>CM062820.1:1600667871-1600884562 GCA_031772625.1 Pinus tabuliformis
TATGTTTTCACATTACTTTGTTTGATTTCTTATTCAAAGTAATTATCATTTAAATGCATCTTTCTATAGATAAGTGAATAATCTATATTATCATTTGTCTGCTAGAAATCATAAAAAATCGCATTATTATGAGATAACCCTTGTTATATAGATATATCTATATATTTTAGAGCTTTTAGATTAAACCATATATCATTTTGTTACATATTCTAAACACCCACTCATAAAATCATACCTTTATTGGGAAACTGGTCCCATAATATCTAGTCGGAGCCACCATACCAAACGGAGAAGGAGCTGCACTAAGGTCCGGATCGGGTGGTTATCCCCCAATGTTGGTGCTATGATTTTAGAGGCATCAATAGAAAGGAGGGTTTAGGAAGAAATCAAATGCTACTAAGACATGACTAGACCCTATCATGCTAACAAAGGGTGATCTGCACGACATCCGTGACACAGTGCAGGATGTCATTGGGGAGGCCCTACAACAAATGAGTAGTAGTAGCAGATAATATTGGGGGATACCTAGACAGGTTTGTAGGAGTTGTAGACCCAAGCATCATAGGCTGGCACAGTGTCTAGCAGCCTTGCTATCGACACTTCAGAGGCTGTCGAGATGCTACGCGCAAAGCCCTCCAACGTGATCGTTCTACCCAATGGAGCACTGACCACAGAGAATGAGGCTGACAGAGCCACTGTCAGCGCCCCAAATGGAGTAGGGTTGAATCTGGCAGTGCTACCTGGTGAAGCGCTCCAGCTCTTGTAGGATGGAGTGATTGCAGAGCTAAGGGCCCATGAGCACCGCCCCCTCTAGGTGATCAATGAACAACGGATCAATAACGAGCAGATGGCACTACAGCAAGACTCTTCCATAACCGTTGTGACTGAGGTGACCAATCAGAATAAGCACATTATGCAGGTCATCAAGGATGCATGCCAAATGGTCCCAGAGTTGGCCATTCCTGAGGAAGAGCCAGTCGAGGTGCACATCCGCAAGCTGGCTACGGGGGTGCGCAACACTCATACTATGATGGCGAGGGTTCATTTGGAGTTGAACCTACAGATCACAGAGTTATAGTTGAAGGCCCAACCTTCAACTCCACCAAAAGTGAAGGAGCAATGGGCAAACGCTATCACAGAAGCAATAGCAATGATGGATTGTGCAGTAGTAGACTACAGGCAACTTTTTGAGTAGCTATTTGAGGTTTCGAAAAGCTTGCAGGAGGACCCCATGTACAACGACTAGATACGGAAGCAAACAAGCTACAAAAGTGTTATGATGAGGTTAAGGGCACAATGTGAACCGTTGCACTGACACAAAGACTAGCAAACCTGTAGGAGGCCAAGCAGCTGAAAGAACAGGTGGATGCAGCACTACACAAGGAAGCAGTTTTGAAGACAATACTGAAGCCTTGGCTGGATGAGGCTTACACAGTGAGAGGTTCTATTGAAGGAAAGCTTGCAACTCTGCAAGCCACTCAGCAAAAGCTTCAAGCTGACAGTTCAGGCGCAGTGACCGAGCAAATGGTCGAAGATGCGAAGCAGACGGCAGCTTAGTGCACTGTCGAGGTTGTGGTCATATGGGTCGAGCTGGAAGGTCTTCGTGCCAAGATCTCCGCACCTATAGAGTGACTCGAGGGGGAGTAATGATGTTTGTGTTGGGGGCCTGTTGGGAATGGGATCCCCCAAGGACGGTTTTGGGGCTAAAAACCCATGTTTTGGGTTGAATTTTGTAATAAACTTGTAAAGTCTTCGCATTTTGTGGTCGCGAAGCACGAAGGTGTCATGAGTCATAAAGGGTTTTCCACCCTTATTTTTGTAAAGTAAATTCAGCTATAAAATATCTACCCATGGTCCGCAGACCATGGGATTTTATAACAAGAGCTATGCTCTAAGTAGTTGAAAAAAGAAAAAAGAGTAATGAGTGAGATAGTGATAACTCTGAAGTAAGAAGTCTAAGTTTTGGGTCATAGCTTAGATAAAGGCTCTACAGCTGAGTGTGCAAAGGCCTAGGATAGAAGTCCGTAGCTGAGTGCACAGACCCCTACAACTGTGTGCACAAGGCAGATAGAGTCTATGATCACTTGAAGATATCAATAAAGAGAAGTATTCTACAAATTCTGTGTCTTTGTTCCGGTTAATGCATCTTGTTGTATTGTGTATAAATTTCATTTCTAATGCTTATATGATGCGCGAATGTATGTAATTACGTTGGTTAAGTGAATGCAAGTAAAAACATTTGTTTATGCGGTGCTAACTATGATTGTTTAATAAGATAAGACACTTAGACTAGTTTTGAAATTTTCACAGTACGCTGCCCTAGCAGAATGAAAGTACCTGAGCCCCAGGTTAGGGTTGTGCGAAGGTAAACCGTACCCTTTCACAGAGGTACTGAAGGGTGGAATAAAGGGCTATTCTAGCAAGCCCTAGAGCTAAGTGACCTACGCGAAAGCATAAATAGAAGGAATAAACTGACATCACAATCATCTCAGGATGAGGAAACTTGGTTCCAGCATCCCCCCATACTGCTTCGAGTGAGACTTCAGTCCACGCTCTATGGGCTGATGTCGAAAGGACCAGTAGTGTAGGGATTTGTTTGGCTAACTAACGCTGAGCCTAGGTCAGGCCCCTTCAAGCCAACAAACATTTTTGGACTTTAGTGGAATAATTCTATATCCCTTAACATCTTCATAATATCCAGCAAAAATACATTTTTCACTCTTCGGTTCATCTGGAATATGAGCCCATGCTTCACTTCCAAAAACACGAAAGTGACTTACATCTGGTTTAATTGAGCTCCATGCTTCTTCTGGAGTGATATTCTTTACAATCTTAGTAGAAGTGTGATTTACTATGTAATTTTCACAGTTAGTTGCTTCTACCCAAAAATTAAGACTAAGTCCTTTAGATTGAAGCATACAATTAGTCATTTCCTTTAAGTTGCGATTATTCCTTTTAGGTACACCATTTTGTTGTGGAGTATATGGAAAAGTATGTTGCATTTGAATTCCATGCTCAATGCAAAAGTTGTTGAATTTGATGTTAACATATTCTCCACCATTATCAGATCTTAGCTTAAGAATTCGATGTCTAGATTTTTTCTCAACAAAGGCCTTAAAGGTCAAGAACATGTTAAATACTTCACTCTTGATCTTTAAGAAGTATACCCAAGTGCATCTAGGGAAATCATCAAAGTTAAGAAATACTTGTAGCCACAGAATGAAACAACTGGAAGTGGACCACATAAATCACTATGCACAAGCTATAAAGGGACTGAGGCATGCCAAGAGGCACGTTCTTCAAAACTATCTCGATGATGTTTTCCAAGTACACATCCGGAACAAACACCATCTCTGCATGATAGTATAGGAAGACCTATCACCATATTTTCTTTACATAGATTTTGAAGGGAGCGATAGCTTAAGTGACCAAATTACTCATGCCAAAGTTTTCTCACTTCATCATTATGACCAACAAATACCAATGAATCGTTGATGACCCAAAGTTGTTAAACTTATACAGCCTTGCAGAATCATCAGCAATGCCAGTAGCTAAAATCTGTATAGGATCTCTTAGATCTTTAATTACAACATCATGAGGTGAGAATTCAATGATTGTACCTTCACCTAAATGAGTTATCTGATATACAAATAGAAGGTTGCAAGATAAGGTTGGAACACATAATACATCATTAAATTAACCATTGTCTAGATGAATAGTTCAAGTCCCTGCAACACTAAGAGATCTATCATCACCAACATATATATTTTTGGTGTTACAATCATTTAAAGAAGAAAACATGGCTTTGTTTTTTGCCATGTGATAAGAAGCTTCAGAATCAATGAGCCACTCATGAGAATGAGAAGAAGAATATACATTTAGTGCATAACTAGACTGGGATATTTGACAACCACATGTAGAAAGTGCAATTCCTAAAGATGAAGTTGAAGTTGAAGAGTGCTCCAAATGGATGTTATGCTTCTTCATTGCTACTTCCAAGGCTTCCATATTCTTAAAGCATTTGGATTCTAAGTAGCCATCTCAATTACAAAAGTTGCAATGCATATCTATCTTATTCCCTTTGCTTTTGTTTGCCTTATCATTTTTTTGAATTGATTTTTCATTTTGAGACTGAAATTTCTTATGACCCTTGTTTAGTTTAGGACCATTCTTTTTAGGGTACTGCTTCTTCGGATTCTTTGAATTTGGTTGTTGTTGGGCAGATAAGGCTTTCTTAGAAGAGTTTCCAAGATATGTAAGATTTTTTCTTGTTCTCTTATTCAAGAATCCCAAAAGGCATCAAAAGAGGGGGACTTGTAGTCTTGTCCTTGAGAAATAAATGCTTCTCTAGTATAATGGAAGGTGGAAACAAACACAAAGTAGGCTGGTCCCAACTTAGTAAGAATGGAATAGATAAGGCTACCATCTTCTTTATTAACCTTAACAACTTCCAAGAGAAGTGTAAGGGTCTTGAACTTGGACAAAAAATTTTCAATGGAAGAAAAATTATTGGGGTCCAACGAAAGCAACTCATTTTCGAGTTGATGGGCTCTGATTTCATTTTTAATTCAAAAAAATTTAGTGAGTTGTTTCATTGCTTCATTAGGGGTATCAAGTTCTACAATATGGAATCTAAGGTCTGGAGAAATAGACATCCCTATCAACCCACCTGCTTGATCTTGCCTATTTTTCTATTTGGCTACCTTATCTTCATCGTTAGGTTTAGTTTCTTAGCTTGAGGCTATTCTGTAAAGACCTTTACTTCTAAGTAAATCCAAAATCTAGGACCACCATTGGAAGTAGTTGGTACTGTCAAGAATAACTTGGCATGGACTTTCCAATGGAAAGATCTCAAAAAATTAGGCCAATTAAAAAAAAAATGGCTCTGAAAACGGCTTCTGGATGAAGAAGTTATGTCTTTTTGAAGAAAAGTTGTTGAAGATGCTGACGAAGTGCATGAATGTGCGGAAGTGAATAATAATGTTATATTAAAAAAAAAGTCCGTCACCACCCCCCCTCCCCCCCCAAACTTAATCTAATTAGCTCACTTTAAAAAAAAAATTATGTGACCCATTTTTATAAATAAGTGAAAGTTACTTTTACAATGGTACTTTATGAGCTAACCACTAAATTGTAACTTAAATAAAAGATAAAGAGACTTTAGAATTATAAGTGACTCACTTTTTATAATGGGTGAGAACACTTTTACATAAAGTAACTTTAAAATGTAAGTTACATGTGATTTTTGAAAAAGTAACTCAACAAAAGAAAGACTTGAACTCAAGACCTCTATTCTAATAAAGTAACTTCGAATCAAGTGAGCTAGTTTAAAAGGTTAGTAATTTTTGGAAAATAGGAAGGGTTTTTTTTTTAGTCACTGAAGCTTTGGGGTGTGTGCTTACTTGAAAAATCTATTTTTGCCTACAAAACAAAAAACCACACAACCCAACATGAACATACAAAAAAAACCAAATCTTATGGCTTGAAGTTAGCTTTGGTCAGAAACTAAATATTTTCCTAAATGTTTCTGATTTTTCCGAGATCACACTAAGGCGCGATGGAAAAGAATATACCATGAGAAAAATCCTTCCTTTCTGTTTCTAATTTACCCAGATTGCATAGAGTCGCAGGGAAAATAGCATACATAGAAATGGAAGGTATATATCCGGTAATCAAAAAAACAAAGGGCTAAATAAACCAACATAAATAGAGAGATGAATAACTAAAACTGCAAAAAAACATTGTATACCTCCAGATCTTAAAAATGATGTAGCTAGGGCTACCAAAAACCTTTTCCCGTGAAACAGAAAGGGTTCCTAAATAGATCACATGATCCTAATACAATAGAGCAGTCCTCTTGGCCGGAAAGAAGTCAAAAATAGTAGATCTAGGAAACAACAGTCGCATGGACTTGTACCAGCTTCATATTTGGATCACCAACAAATGCGGCCCTCAAATAGCTCTGATACCATGTAGGAATTTACAAGGTAAGTTCCTCAGATAAAACACCAAAGGACATCGCTCATAAACAGATCACAGATCAATACACTAGTATCCTTGACGTGGTTAAAACCCTCAAAGAGGGAAACAGTCCACGGCCTGAGCCAACGCAGCCACTTCAAGCAATTTATTAATAAAAGAAAGAAAATTTACATAAGCTTCTCTCATGAATAGTCACCCTACAAATGACCCTCCATTCTCTTTAAATATAGATCATGAACCAATCAGGTGTTAAGCCATGAATCAACTGTCAGTAATACCAAGGAGAGAATGAACAATCGGATCACTTAATGTCTAGAACAAATCGTGACCATCGGATTGTAAGTTACAAAAGTACATGGTAAAGAAACACACTTTACCTAACTCTACACTAGACCAAGTTATACTTAACTATTTCCTATCTGTCGAAATATCCTAACAAAGGAGTCCTGACCCAAGTTTGGAGTTAGTTGTGCCAACCAACAAAGCCCTACACTGTTGACCATTTCGGCAGCAACCTGCATAGCACAGGTCGCAGTCTCACCCGAAGCAGTATGAGGGGATGCAAGAACCAAGTTTCTGCATCTAGATATTAGTGTGATGTCTTTCAGTGCCTTAGATCTACTTCTGCACAGATCTAACCTTTCGATAGAGTTAAAACTCCTAATTCGGCCCTAAATACTTTCAATTCTTCACGAAACTAGCCACTTGCATTAATTAGGCCCTAATAGGATATGCATGCTACTTTCACGCAACTGAACAGGTCTTCTAGGGCTTATGAGATCTAGGTCTCTCATCACCCAACCCTATCTCCCTTATCCAAAATTAACCCAAAATAGATTTAGATATTTGCGAAGATCATTCAATCATCTTGTTAAAAATAAACATGTTCAATTAACTCGATTCGCGCAGAGAAAACGCCATGAATTACAAAAACAATAGTGAAAGTGACATAACAATTAAACAGATAGATGCAAGTATTTCCAACCCAAAATCAGTCTTTATTAATCAAAATCGTTCCAGTACAGATTTCAACTACCTTGCGCACTCAGCTGCAAGGGTCCACACACTTAGTTTTGGACTCTTCCAGGCCTCCATGCACTCAGTTGCGGAGCCTTTCCTTCGCTTACAGACAAGAACAGACCTTCCTATCTATCACACCCTTACAACATCATTCATTCATACTTTTCATTCTTATCCCCCTTATCATTCGCTAAGACTCATCTATTTATAGTTTTTCTAATACAATACCATGGCCCCCAGCTCATGGGTGAGTCTTCAAAACCCCTATCACTTACCCAAACAATGGGCTAAGGCCCTTATGACTCTTGACTAGCTACGTGCTCTACATCCATATTTTGCGGAGACTTTACATTATTTACAAAATTATTTACAAAACATGACTAAACTAATTCAATTCTATCCCTGGGGACCCCATCCCAACAGGCCCCCAACACAAATATCGCGACTCGCCCTCGAGTCACTTAGCTGGTTGTTCTACTTTCTGGTGGAGTTCACTTACTGCCTTGGTGAATGCTTGAAGCTTCGTGGTGCTCTGATCTGTAGCTTGTTGTAACTCCTGTACCAATTTCTCTATGGTTGGCCCCTCCACTACAAGTTGTGTAGTTTTTGTGTCTGTTGCATGGCCTTCGAGTTCTCATGAATATTGTCTAGTCAATTTAACGTCTTAAATTGCTCTACATAAATTATCAATCCGGGTATCGTAAACTGATGAAATGTGGTGCACCATATGTGCTTAGTTAACCTTTCTCTTACTTCGTCGTTTTATAGTTTATGTTGTTTTTGGGGTTTTCTTCTTGTTGCTTTTCTAAAGTGTTTAATGCAACTTAAAACATGTTATTGATGGAGTTAGTATTTAAACAAAAGTGTAAATATACAACTAGTTCAATCGAAATAAAATGCAATAATCAAATAATGAGAGAATGACTATGAGACCCAGTATCCTTGCTGCTTCAACAAAAGGACAAGATGATTCTATCACGTCATTAGTTCATTAAAACGCTATGTGTATCACTAATCTACAATCAACTTGAAAGCAATTTATGTACAGCTAATATACATGAGAAAAATGTAAAACAACAATAATCAAAAAGCTTTGTTATGTACAGCTAATATACATGGTGAAATAAAATGCAAAATTAAATGACAACTATACAAGGCAGGGGCCCTCTACCACCTATGAAATCAAATGCTTAAAGGAAAATAAAGACATCAAATAAAGGACTAATGACATTGGCCCAGTATCTCTACTGTTGATTTAAAATGAAAATGAAATCTATATTAAATTCAATTAAAAGTGAGAACAACTATCTCACACTATTTTAACTCTTCAACTTAATCTAAGCAATGTGAAATCTAAGTGACACTACATAAAGGAGACAAATCACACTACTTTAACCTTTTCTTAACCTTTTTGCCTTTCAGCTAGATTTATCATGTGAGAACAGTTATGAACAAGTCAGCAATGTGAGTCTTAAAGCAAACTAAACCAAGCTGTACTAAGTGATATTTTGGCTCCAATAAAGTTATTTGATTATGGAAAAAGAACCATCAATAGATGAACAACTTGATATCTAAGAGCAGAAAGTAAAGTGCAAGTTAAAGAAATGATACTAATGAAAATCAAACTGCAGAAAAATAAAAGTCAGCAACATAGACAAGATGATCACACATGCCACTAGTTATGAAATCAAAGCAAAATTGAACACACTTGCATGAATTAAAATTGCATGAATGAAAAATCTAATCTACCTTACATTCTACAAAGCAATATTTACAAAATGAAATCTACTCTACCTTACATCCTAATATGCTCCATGACATCTACTTCACATCTCCTTCCATGTTGAGAACATCAAAGATTTATTCAATTTCTTCAAAAGTACAAAGTACAACAAAGTTCTCCAAAGCTTTCAAAAGCCATCAAGGAAGAACTACAAACTTAAGAACTAGGGACTAAAAAAAAGACTAACAAATGAAGGAGAGAGATCTCCTATTTATACAAAAAGATGAGAGTCGTCTCATTAATGAGAATCCATGAATCTCTCCCTCTACCTCTAGAGTCCTAATCAAAATAGGAACTAATAAGACACATGTCCTTTTAGAGTTACAATACAATTAGGAGATGTGACACATATCCTTATGATCCCATGATTCTTTCCACTCAAATTCGAATTTGGCCTTGGGGTGCCACATAAGGGACTTCTAGAAGCCTCCTTTCAACCTACACATGTCAACAATCTCAACCCATTTTTTAGGTATAAGCATATGCACATTATTTTCTAATGTTTAACCATAAATTCACTTAAAAGGCTTAGAAATAATAAAGATTGGAAAAACATAAAGGTGGCCCAATGATAATGAAAGTGGGATGAATGTGGTGACATAGTAGTGAAATGGAGGTGAAATGGAGGTGATATAATGGACATAATAGTGAAAGTGTAATGGAAATGAATGACATTTTCAAGACTCAACATACCCCTCAACTGAAGTTATTGCATGTCCTCATGCAATATATATTACATTAACTCTTTTGATCCTTGAGCTTTGGCTTAACTTTGCATGATATCATTTGATAACTTCATATTTCTGCAAAGTGTTTCACTTGAATTGCAACATGGTTAGTTCTTGTGTTACAACCAATTTTTTTTTTTTGTTGCCTTCTATTTTGATCTTTGAACTTTGCATAATGATATTTTGATTATTGTTGCAAAGTATATCTTTATTGGATTGCATGATGGTTGGTTCTTGTGTGACAACCATGATTTTGTTTGTATCCAATTTATCTTTTAAACACTTTTTCAAAAGCCATTGTATGCTCATAATAGCAATGAAATAATTAATATATGTTGGAAGTATGTGAGCTCCTGAATATGATATGGACATGGCAAGATATGAATATGAAAGTATTCCCCCCCCAACTGATGGTATTGGCAATTTTTATGAAATAAGGAAGAGAAATGTTTTTCCAACAATTATCATTCTAGCTTTTTATGGAATTTTATGGTCAAAAGTTAGAAAAATGATGTACCTTCACTTACCCTTTGGAATGGATGAGTTGTATGTGTGGTGGCTGAAAACTTCTGATCATTTTCTTCTTCAAGTGGCTGATCAAGAGGAGTCATGGATAGAGAGATAAGATGACTTTTTATTGCTTCTACTAAAACTTGTTGAATCTGCTCCAAAATGCTGAAAATAATAGTCTTCATGTCTTCAAAACTCGTTGGCACAATTCCTACTATGTGAAAAGATGTTCTGATGTCGAACATAGTAGGAAATTGTTGGCTTAGTGGCCATTAATGGATGCCACTAGTCAACACGAGATCTCTCACCATTGATGACAATGAGAGTCAAGATGCCCAAACACATCTTGCTAGGTACGAATGAATTTGTGATGTCGAGTCACCTTGAAGATCTAACGAACAAGGGACATTAATGTATTCCCATTGTTTGTCAGCATGAGGACTTGCCATTAAGGCATGCAAGCCTCAAGGTGTTTTTACAAAGAACTTAGACTCAAAGGACTATGGACTCAATAATTTGCATTGAAGCAAGGCTTATTTGCGGAATGAAAATGACAAGGAATGGAAGATGAAAATGGAAAATGGCAATGGAGAACAGAAATGGCAATGGCACTAAGCATGTGAATGAGCCTCTTGCTTTTATTTGTGGGTTATGAATGGACAAAAAGAGATGGAAAGTGTATGTGAATGTAAGTGGAAAGTATGGAGTGGAATAAGGTGAATGGTTTATTATGAAGTATGGATGTGATGGATGAATGTGATGGAGACAATAGTATCTGAAAGTTTTTCAAGTGTTTGGATCTGATTTTGCATCAGCATATTTCCTCTTTGTTGTTGATCATCCTCTTATGAAACAAATTGGTCTCTTAGAGAGACACCATTCTCTTGTAGTCATTTGTCCTTCCTCCTGAAACCTGCAAAAAAACTAATACTTCTTCTGCAATGGAATGTAAGATTATCAAAGGAGAGAGGTGATCAATCTCTCTAGTTATGATATTTACACACAAAACTAAGAATTTGTATTAATGAAACAAGTTCTCAAAGGAAAAATCAAAAGAATTTATACCTGCTTTGGAATTGGTGCCTCAAGTTGTTGTTGCTTCTTTTCACCAATTTATTTCATTATTTGTCATTTCAAACTCAAATGATAGATTTGTATTTCTGTAGATCTTGTTGAGATCTTTCCAATGGTACTTAAATCATCAAAATCTGATTTTGTATGAAAAAGTTAGGTTGATTTGAACAATGAGGTTTTTTTTGGTTGCAGAATTGGAGAACAGCTGCGGAATTGGACTTTAGCTGCGGAATGTGCACAGTTCTGTAGCTAAAAATCTTGGATACAAAGTTAGCCATTCATTTTTCATCATCAATCCAAAATTAATCAATACCTTCAGAAAAGTGAGCAAATAACTTATTCATTTCATTGATCCAAAATTATTATTTTTTCTTGACATGCAGCGACTTAGTGTGGCGACTCAGTGTGGCGACTTTGTGATAACACTCAACTTGACTTCCCTTTGACCGGGTTATTTTTCATCAAATTTGACTGAATGAATAGGACACTATCCATGTACTGACATTCCCCTAGCTACCCATGTGGCTTGTTTTGCTTGATGACACCTGCAACCTAGAGTTTAACAAAACAGCTGCGAAAAGTTGGGCCAGCTGTGGAAAGTTGGGCTAGCTACGGAAAGTTGGGCTGGCTGCGGAAAGTGGCTAAAACAGTCGATCATCAATTTTGAAATTTTTTTTTTTTTATTGTCTGCATTTAGGAACTCTGTTAATGGAGAAAAACAGTTTTATTGATGGACCTATAATTTGATAAACAACCTATAACCATGATCATAACTATTTGGCCCTTTCATAGACTTAAGCCCTTCCGGTTCTGCCCCCATCCTTTACTCTGTTTAAAATTTGTCTGCGTGTAAGGGTTTAACAGAGGTAAGACAGCTGGGTTATGTTGTAAGGTTTATGGAAGAACAGTGGCTGAAAATGTACTGGATTAATTAACCAAATATAATTGATAGCCATGTTTTCTATTTGACAACACGATGTTGTGTACCCATCATCATCTCTAAGAATTAATGACATTAGACATCTTTTCATTGAAACTCATATGAAGCAAAACTGTAACCATCACGGCCTTCATTTGTTGCCTTCAGCTCCAACTTTTGAAATGGACTGTTGTTTGGGTCGTAGTAAAAACCATTTACTGAACCATTACTACGAGAAAAACACACATAGTAAAATCCTGCAATGGTCAAACCACAGTCTATAATAGGTAGCGGGAGTTATGCGGTGGAGAAGAGCCGTATTTGATTATTACTGTTAGATGGGTAGACCGGTGGCGGAAAACGTATGACTTCAAACACCCAAAACGTGCCGTGTTTGAATTGTCCTCTGTTCAATTAATAAAAATCTTTCTTTTCCTCATATTCAGTGACACAGTGGATGATTTGGCCTCCAAGGAGATAGGACCTGAGCGTATTTCTCTTCCTCAGGCACGCGGAATTAAATCAGTATTCAAACTGCGAGTTAATTAACTCAATTTCTTCACGCGGCGGCAAAAAAGAGGCTCCAAAGAACCAAATATTTCTCCCAGACCGCCACAAATTCCTTCAAACGGTTTCTGGGTTATCTAATTAACCCACCTGGAAAAAAAACCCATGTTTTATTTTTTTGAAATTCATCTACATTTGGGAAAATCGAATGTTTAAAATATGACGTTTTTTAGGTTTACGTTTTTTCTGAGTTATCATTTTTTTACTGTTCTGTATTTTATGAATTGCTGCATTCGTTTTTTCTTGTGGTTTTATTTGCTGAACCTCACGCCATGCAGCATTATCGACATCTCAATATGGCTGCATCAACCAATTCCTTGTGTCGGCTCCAATCCAACTAGTAACAGGAGAGAAAGATAGATCAAATTGGGTGGGCAGAGTTGGCTTGCTTCCCAGAGAATAAACACCTTGCAACTCGAGAACATGATGCGCTAGGTTTCAATCAGCTAATCAAAACTGTAGCTTCTCATTTGATTTGGTTACCACGTGCTTTTTACTTAATGATCATGGCTCATCTCCTTCAGCTAATTAGATTCTCTTTCTTTTTCTTTTTCTTTTTTTTTTTGTGTTGGGAACTTTCGCTGGTATAAAGAAAAGAAAAGAGAAATCAGGGGGTTGAACCTTTAGACTTATTAGGAGAGGAGCTACAGATTGTTTTTCTCTCTTTTTTTTTTCTAAAATTGTGAATCTTTATATTGTTTAGTCATTCCTGCATTTTCATTTTATTGCACTAACATCTTGACTGTAAATGTGAAAAACAAAGTGGTGGCTGCGGAAACTTGGCACAGCAACCACTTAGCTAAATAGATATAGTTAGGCAATCTTAATGGAAATGATCATGGGGAAATAACTTTTATTGATGAAATGGATGGCATGGAGTGAAAATGGAAATGAAATGAAGTTTATTTTTTCTTTTCTCCTTTTTTTTCTTTTTTTTTTTCTTGAATCAATTGAAGTGATGAAGTTTATTTTGTCTCCTATTTTTTTCTTAACAATTCTTTTTCTGATCCTCCAGATCACACAAAGTGCAGGAGGAGAGCATACTCAAGAATTATTATTTTTCTTTTTTACTTAACAATCCTTTTTCTGATCCTCTAGATCACACAAAGTGAAAGAGGAGAGCATACTCAAGAATTATTAACTTTTTTTTTCTAGATGTAAGAAATAAGGTCTCCTAATTACACTTCCCCGGAAACGGCGCCAAAATGTCTAGTCAATTTAACGTCTTAAATTGCTCTACATAAATTATCAATCCGGGTATCGTAAACTGATGAAGTGTGGTGCACCATATGTGCTTAGTTAACCTTTCTCTTACTTCGTCGTTTTATAGTTTATGTTGTTTTCGGGGTTTTGTTCTTGTTGCTTTTCTAAAGTGTTTAATGCAACTTAAAACATGTTATTGATGGAGTTAGTATTTAAACAAAAGTGTAAATATACAACTAGTTCAATCGAAATAAAATGCAATAATCAAATAATGAGAGAATGACTATGAGACCCAGTATCCTTGCTGCTTCAGCAAAAGGACAAGATGATTCTATCACGTCATTAGTTCATTAAAAGGTTATGGGCATCACTAATCTACAACCAACTTGAAAGCAATTTATGTACAGCTAATATACATGAGAAAAATGTAAAACAACAATAATCAAAAAGCTTTGTTATGTACAGCTAATATACATGGTGAAATAAAATGCAAAATTAAATGACAACTATACAAGGCAGGGGCCCTCTACCACCTATGAAATCAAATGCTTAAAGGAAAGTAAAGACATCAAATAAAAGACTAATGACATCGGCCCAGTATCTCTACTGCTGATTTAAAATGAAAATGAAATCTATATTAAATTCAATTAAAAGTGAGAACAACTATCTCACACTATTTTAACTCTTCAACTTAATCTAAGCAATGTGAAATCTAAGTGACACTACATAAAGGAGACAAATCACACTACTTTAACCTTTTCTTAACCTTTTTGCCTTTCAACTAGATTTATCATGTGAGAACAGTTATGAACAAGTCAGCAATGTGAGTCTTAAAGCAAACTAAACCAAGCTGTACTAAGTGATATTTTGGCTCCAATAAAGTTATTTGATTATGGAAAAAGAACCATCAATAGATAAACAACTTGATATCTAAGAGCAGAAAGTAAAGTGCAAGTTAAAGAAATGATACTAATGAAAATCAAACTGCAGAAAAATAAAGGTCAGCAACATAGACAAGATGATCACATATGCCACTAGTTATGAAATCAAAGCAAAATTGAACACACTTGCATGAATTAAAATTGCATGAATGAAAAATCTAATCTACCTTACATTCTACAAAGCAATATTTACAAAATGAAATCTACTCTACCTTACATCCTAATATGCTCCATGACATCTACTTCACATCTCCTTCCATGTTGAGAACATCAAAACTTTATTCAATTTCTTCAAAAGTACAAAGTACAACAAAGTTCTCCAAAGCTTTCAAAAGCCATCAAGGAATAACTACAAACTTAAGAACTAGGGACTAAAAAAAAGACTAACAAATGAAGGAGAGAGATCTCCTATTTATACAAAAAGATGAGAGCCATCTCATTAATGAGAATCCATGAATCTCTCCCTCTACCTCTAGAGTCCTAATCAAAATAGGAACTGATAAGACACATGTCTTTTTAGAGTTACAATACAATTAGGAGATGTGACACATATCCTCATGATCCCATGATTCTTTCCACTCAAATTCGAATTTGGCCTTGGGGCGCCACATAAGGGACTTCTAGAAGCCTCCTTTCAACCTACACATGTCAACAATCTCAACCCATTTGTTAGGTATAAGCATATGCACATTATTTTCTAATGTTTAACCACAAATTCACTTAAAAGGCTTAGAAATAATAAAGATTGGAAAAACATAAAGGTGGCCCAATGATAATGAAAGTGGGATGAATGTGGTGACATAGTAGTGAAATGGAGGTGATATGGAGGTGATATAATGGACATAATAGTGAAAGTGTAATGGAAATGAATGACATTTTCAAGACTCAACAAATATTCTGTGAAAGTTGGCTAGCTTCCTCTATCCAAGGCTGAAGTCGGTCTCTTAGTAGGGACTGCTTTTTCTCTAACTCTTGGATCTCCATCTGAATCGTTTTGCCTTCTTGCAATCGCGTGAAGTGCTGGAATGGCACCAACGTCCGTACAGTTGTATTGATTTCATCATATTTTTGTTACACTTCCCTGATCTCTATGCTCAACTGTTGCATCTTAGGGTCCTCCTGCAATGTATCCCATATGCCCATTGTCTGGTTGAATAGCTGGTCACAACCATGAACTGCAACATCTAGTTGACCCATTGATTCTATTGTAACGTTATTTGGTTTTGATAAGTTTGTATATTAGCCAATTATAATTTTAAAATGTTAAGTTAGGATATGGATGAAAAAGAAAGAAAAGTTAAAATGTTAGGCCAACTTAATGTTTTATACACATCCATATCAATAAAATGATAGGTATTAGCTGCCTTAAACAAATAAGGCAAAAGAAAAATAAAATTTTAGGGAAGCAAAAAGAAAAGAATGGCTTCATTTCATATTTTTATAAATTCACGAGCTGCTAATCAAAATGCACCACATTGGGAAAAGTCAAGTATTGTTTTCATGTGCAGAAGAAAAAGGAAAAGGAGCAAAGATTTTACTCTAAAAAGTTATATATCAATTAATTTTGGTGTATTAATTCCCTATCCCTAAGTTTTAAACCCCAAAATCACCCCTCTGCTCATATTTTCCTCCTCCTACCTATTCCTAACTTTTATTAATCCCCATACATTGCAAATATTCCCTATTATGAATAAATTAATTCCCGATGGCCCCACCTAGTACCCCGTCACGTCATGATTAAATCTCCGCCACCTGTCACTCCATCTCCGCCCATCTCCCAAGATATGATGGCCCACATAGCATTTCAACCCCCCTCACCATCTGAACTTTACCATCAGGGGGTGGGGGTTCGAAATGGATGGTATTCGAAACCGCACCTGCCCCTATGTGTCAACACCATATCTTTTTGGACCCCCCTCAAGCGAAACTGCTAACCGCTCCCCCTCCAAAAAGTTGTTTCTTTGACTCCCAATACCGCTCTCCTAACCATTGTGCTCCCTCCACTCACATTCTGCCATGTCATTTACCCGTTTACTCCACCAATTACATCCGCTCCCTCCATAATTAAGACGTTAAGCAGTAAATGGTTTAGTCATTAATCCAACTGACCCACGCCACCTTCAACAGAAAAGACACACTATTATATAAACCCCCGTTTCACTTGTTAACAGCTTACTGAATTCATGCACTCACTGTTATTGCTCTGTTATAGGTTTGTTGGGCTAAAATTGGACATTTTCACCTGCCAATGACATTGTCTACTGAATCGTTTTCAGCTTATTGCCTCTATTCTTGCCCCCAAAACCTGACTCCTCTTTGTGTATTGAAACCTCAAGTCTAATTTTCACTCTTGTCCTTAGCTTTATCCAAAGATGCCTCCAAAGGATAAGGGACCAGAGGAACCTGTCAATCCTCTGATATATCCTCCCATTGATTTTCACCACAGCTAACAGAGACCTTAAAATCCATGAAACTCTCTGCGAATTTGACCTCTTTTAGATGCATTACTGGCTTGAGAACAAATAAATTGAAAAATTCGATGACATTCAGCTGTCAGAGTCCAATTTACCCCACTACATTTTTCCTCATACCCACAACACCCCAGAATTTGTTAGGAAGTGTCATGCATCTTATTTGCCAAGCCAAAGGGCCATAATTACCCCCATTGGAGAAATTTTGTTTACTATTGCTCCTCAAGCCATAGATTAGATGATGCAAGCCCCCATAATAGAGAATTCCACCCCCTTTTCCTATGAAGCACTTGTTGAACTATACCAAAAATTGGACTTTCCAAGAGGGCCAAAACCCTTGAACTTTTCTTGACAGAAGATGCCTCATTGTCAAAGAAAATTCCTCCCTATCCCTCCTCTATTTTCCCTGAGAGAGCCAAGAAAATTATCACAATTGTTGGCATGATGGGCCCTGACCTAGGTTTAGTGTTAAGCAACCAAGCAAATCCCTACACTATTGGCCCTTTCAGCATCAATCCGCGAAGCGCAAACTGAAGTCTCACCCAAAGCAGTATGGGGGGATGAAGGAAACAAGTTTCCACACCCTAAGATGGTTGTGATGTTAGTTATATTCCCTAACCCTTCCTTCACGCAGACCGATAATCCCTTTAGGGCTTATCAAAGTATTTCTCTTATTCGTCCTTGAAGCCTCCATGAAAGTCTTTGATCGTCCTTCGCGGACTGTAGATAGATAGATCAGGCACATACGCACCTCTATAATTACTCTTACTTCTATATTTACTCAGATTATATTAGTTTCGTACCGTCTTAACAAGTAATTATAATTATCATGCGTAAATAGATATTCTTACTTGTGTTCATATAACGAAGAGAAATATATAGATTTGCACCCCAGAATAGCATTAAAACATAAACCCAATGTTCAACATAACATAATCGCGTGCAATTAACAGAAGTAAAATACACAGGTAATTCCAGAATACTTCTCTTTATTGATAATCCAGATTTCCAGTACAGACTCTGACTTCCCTACGCACACAGCTATAGGGGTGCGCGCATTCAGCTGCAGACTTCTACCCTAGGCCTCTACGCACTCAGCTACAGAGCCTCTTCCTACGCTAAGACTCTTCGCTCTTAGCTCTCATAGACCCATCAACTTACTTAGAACTCTACCAAAAATTATGAACAGCCTTAGACTCTTCTAAGACTCCCTTTTTATACAATCCCATGGTCCGCGGACCAAGGGCGAATCTCATCAAGTTGACACTATCTAAACTAAGGGCAGAAACCATTTTTTATTGCTTACATCTTCGCACTCCGCAGCCACAAAATACATAGACTTTACATTATTTACACAAAAGTTGGGCCTTTAACCCCAAAACTTGGGCTTTTAACCCCAAAAATGACTCCAGTAGACCCGTTCCCAACAGCCCCCCAACACAAATCTGCTAATCTCCCCCGAGTCACTCTACTAGTGTGGAGATCTTATCGTGAAGACCTTCTAGCTCCACCTGTACCACTGTGACTTCGTCGGTGCACTGTGTTTCTGCCTGCTTCACCTCCTCGACCAACTACTCCGTCACTGGCTCTACGCTGTCTGCCTATATTTTCTGCTATTTCGCCTGCAGAATGGCCAATTTCCCTTCAATGGAGGCAGTGAGTACATAGGCCTCCTCTAGCCAAGGCCCCAATCTGGCCTTGAGTACTGTCTCCTTGTGCTGAGTTGCATCCACCTGTTCTTTCAGCGCCTTTGCTTCCTGCAGCTTTGCTAACCTTTGTGTAATGGCAACGGTGTGCATTGTCACTTTAACCTCATCATATCTCTGTTGTAGCTCTCGCGCCTCTGTTTCTAGCCTCTGCACAGTGGGATCCTCCTATAGGTTGGTGACTACTTCGAGCGACTACTCAAAGAGCATAGTGCACTCCTTCACGGTGACATCTATAGCTGCTACTGCATCTTTGACAGCGGTCGTGCACTTCTCTTTAACTTCTGGTGGAGTCGAAGGTTGGGCCCTCAACTTGAGCTCTGTAGTTTTAATGTTCAGTTCAAACTGAACCTTAGCCAACTGTTTTCTCACTTCGAGCACTTCGGCAGCGAGCTTCCAAATTCTCACATCCACTGGCACATCTTCAGGAATATCCAGCTCTCGCACAGTCTTGCATGCCTCAACTACCACCTTGGTCATGTGCTCATTCTTTTCCATGGTGGCCTTAAGAAGATCAATGGAAAAATTCTTTTGTGCAGCCAACTGAGCGTTGTTCACCTTCTGCTCACTGATAACATTTAGGGCACACTGTTCTCGAGCCCAAAGTTCCACAATCACACCATCTTGCAAGGTGTGAAGGGCTTCACTTGGAAGCGCAGCCAAATTTATCCAAACCCTCTTGAGGGTGCTGACAATGGCCCTGTCAGCTTCTGCTTCTGCAGTCAGCGGTCCATTCGGCAGCAATATGGCCCAGGGATCCAGCGTGTGCACCATTTCTGCTGCCTCCAATGCTCTAGTTGCCAAACTAGTTGACTCCACGCTGCTTCGCCCCACACTGGTCTGTACCTGTGATACCTATATCTAAAACTCATGCATACCCATTTGAATGGAACCCAAGGCCTCTCCCTGCTACTGCTCGAACTACTGCAACAGTTTCGTGGTCGCATCCCTCACCGCATCACCAATGTCATTCAAATCACCCTCTATCAAGGTGATTGGGTCGAGGAACATTTTGTTGGCCTTCGACTTCTTCCACGGCCCTACTTTCTCCTGCTCCCTGTTGCGCTTAACCTGGAATGGAGTAGTCTCTGGGTTGGTTCCTCACTGGTCGGATCGCTGCTCTTCCTCTTCTATCTTGGGGAAGGAGATTTCTGACTCCTGTTGGAGTCACACTCCTCCTCTTCTTCCTTCCCTTCTATCTGCTTTTTGGCAGCGTGCTCTGCTTTGGCTTTGTCCTCAACCTCTTTCTTCCTCTTCTTGGCCAACTATTCCATCTTTTGTATGGCATCTTCCTTCTTATGCTTCGCTGCAGACTTGCTAAACCCAGCTATTAAGTGTAAGGTCATGCACCACTCTGCTAGCCAGCAATCGAGGACTGTTGTGATTGCATCATCTATGGCGAGGTATGGAAGGTCATACCATTTTTTCTCAGTGTCCTTCCGTGGTCACATGGAGACACAATTGAAGTCTGCCTTGAACTCAAAATATTCTACCAACTAGTCGAAGACAATCGGTGAAAACCACGGTTTGCATTTGATGGCCATGTTGATACTCATCTCCATCAAGATCCAAAATATCTTGCTATCCTTGACCCTTTGGGGGTCCTTGGTGGCCCAGAGCGAAGTGAACTTTGCTGCTTCTAGTAAATCCTGCACGACGGAGGAAACTAACTATCCTCTGGTAACTCCCATGTGACCATCGCTATGGATAGCAGCAGCCATGCATAGTGAAAAGTTTTGTTGTGGTCCTACACCTCTATGCAGTTCACAAGGAACTCACTGCAGAGGTAGTGTGCCCAGTTGAATTGTATGCCCTCCACGCACTAGGCTGCTAATGATATGACTAGTGTCGACACTTCATCTACACGACACTTTCTCATAATTTTCCCTGCCAAGATCTAGGTGGCCACTCTGACTGTGGGGTTAGTTATACTGAAAATGGTGTAGCGACGCGGCTTCTTTACGAGCTTAAATTTTTCCTTCATTTTCTCGAGGAGGTCACAGTCACCTATCTTTCCACCAAATTCCATGGCCAGATTTAGTCCTGAATGCGGCAGCCGAGTGATCCTATGGATCAGCATGTCAGTGATCGGTATTGGTTCTTCTAACCATAGGCACCCATCGTGCACCAAGCATAGTAGCTGTTTGATCATTATCATGCTTATGGGTGCATGGTTGTAATGCAAAACCCATACCATGTTTAGAAATCCTCCCTTGTCCACCCCTTTTATCCATTTCCTTGGCTCCAACACGATCACACCTATGTCCTTATAGAAGACATGGCGCATGAACTGATCAGTCACTAAGTGGGAAAAGCGCTCCATATCGTCCAAATCCCAATCCTCCAGCTTTGAAAGGGGGATGCGTGCTAGGCGCGGTCCATGAAATGCTATGTTTTCCGGTAGCAACGGTGTATGCAGTGTGACCTTTCCCTCATCAATGTCCTTGGGGACCTTTGCCTTGCCTCAGTACATGGGAATGTATTCGGATAGTTTAGAGATAGGGTCGGACCTTTCAATGTCAACGTCCTCGGGCCCCATGTCAATGTCAACCCCAACCATATTGATTTATTCACTCTATTCTTCAGGTTCCAGGTCAACTATCTTGCCCTTCTCTTACGTAGTGGGCTTTTCCTTCTGCGGGTGTTTTCTAGCTGATGCTCGCACCGGCGGTGTGGCTTTCTGCTTATCTTTCTTCATTTTCAGACCCTCTTTGTTTGGCATAGGCCTCAGCCTAGGTGACCTCGACGATTTAGGTACCTATGTAGGTACTTCAACACTTCCTATCTCTAGGACAACTTCCTCAACTACCATTGCTTCTCCAGCACTCGTGGTTTCTGTGGGCACCGACATAATACTAGACAACAACTCCTTTGTTTCCTTTGGCAACTTCTCAAACGCTGAACTTGCTATCAAAGCTTCAAAGTACTCACGGTTCATACACGCCTGAGAGCTCAACACCTCAATTCTCAAAATGGCAAGTGTTTTTCGTTGGGCAACCACCTGTAATTTATAAGCATTTTCAAATTAAAATCCAACCGTTTCCCCAAAAATTCGTTCATAAATGCTGGATTGGCAGCAGATTTTCAAAGATCTTGCCCTTAAATTCCGACTTAAATGCTACCCTCCCCCCTCTAGTTATATGTTTTCCCACTGTCAAGTCATGAACAGTGACCATAACGGTCACTTTCCAGCTACCCTTCGTGGTCCCTTCTTCGATAGCACAGCTCCCTGCACGTTTCTGCTGATACTGTGACATTCTTTCATTCTGCGCAGTTCCCCAATCGCGTAACTCTCCAACCCTAGCGGTGTATTTTATAGTCCCGTGCCTCCTTTCAGCTGCCTGGAGCGCTAAGTTGTGCTTCCCTCATATAGTCATCTAGCCAGATCGCCGGTGTATGGCTTCAATCAGTTGCCATTCACCCTCCTTGGGAATGGATCTCCATTCAACTTTACCAACTGAACTGCTTCACCATCAATAATATCCTTGATAACATATGGCCCTAGCCAATGCATCCTGAATTTTCTTGGAAATTATCAAACTTGCTATCATATAATAGAACTAAATCATTTACCTTGAAGATGTGCAATTTCATGTGCCAATAATGCCATGCCTTTTCGCGCTCCTTTTGAACTTGTTGATGGAATCTAACTATAAATCTATTCTCTTCAAGCTCTGTTAGCTATGCCAGCCTCTCCTCCAGGGCTCCATGATCTGCCATTCCTATGAATGTCGCTATGCGTAGACTAGGTACAATGTCCTCCATCAGCATCATAGCTTCTAAGCCATAAACCAGTCTGAACAGCATTTGTCCAGTCAACTTCTTGCAAGTCGTTTTATAAGCCCATACCACCATGGGCACACACACATCGCAATCATTTCTTTGAGCATTGAAAACCTTTGTTAGCATGCTCTCTAATATTTTATTAAACGTTTCCACCACCCCATTAGCCTGCAGATGATATGGCATGCTCTTATGATGGTAAACCTGAAATTCCTCCGTCACCGCGTTGATCGTCTCATTAAGAAAATGTGTACCACAATCGCTTCTTAAATTTTTTGGACAGCCAAACCTTGCCAACACATACTCAAAGATGAATTTTGTTACTATCGTGCTTGTACAGTCCCTCACAAGCTACGCCTCCACCCACCTGTTTAAGTACTCAGTCGCGGTGATGATGTATCGTGCACCCATCTTCTTTCATGGAGGTTGAATTGGTCCCACAAATTAAATTGCCCACTTCTTGAAGGGATGTAACAATATCTGTTGATGCAGGGGCAACTCATCCCTACACGAGGGTTTGCCAGTCCCTTGGCATGCATCGCATGCCCTACAATATGCTTTTGAATCCTTATGCAAGGTCGGCCACCACAAGCCAGTGTGTAGAATCTTTTGCGATGTTGTTTTTCCTTCATAATGACCTCCCGTGACTCTGCCATGAGCCTCAAAAAGGATTTTGTTTCATTCAAATTCTGGCACATAACGTCACAATATTTCATCTAATCCCATTTTGTACAAGTGCCCTGCAATGACAGAAAAGTCTGTCGTGCGCACCACCAATTCCTTCTTCTGTTGACTTGTATATCCTTCTGGAGCCATTCCTGTCATCAGGAAGTGTATAATATCTTCGAAGTGGTTGTTCGTGACGCGCACTGTAAGAGCTACACATCAGGCAGTCCTTCCTCCAAATTAGTAAGCTCTTCTCCAGTTTCAATGCACGATGGATGATCCGGTCCTGCATTCAACCGTCCTGATTTCACAATGACTTCAAAATCATATTCCTGGAACAACAACATCCACCTGCATATCTTCCTCCCCAACACAGGCTTGTTGACCAAGTATTTCAATGCAGAATGGTTTGTATACATCTTAAAATGTCTGCCCAACAGATAATGCCTAAACTTCTAGAGCGCATACATCATAGCTAATCCTTCACGCTCTGTCATGTAATAATTTTTCTCAACTTTGGACAGCTTCCTACTTGCAAACGCTATAGGGTGATCCAAGTCCCCTTCATCAGCCCATGTCATTACTGCTCCTAGCTCAATACATGACACGTCCACATGCACATGAAATTCATTCTTACAATCCAGGAAGACTAGGATCGACACAGTGACCATTTTCTCCTTTAGCACATCGAAGATCTTTTGGCATTCTTCATTCCAACAGAACATAACATCCTTATTTAACAGTTTTTCCATCGGCGCCGTGATCTGGGCATAGCTCTTGATGAATTTCCTACAGTATCCCATATGGCCCAATGTTGCGCGCAGCTGTTTCACACTCCTTGCAACCTCCAAATTGATTATGACCGTGATCTTCGCAAGGTCTACCATCTAGCCTTGTCTGCATACCACATGACCCAGCAAGATCCAAAAAGGGACACAGAACAAACATTTCTTTAGATTAAGTGCAATCTGGTACCTCCGACATGTATCTAGCATCAAGCACAAAATTTCCACATGGCGCTTTACCAATCCAAACACTGTCTAATCATAAAAGTATACCTCCAGGAATTTGTGAATGAAATCCTTAAACGTTGCAATGACTATGCGTGAAAAGATCGTCAGTGCGTTCTTCAGCCCAAAAGGCATCACCATATACTGGAATCATCCCCATTCATTTGTGAAGGTCATCTTACTTCTATCCTCCGGCGTGATCTTGATCTGATGGTACCCAGAAAACCCATCAGTGAACAAATATGCTTCTTGGCTGCCAACATTATTCAGGACCTCATCGGTGAATGGAGTTGTGAAGGGATCATGGACGCAGGCATCATTCAACTTCCTGAGATCTACGCATATCCTTATTTCTTCCTTCTGCTTCTTTTCCTGAACTACTATTGGGCTCACCCAATCAGATTCTTCCACAAGTTCAATAATACCTTCCCCGAGCATCTTATCTAACCATTAGGGGATTTTTGAGGTCTAAAATGGGCCTCCTAAGGAAATTATAAAATAATAGTTGAAATAATAAAATAAGATTAGATTACATCATCAAATTTTAGAGGGAAAAAAGACAAAACGATTTTTACAACTCGTATTTTCAACTTATCTCCGTATGGGTTTACTCCAATTTCATGTGAAAACACTCATCAGATGCCTAAATTGATTCCTCATCTAAGGAGTACCCATGTTGCATACTTTTGATGGACCTTGCTACACAAAAATGAGAAATACATGAAAAACATGATTGCAATCACATTTTTTTCATGTATTTCTCAATTTTCATGTAGTAGGGTCCATGGAAAGTATGTAACATGGGTACTCCTTGGAT
This sequence comes from Pinus tabuliformis, assembly GCA_031772625.1. Classification (NCBI taxonomy): domain Eukaryota; kingdom Viridiplantae; phylum Streptophyta; class Pinopsida; order Pinales; family Pinaceae; genus Pinus; species Pinus tabuliformis. The sequence goes on from CM062820.1 coordinate 1,600,693,052, forward strand.
GAGGAATTAAATTCTACATCCAATGAGTACTCCTATTCTAAATTTGAGTAAAAACTTAGGGAGATAAATGGAAAATACGAGTTGAAAAAGTAGTTTTGTTATTTTATTTTTTTTAATCTTTGTACTTTTTTACTCCAAAAATGGTGAATCATCCCCCATGGTTGACATCATCATATTGAATCATATTGGTTCTTATTAAGTTTATTTTGGTTGTGCATTTTTCTTAGGAGGCCCATTTTAGACCTCAAAAATCCCCTAATGTCTAAGCGAACCCTTTCTTTATATTTCAGATTGAGGTGGTAAGGTCTTTGCTTCACAGGTTTCAAGTATGGTTTTAGGGTGATCTTCATGAAACCCAGGTTCCCTATTATCCCTTTCAAATCTAAAAACTTTGTGGGGAACAAATCCTGATATTCGCGGAGTAGTTCGGCGACCTTATCTACTATTATGTTGTCCCAGTAGTCCACAATCTTTGCAAACTTCGGCTCTGCCTCTGTGCCGATGTTTACCTGTTTAGTTTTGTGTGGCTCAATTATGTCTCGGTTTTGTAGGTGCGGCCCTTAAACTTCACGGTGACCTTCAGTCTCTAGAATATTAATCTTCCTCAGGCCTTTGTCTTCTTCTTCAACAGTCACATTATAGCACTCTAGCGCATGGCTCAGCTGAGTGGTCCAATCAGGTTGAATCAAATCTAGAGGATCATGTGATATCCTGAAGATTCTTGTCTTAACTTCCTGCAATGCTTCGTCAATACATTCAAACCCATCCTCAATGCTAAACTTCATAAAAAATCCTTGGCGCAAAACGTCTCATTCTTCAGTGCCATGGTGGAGTTCCGTCTCCAACTACCAATTCATCGATATAACATCCAAGGTATGAAAAAATAGATGTACCTACTCCAGTTGAGGCTTTGCTCCATATGCTTCAATCCATTTGGCCAAATGGACGCGTGGATCATTTCTCCCATCATATTTTTCCATTAGATGCACTTGTGGGTGGCCAAGCTGTACTCTCATAATTTTTCTGTATACGTGCCAATCATCAAAATTGTCCTTGTGTGTGCCCCACCATCTCGCAGGCGTAGCGCCCAGTCCAGGGCCTAGAAGCGATGTTTCTCTGGCACTTCTCTCTCAAATGCATCCAAAAAGTGATCAACATCAATTAAACCATCATAGTAAGGCAGATTTCTTACCTCTGATGATACACAGTGCAACAACTTTATCATCATATTATAGTGCATCGTAGATACTTCATGTAGTCGATTATGCTAGTGCTCTAGTTCTTCATCTAAATCTGATGTGCAGGAACTTTTGCGGTCCCATGCAATATGTCCATCTACTGTCAGATTCACCCAATCCTGAGCTCGCGTCATTATCTTGTAAATCTGGTCCAAATTTTCATCACTTTCATAGTCGTGGACCAGTTCAGTATAGCGTAGTCCTCCTGCAAGATCCAGTGGCACCACTATGCGGAGCGATTTCTTCTCAAATATCATCTTTCGCTTCTTCTGATTGATTACCCCATTCATGTCAGTGACCCAATCAATCCCAAGGAGCGCGTGGTAGCGATTGTTGTCATACACAATCTCCATCACTTCCAAATCAGCTAGTGCGCTCGCACCTTCAATATCAACTATTATCCCCTACAACCTCCCCGTTGGGATGATTTTATGTTGATTCGCCATCCTTAACTGAATTGAAGACCACTGTAGCACAAGTCTCCCCATTCTCTCCCATGTTTTTTTCGGTAAAACGTTCGCGTCTGACCCCAAATATAAAATAACTTGATCCATATCATATCCTCCTATTTATGTGGTGAGTCTCATCTCATGTCCAGTTCTTGCCTTATGCTTACCAAGCTTTCTAACTATGCAAAGTCTATCAATAGCATTTTCCTTGCCAACACACCTATTGATCAGCTCCTACAGTCCCTTCACAACCTTACTATCACGTAGTAATTTCATGCAGGTCTCAAAAAACGTGGTAATCATGGATGGGTCCATTTCTTGAGCCGGCTTCTCCTGACTCCTTGAGGTAGAGGCCTCGGCGAAGCTTTTCTTCACTTCCAGAAATGTTTCTTTCATATGCTCCAGATCAAATCCAGTCTCCTTCTCTGGCGCTTTGCGGACCCACTCACCTTCTTCAAGTTGCTTCCCCTTATCCTCACCAGTCGTCGCTCCACTCCACAGTACAATATTTACCTTAGGGTCTTCCTCGTGAGCCTGAGCCCTCATCATCTACAGGTTCTGAGTCAGTTGCTGAGGCTGCGCCCCCCTTCTCACATATCTTATCTAACAATATAGGGCAATCCTCCATCACATGGTCAAACTGAGTACAATAGCGGCATGACAGTCGTATCGGATTCAAGCAGTCTCATGCGTAGTGTCCTAGTCCTCCACAATTATAACAATAACATTCCCTCAACCTCTACTAGGTCCTTCTCCACCTTGGCCTCATCTGTGCCCATGATACTCGCCTCGCACTCCTCCAGCACCTTAGTCTAGAGGCTGCATTTCTGCCTGCACCCGGTATGTAGGTGTCTTGTCCATCATTAATTCGTAACTATGGCAATTGTGCTCATCATGTCCCACTGACTGACAAAAGTTGCAGAAGAGTTATTGTGGTGTTTGTACGAATTTCTACAGCAAATGGCAATTGTTTGTCTCATGTTTCCCAGATACCTGACAGATAGCACACCATAATGCAGGCCCTATACTTGGCCCTATCGTAGCTTCTAGCCTCAGAAGCATTAGTCCCCCTGCTGCAACATAATTTGTGAAAACTGGACAGTGATATTTGTCATGCCCCTGGCTTTTGCACTTTAGGCACCACACTTCTTCGTGTGCCTCTGGCTAAGTTGTTCTGTCTTTTTTCATACTCTACATTTCGAGGCAAAGGTTTTTCAACTACGCATGAATCTGGTGAAACCCCAGATTATCATCCTACATTGGTGTCTCGTTCAATCTCATCATGATTTCCAGAGCTTCTGCATGGGTCCCAAACTTCTGTTGTGATAACATAACCCTTAGATGAGACAGGGGCGAGGCCACAAACCATTCACAGTGTTTCCCATCAGTTAGATTCATGTTAGCCTCACGGATTGTACACTTCAATCTCTGATCCAAATTTTAGGGTGTCTCACCAGGCTTCATCAGCATCTCTTTGAATCCCACATTTGATTTCGTCTCATACTTAGGTCTACTAAATTCCTTATTTAGCGCGGTCGGGATATCTACCAACGCAAGCATTGGATTATCCGTGCAGTACTTAATGTACCACGTTAGTGTGTGGTCCTACAAAGCACTAACCAACGTCACTTTCTTCATTTGATCATTCGTGATACCTTGAGCTTCCCATACAGCCTTCGCAATGAACCAAAATTGGTTCAAATCTTCATTTGTCATGCCCTTGAACACAGGTAGCTTTACGGAATTTTCAATATTGAATGGTGGCGGAGGTGGAGGTGGTGGTGGTGTGGGTAAGGGTGTAAGCGCTGGAGGTGGAGATGAAGGTGGTGTGGGTGGATGAGGTATTCGCGGGAACCCTTATTTTATCAACTGAATAGTGCTCTATGGAGAAGCCTGTGCTGCTCCCTCGTCATCACTTAAAGGAGGTTCAATCAGTGGGCTATATTCATGGCCTTTTCTTCCTCCGTCGCTAAAAGTTCTTCCACTTCACGTAGTGTTACATAGTAATTTGTCACTAGCCCCGTATCCCCTAATCTCGAATAAGTTCAATCCCTGAACAACATCTTCTCTATGTCATACATCAATCAAATGTGTCCACACCTTCCTAAATCATTCAAGAAGATTAACAATGCTCTTTAATCTGGAAGATTGACCCTTTTTACCCATGTTTCAAGATCGTCACTAGACAACATCGTTCTGCCTGTGATAATTTCTTGGAATGAACTAGAGCATCGCGACACTGTCACAGGGGTACATTTGTTCTCTGCGACGATTGGATTTCAGATATTGTCGCAAGACATCACTATCCTTCTTGTGATGATAGCTTTGAATACACTGTGGCTTCACAATTTTGTCTCTGAGTCCTAGTGTTTGACTCGCGATGACCTAGATATGGTGAATTAGTTCAAACATAATGCTTCTAGGTGGTTCTGGAACTAGTTGTTGGGTCAAGGAAGTTCACCTTTCCTCATTTGAGATGGTGATTCTGCCTTTTGAGAAACCTCCCTTGAAGATAAGCCCCCTCTCTCTCATTTATGGACGCTCCTCCTCTTATAAAAGCGTTCCCCATTGCTATGATCAACTAGTTTTTTTCGGTATTGAGCAAATTAGCTAGCTTTGGTGTGAGATTGATAGTTTGCAGTGTGAATTGATGATAGTCTAGTAATTGGTTGTGGATTGCCTTAGCCTTATATTAGTGCCTTTGGGTGAGAGAGAGAGTCATCAGCCTTTTTGGGAGACCTTTTAAGAGTGAATGCTTTTGGAGACATACTGATTGGACCCTTTGAGGAAGCTTGCGACATCAAGGCATGGTTGTAAGAATTACTTTTTCTAATATTAATACAATCGATGGTTATTTACTATATCAGGTATGAAATATATTTTATAGCTTATGGTTCCTTGACTCTGTAAGTGAATAGTTCATTTTTGTGCTCTATTATGTGTTTCGTTGTTCTCTTGTGTTGTTTCAGGTCAATCACTCATCAAGGAGAAGAAAACGATAGCAGGAGCAGCGTAATGAAGATTACATCAAACACCGGAATAAGGTCGACTCTTTCAACAATGACTATTTAAGGAATTAGTTGTTGTATTTGTTTTGCTATGACTAGACCCACTCTAGGGCTAGAGGGGTTGCCTCTGTCTGCAGAGGGAACTTTACCTACATCACATGTAGCCCTAAACATCAAGGCAACTGCATAACCCGCTTTTCACACAATATCATCTTAATCCAAGTATTTAACAATTTTAAATACTTACCTCGCGGCCCTTTGAAGAAGCGACGCTCTAATTCATTGTAACTGACCGAAGTATTAACCGTGAACTCTGTGAAAAATCCTCCTATGATATGATCGAGCTAATGATCGGCAGTGATCACGATCTTATCTTCAGAGGCTTCCAATCTTCGCACTAACTCCAGGGTCCAAATAATTATATCTTCAAGCCTCCACCTCCCTTGGTCGTCTGCCAATTTTGTGATCCACTCGTATAATTGAATCAGGAAGGAACAAAAGAAGATTTTGTGTATCTTTGTGTACAAATATCTATCCAACCACTATTCTTTAATTAATCGTGGATTCCTGTTTTCTTGCGTCGTGAATTCGTGGATCTTTTTATCCAAGCAGTCTTCAAACTCTTTCTTAGTTGGGTTCTAATGATGTGACATCACACATCTTGTTATGCAGATCCCGGTCCCAGCAACGGAACCAATTTTTGGCTTGATGGGCCTTGACCCAGGTTTAGCATTAAGTAGCTAAGCAAATCCCTACACTACTGGCCCTTTCGGCATTAATCCACGAAGTGCAGACTAAAACCTCACCCGAAGAAGTATCGAGGGATGCAGGAACCAAGTTTCCACACCCTAAGATGGTTGTGATGTCAGTTATATGCCCTAACCATTCCTTCGCGTAGACCGATAAGCCCTTTATGGCTTATCAAAGTATTTCTCTTATTCGTCCTTGAAGCCTCTATGAAATTCTCTGATCTTCCTTTGTGGACCCTAGATACACAAATCAGGAACTTACGTGCCTCTATAAATACTCTTACTTCTGTATTTACTAAGATTCTATTAGTTTCATACCATCTTAATAGGTAATTATAATTATCGTGCGTAAACAGATATTCTTACTTGCATTCATATAACAAAGAGAAACATATAAATTCACACCTCAGAATATCATTAAAACATAAACTCAGTGTTCAACGTAACATAATCGCATGCAATTAACAGAAGTAAAATACACAGGTAATTCCAGAATACTTCTCTTTATTGATAATCCAAATTTCCAGAACACACAGTTGCAGGGGTCCGCACACTCAGCAGTGGAATTCTACCCTAGGCCTCTGGCACTCAGCTGTAGAGCCTCTTCCTACGCTAAGACTCTTCGCTCTTAGCTCTCACAGACCCATCAACTTACTCAAAACTCTACCAAAAATTATGAACTGCCTTACACTCTTCTAAGACTTCCTTTTTATACAATCCCATGGTCCGCGGACCAAGGGTGGATCTCATCAAGCCAACACAAACTATCTAAACTAAGGGCAAAAACCATTTTTGACTACTTACATCTTCACACTTTGCGGCCACAAAATACGGATACTTTACATTATTTACACAAAACTTGTGCCTTAGCCCCAAAACTTGGGCTTTTAACCCCAAAATTGACCCAAGGGGACCCTTTCCCAACAAAAATCATCTCTTACCTCCTTGGCTACTACTCATATCAGTGGGTAGATGAGGCCATCATAGGATTTATGTCCATCTTCTCTGTTGATTCTAAGCCTCCTTCACATTCAACTTTAGCCAATTTCCTACATAATCAATTCATTAGCAGCTTATCAAATTCCCAACTAAGGAGGTATTCAAGTATTCTTTTATGTTAGTTTATATGTTCTTATACTTTCAGGGAGACAACATCAACCTTGCTTTGCAAAAGCTGGATGCAGAAGGGAACCAACAGTCAGTCATCTTTTGGACTACTCTGGTAATGAAGGAATATAAGGAATACATATATAAATAGTTCATAGAGATATTTGTGCATCCAGAAATTAGTCTCCTAAGCAGCAAAATATAACTGAGGATCAGTGAGGAAATTAGAAAGGTGTTGTAGCTATCAGACCAAGTTCAGATAGGGGATTGGTACCTCTACCAAAACTATATAGAATTGAGAATATTTGGAGGTGAGCTTGCACCTTACAAGCTGCCTAAATTCCTCTCATCGAGGATTTTTTCTCTAGAGTACATAAGGCAGATGCTCAATATGGATGACATCCACTTTGTAGCTGCCAAGAATAAGTCCCAATTCAAAATTAAAACATAGATTGGGCCTTTCATTTGCAGCAGCATGGCAGCAGGGGAAGAAGCAGATAAACTATTAAAGGAAATGTAGTTCATCCTAAGCTTCACTTGGTCATATGATCCATTACGGATCATTTCTAAATTAAGAGTAGAAACCAAATCTACTCCTTATTTTCACATTGCCAGACCAGAGATAGAGAAGTACAAAAATCAGCTAGAATGGGTTCAGAATACCCTACAAGAGGCAGCATAGCAGTTGGTATCATCCGCTACAGTACGAACTCCTACAATGCAGGAGAAAACAGCTAAGAGAACCAGGGAAGAAGAGTCCCCTTCAGGGACTGAAATTTTCAGTGAAGGATTCCAGGTTATGTACAGGAAGAAGGCCAAGCTTAGTTCCAAACTGAACCTCAGCAAGGACTCAGAGTAGGAGAACATTATCACCATGAATGAGCCACTTGTTTCCTCATTAGTGGGTGATCAGACTACACTGTCTCCCACTACCTCCACAACTTCACAAGAGCAACAATAAATTATGCAGACCAACACATCTACTATAGGGGAGACCGAGAAAAGTATAATGGACATTTTCAAGTAAAACAAAGGAATGAGGCCTTAAATATTAACACCTACAATCAGTTCTCAAAGCAGACTTCCGGTGCTCAAATCAGGTTTTTGTCAGCCTTTGATTCAGAGAAAGGGAAAATTCAAATGGCATTCCTCCAGGCACAAGTTCCCCAGCCCAAGGTAGCATCAGAGTACAAGAAGACATTATTTGAGTTTGATGTGAAAGATATACATCCCATTGATCAAATGGAGATGCATAAGCAGATTGGGGAAATGATTTTTTCCATTGTCACTAGCACTACTATGAGTTTGTCTAAACTGTAGGTTACATTAGAAATTTACAGTCACAACTGAAGATGGAGAAGGTCTCTGCACTTGCCAAAGACACTAGGATCAAAACTCTGGAGGACTTGGTGATCAAAGTGGGTTATGACCCTTCAAACATCAATGCTAAAAAAGAGATTATAAAGAAAAAGAATTTAGACATAGCAGCATTGAGAAAGCAGTTAAAATTTCTAGCTACAAAAGATCCTCTAGGCAACGATATTGAAGAAATAGAGACACAAAAGGTAGATATGATGAAGCTCATTATGGAGTAGAGTGCACAGTTGAAGCAACTGGAGACAGAAATGGAAATTTTGATTAAAGAAAAGGAGAAAACTCCAAAAATGGTTGTTGTCCCTTTGGAAGAACTCCCTATTGTAGCCATTCCTACAGCCATATCTTCTACAACAAGTACAAGGTAGATCAGTTAGCAAATGCAGTACAAAACATATCTCTCCAGACTGAAGAGATCAAAAGGTTGCATGATCAAGTCAAACTTCTATAGGATCATCAAATGAAAACTAAGACTTTTCATGTACCAGAGCTACAAAGAGCTTAAAATCAGATAGAGGCATGGAAGAAGTTAGCAGATGAGTCTTCTGTTGGCTACACACTAGGTCATGTTAAACAAATCATATGGAACAAATAATTGAAGAAATCGATGAAATTTGGTCATGTATCCATATTATATTCGAGTACAAGGAATTGATGGAGAAAGCCAAGAAAACCATTTCTACTATCAATGTTGAATTGGGAGAAATGCCTGCTATAGCCAACAACATCATAAAGTTCCTCAATTCCAAAAACAGATATGAGTTGGATGATCTAGGAGTAGATGACAGAACAGAAACCATTCTGGAGGTAAAGAAAGTTCTAACAAAGAAGAACTTGGTTGTATAGCTGATAGAGAAGTGTCACACTCTGGAAGTAGCAGTTAATAGGTTTTTCACTAGAATAGATGTATTGAACAAGAAAGATCGGCCTTCCTTATTTGTGATCAATGAAAAATTAATGACCAGGGAAGACTACATGAAGAAGCTTCAAGACATTGCCAAAGATACAACTAAGTCTTCCAACATCAAAGGTTCTATGATAGGGAGAACTTTTTACGAAGCCATCAGCAACATAAGTTTTATCCAACATGAGATAAAACACATTTTTGCAGTAAAACCCACTTTTTCTTGGTATACTGAGGTAGATGAGATCTACCGCAAGGTGACAAATATTACTATTCTAGAAGAAGAGCGGTGAGAAAAGTTGTGTGAATTCTAGGATTAAAAATACAGGTCGGCTTCACCAGTGCAGCACCCGAATAGTGGCCACTCAACAACTAGTCTCCTCCAAAGCAGGGCCAGATGTTTAGATCACTTCAACAAATTCATTCCTTCTGATGGCATTATTTCTTTTCTGTTAGTTCTAACTTAATAATAGAATGTCATGTCACTCAGGGATTAATTGTAATATTTTTGTAAATTTTGTTTAAATACTTCATTCTGTCGAAGTATTCAGGGTTGTACCCTTGATCAAGTTATCAAGAAGATTTGTACTAAGCTAGAGCATTTTTGAGGTAATAAAATATTCGGGATTTGCCTCGTATGTTCTGTCTCTCAATGAGTTGTATTTCATCTTGTTTATTCATTTTGTATTCTTCATATAATTCATGTATTTTGTAGTTATCCGATTTAAAATTTAATTGAATTTCAGTTTCATTTTGAATCCTCTATGAAGTTGTAATTTAAGTAAGAGATAAATTTATAGAACTATTTGTTACTGTAAATTCCTCTTTGAGCATAAATTGCACTAGATCTTTGTGATAGTTTTTTTATATATTGTTGATTAAGGAAACATTGTTTTCTTAATTTATGCTTATAAATGGTTAACTACTCTGTTTGAATATTAAATCAATTATACTTCTCCATATTCTACATATCAATCCCACTAAAATCAAAATAACCATGTGCATGTAAAAAATAGCCTTTTATTTTATTAAGAATCTATCTAAGTTTAAAGCACCTATTTATAAACAGTTCATTGGTCATCCAATAATTTAAAACAACAAAGCATCATAACTAATTGACCTTAGGTTATCTCAAAGGACAACAGATTATTTTATAGCTACACCTCTTTGTTCCCAAAGTTATGGCAGTGTGATTGGTTGAAGCTTGAGCTGGAGTTCAGATATCTTCATATGGAACTCAAAAGTGACTCACCCAACCTCATCTTTAGTGTCACACACTTGTAGATAATTTCTACAAATCCAGCTCTGATACCATGTAGAAAATCTGCCTGTAGGTTAACCCGATAATGCAATATAAATCAAAGCAAGATACTATAACCTACTTCTACTATCAATTTGTGGAAGCTTATAGAACAAGCTGAACACATATAACCAGAGGAAGATGAATCAATCGCACAATACAGATGAAAATACTTTGGGGAAAGCCTCAGCTAAAAACCCCACTATCTATATTATCATACAAGTTGGAAATACATAGGAATTATACAAATCCTTAGCTCTCACAGCTAGCCATCTCTCAGTAAAATCCTCACAGATGCTCACAGGCAATCTTGGATTCTCTCAAGCCTTCCTCTCTTCCCTCCAAGCTCCTATTTCCTTGTGTTGTTCCTCTGGGATGATTCACCTTCAACCAAGTGGAACATTGGTCTCACACACTATCAGAACGGTGCAATCCTCAAGGAATGATTCCTTATGCATGCATGAGTTTTCTTTATAAGAAAACACATGCAACTAATAGTAAATTTTCCTTGACTTTAATCTCAACTGGGTATTTCTCATAATATACATGCATGAGTTTCTGATGAGGGAATCTTCAGTTAACTGGAGTACACTAGTTGAGTGCATGCATGCATCAATTGATTGTTAACTCTCTATTAGTTCCTCAAACAGATTGGAACTAATTTAACTAGACTTAACTCAGTAAACTGAGTTAACTAATTACAACTCAAATATAACTCAATATTATCTCCTTAATTTAAGGGATAACTCTTGCATGACTTCAGAAAGACTTCTAACTTGAATTTCTCCAACTAATTAAGTCAAAATAACTTAATTAATTATTTCCAAGTAGCTGTTAAGACTAAATTCGATTTTAATTCACAATTTAATTCAAGGACAAATTAAATTGGAATATTCTTGTTGCCATATTTCAACACTCTCTCTCAACAAGAAAGGGATTATCTTCCACCTGATCCTGTCTCTATGGAACTCAAATTTACACTTTGACAATGCCTTTGTCAAAATGTAAACAACTTGCTCCTCTGTCGAAATATACTGCAGCAACATGATCCTCCCATCATCAGCAACTTTCTTTACCTTGTAAAGCCAACAGGAACTCACAACTTACTTGTTCTCCAGTCTCGAAACCTTGTCCCAAACACTGTTACGAACTATGGAGGCATACTCCTCCACCATAGCATCAACCCAAATCAGCTGCTGCACTACTTCCTCAAGGGAAGATGGCTCGGTCTCAACACATTCCCTAGTGAGCACTATGTATCCAGTGTACCTCTCAGGTTACCTCCTCTGTCTGCACATATAAAATGGTGCTCCCACATTCTCTCTTGCATCCTCCAACAATCTGTCAGCTTCTATTGTGTGCTTCCTTCCATCTATGGAAGACTCTGCTTGAGTGGATGTCTCCACTCCTGAAACTTCTACATGCAGCTGCTCTGCATCATTCTGAGGCTCCTCCTCCTTAGGAACCAACAGTTCCTCCACAACCTGTAGTTGGAGCTCCCTCTCAAGAGAAACTTGCATGGCCTTCTTCTCATCAAACTTGAGATCTTTGCGAACCACCAGGGAAAATTTTAAGAACCCCCCCAAAATTTTTATATATAATAAATGGGTGAATCTCCATGGTATATAGGAAAAATGGAAGGCGATTTTATCAATAATATAATATGTATTTATAATTTTTTGGCAAATCTCTCACCAGGCATGGCGAATATTTTACTCAATTATAAAATCTTGTAAGATCTTGGTATTACCATGGGTTATCATAAACCTAGAGCTTAAAAATTAATAAAATTAATAGTTGAATTTTATTTTATTTTTTATTTTAACCAAGCTAAAATGTTTAACATACATTAAATTACAACTTCCATTTTTACTCTTGATCCACCCCCGAGAGGGATCAAATATTTTTTCACTCTATGCTAGTATTTGATACCTCTTGTGGGTTAGTAGATCTAGAGTAAAGATGGATCTTTGCTGGTCAATACCATGTGCCATTTTTATTTTTATTAACCCTAATATTAGGGTTAATAATGTTTTTTTGCATGGTATTAATAACAATCTAGTCCATGGTATTTGTCCCATAATATTTTGCCCATAGGTTTCACCTAAATATAACGCATTTTTTTAGTGTTCCTAAACATAAGGTGACTTATGGAGTAAATATAAAAAAATGTTTTATTTGTTTACCATACCTCTCGTTTATTTATATTTTTATTAATTTACCATACCTCTTTTACAAATATGGTATTTGGCCCATAGGATTCACTTCAATAAAACCTCTTTCTTGAGCCTTCATAAATAGAATGAGGGTTATAGACTAAATATAAAAAGAGGTTTATTTATTTACCATATGTCTAGTTTATTTATATTTTTATTTATTTACCATACCTTTTGAGTAAGTATAAAAAGATGTTTTATTTATTTACCATACCTCCACTTTACTTATATTTTTATTTGTTTACACCCTTGCATGTATATAAGGTGACTTATGGAGTAAATATAAAAAATGTTTTATTTATTTACCATACCTCTCATTTATTAATGTTTTTATTAATTTACCATATCTCTTTTATAAATATGGTATTTGGCCCATAGGATTCACTTAAATAAAACCTATTCTTGAAAATGGGCGAATGGATTCACTTAAATAAAATCTATCCTTGAAAATGGGCGAATGGAAGGTTGTAACTCCTAATTTCAAGGGCTAAATTTACCTTTTTTACCCTCTCCCTTAAAATAAGGTGGGCTATTTGAGGTGATTTGTAAAAATGTACTATGATACAAAATATTCGCCCACTAAAAATTTAAAACCCCTTAATTTCGCCAAAGGGCGAACATTCGCCCCTAAAATTCTCTATGCGAACCACTGTCCTCCGACTGGTAGGCAAGTACACCTGATATTTGTGAGGTGTATCAGTATACCCCACAATTATCCCCAACTATGTTGTCGGATCAAGATTCTTCGATGCATCCTTTGTCACATGGCAATATACCAATGAGCCAAAGATCCTGAGGTGACCCACATCTGGTGTCTTACCGGAGAAAGCTTCCTCTGGTGTCTTCATCCCAAGTATGCGATGCAGGCTTCTATTTTGCAAATAGACCGCTATGTTGCGTCCCTCAGCCCACAAGTGAAATGGTAGGCCTTGGTCATGCAGCATCACCCGTGCTACCCCTATAATAGTTATGTTCTTCCTCTCGGCCACCCCATTCTATTGTGGGTTATGAGGTGCCGTCAGCTCTTGTTTAACTCCTTCTGCTGCACATAAGTCCTTAAACTCTTGAGAGACATATTCTCCATCGTTGTCACTTCTCAAGGCCTTGATCTTCTTCCTTGACTCTTTCTCGACCAAATCATTGAACTCACAAAACTTTGTGAAGGTTTGGTCCTTCTTCTACATGAAATAAATCCAGAATTTACGAGAATAATCATCAATGAAAATCACATAATACCTTTGCTTCGTTGTGGATTCCGTCGAGAGTGGTCCACACACATCAGTATGAACTCGCTCTAAGATGTTGGTTAATAAAAGGTGTCTTTTAAAACTCCTAATTATCCCACATTAATCATCAACCCGGGCAAGTCCTCTTATTTCAAGAGTGTACACAGTATGTCGCTGCTATTAATTCAGAGAGCAATGTTTCCTAAGTTTCAGTATAAACCTTTTAATACAAGAGTCAACAAATGCATCTAATGAATTCCAATTGCAATTATTAAGGAGAACTCAATCCTCTAACGAAATCAAATCTTACAGCAAGTCAAGTAACAACAATATCAGTTGAGAGTACAGTAGCAATAACTCATCTCTTCTGAATTGATTTTAATCTAAATCAAACTCAATCTTCATTAAATAATCCTAATAGAAATGATATCAATCTGAGAGTCCAATAGTGATAATCAAACTCCTTATAGTTGAGTAAATCAATCCAAATACTTATCTAAGTAACTTAATCTGTAACGAAGAGAAACTGAATCAAACGACAGTGTTGTAAATCATATAAAGCAGAGATATACTATCAATACAGGAAATAAATAGCGAAGGAGATAAAATCACAAAAAGTAGAAAAATTATCAAACCAATCGCACTTGCAATAATTGGAAATGTATGCCACAAGGAAAGTAGTTCAATCCACCAGAGGTCTTAGCCACCAGTGAACACTACTAGGCTACTTCAGATAATGCAAGGGAACAACAACTCAATTATGTATTAATCATCAAACGTAAGTAGCATTACAATGTAACTTTGTTCTCCCAACAGCGAGAGTCTGTAATTAAAATTACAATTTCAATTATATCAAAGATTGCCCCCTTTCTTCTTACAATCGTCTCCTTTTATAATCAGAAAGGGTAAAAGATAAATGGTAAATGTGATCCCTCAGGATCTCCTGATCCTGAGGGATTCACAACCGATTTTTAACTTCAGACATCCTTTCCTTTCTTGCGTTGATCCTCCCGATTCACCTTTAGCTTTGTCCACAACCGCTGCATTTCTTATGTTGCTTGTTGGCTTTTGCTATTCCTTCGTTAGGGAACAACAATTGTCCCTTTTGTTGTTTTTCTGCATAAAGAAGGGTAAAGTTTAGCTAAATTGTAACTGCAAATAATTCCTTCATTTCTTACCATAATTCCTCAATATATTAACGCCTTACGATATAGAAAAGATAAGAATAAAGGAAAAGGATGATGAGATTAATAGTAGCTACATACCCATTTCATGACTCAACATACTCCCTTGCTTACCCTGTTTCATGTCCTCATGAAAAGCAAGTAATTCATATGCATAGCAGTTAAAGAGTAGGTTGGAGAAGGAACGTCGTAAAGTGGTCTACAACCATGGTTCTAGGCCAAGAGCTCAAAGATGGGCCCTATCTGTCCTTCAGGAAATTTGTATATAGCCTGATAATCTTCAGTAGGATACCAAATGATGGGGCTATGGAACTGACATCCTAACCAATGAGGTCCTTCTCTCAAAATGAGATTACTATATGTGACAAAACGGTTTGCAGCTAGTTTAAAATTTTTGTAATTAAATGGCTCTTTATCTTGGACACTACTAGTGGAGACTGTCCGCCTGAGCTTGGATGTAGCCAAAGAACTTTCTTGAATGGAGAGGAAGTATTCTACTCCCTTCCGTACAATCTCCTTCTGAATAGGTCTTAAAATTTTAATCACCCCTCCCTTTTCATCAGACCATTATGGTTGGCAAGCATTTGCAAAGGGTGCTTGGGTTCAGCTCTTACCCAAAGATCCAGTCCATGCTCTTGTCTTTGGAACGTGTTATGAGCCTTGAACCATTTCAATTGATTGACTGCAAACGAGATAAAGGCTTGGAATTGAACATTCCCACAAAAGGGTTGGGGTTCTTTTCCACCTCTTCCTCTAATACAAAATTGTGTAGGTAAAATTCACAAAGCAACCTTTGAACTTTTACCCCATGCTGTTTGCAACAATTTATAAAATCTTCAATTGTTTTTAATTCGATTGGTTTTCCAGCTCTCACAGCTTTAATTTTCAACAACAAATATCATTCTCACTCATCTCTATGCGCATCTTCAGGTTTTTCTCCTGCAAGGCACTGAATAAACTTTTATTGCCGATCATGTGGAATGAGGCTCCACTGTCAAGATACCAGACACAACACATCATCAATGACACCATGCATGCAATGAGGGTAAAGTCCATTTTGAACTGAGAGGCTAATGCCTCACCTTCCGATCTTTCCAAGGATCCCTTCTTGGACTTCTTTGATGGAAAATTAGTCGTATAATGTCCCATCTCGTGACAATTAAAGAATCTCACTTTAGACTTGTCACCCTTCTTCCCTCCATGAGAAGAATTCGATTTGGAATGGTAAGCCTTCCCCTTCACTTTCATTGCCTTAATCACTAAGGCCATATTTTCTTCATCATCATTCTTGGATGAAGAACCATCTCGTGTGCTCCTCCTGATCTCCTCCTGCATTAGATCCTACCACAGTCGTTCCCAATATCGCAGTTTCTCCCTTGCATTCACAAAGTCCTGGTAACTATTCCAACTCTTTGGAAGGCCAAGGAGAGCGAGGCTCACCATATCATCATCGGAAGTAGTTATTCCCACACTGCCAAGTTCATCTCTGCAGGTGGTGAACTTGTTCAGATATGTGGAAATAGTATCACCCTTCTCCAACTTGATTCTTCGAAGCTTATCCTTGAGCACCAATTTCCTCTAGTCGTTATTGTTCTGGTATAAGTCCTTTAATGTCTTCCACATTGAAAATGGAGTATCCTTCCCATGGAGACTTGAGACAATATGCTCTCGAACTCCCTCAAGGATGATCCGTCTTGCCTTCACCACACACTTCTTCCACTCAGCCAACTCTTGTGCATTAGTTGAAGTTGGCTTTTTGATTTCTTCATCAATGAATTCCTTCAAGCCATTGCCTTCTAACACATCCTCCTTTATATCTTTCCATGCTATGTAATTCGAGCTACCTTCCAAGGCATACTCGAGTCTCAAGCCATAGAACGCCATTGGTCAACCTTGAAGTATGATGAGAATTTGATTTTCACCTGTAACCCCAAACTTCAAACTTCGAATTCTCTTCTCAGTATACTATTCACAGCTCTAATAAACTTGGCTCCGATACCATGTAGAAAATTCTCTACAAATCCAGCTCTGATACCATGTAGATAATTTCTACAAATCTAGCTTTGATACCAAGTAGAAAATCTGCTTGTAGGTTAACCTGATAATGAAATATAAATCAAAGCAGAATACTATAACCTATTTCTACTATCAATTTTTGGAAGCTTAAAGATCGAGCTGAACACATATAACCAGAAGAAGATGAATCAATCACACAATACACATGAAAATTCTTTGGGGAAATCCTCAGCTAAAAACCCCACTATCTGTATTATCATACAAGGTGGAAATACATAGGAATTATACAAAGCCTTAGCTCTCACATCTAGCCAACTCTCAGTACAATCCTCACAAATTCTCACAGGAAATCTTGGCTTCTCTCAAGCCTTTCTCTCTGCCCTCCAAGCTCCTATTTCCTTGCGGTGTTCCTCTGGGATGATTCACCTTCAACCAAGTGGAACACTAATCTCACACACTTTCAGAACTGTGCAATCCTCAAGGAATGATTCCTTCTACATGCATGAGTTTTCATTATAAGAAAACACATGCAACTGATAGTACATTGTCCTTGACTTTAATATCAACTGGATCTTTCTCATAATAGACATGCATGAGTTTCTGATGATGGAATCTTTAGTTAATTGGAGTACACTAGTTGAGTGCATGCATGCATCAACTGACTGTTAACTCTCTATTAGTTCCTGAAACAGTTTGGAACTAATTTAACTAGACTTAACTCAATAAACTGAGTTAACTAATTACAACTCAAATATAACTCAATCTTATCTCTTTAATTTAAGGGATAACTCTTGCATGACTTCAAAAAGACTTCTAGCTTGAATTTATCCAACTAATTAAGTCAAAATAACTTAATTAATTATTTCCAAGTAGCTGATAAGACTAAATGCAATTTTAATTCAAGGACAAATTAAATTGGAATATTCTTGTTGCCATATTTCAATAGCACCGCCACAACTAATTTCCTGACTTTCTTCTTGGCTTGCACATCATATGGGATATGTAATTCTGGAATTGTTTTACAGGCTTGTTCAATTGCTAACTCTAGATTTGTGCTTCATGATTGCAGTTCCTCTTTTTCCTTTAGAAATTGTGTCTTCTCCTCGCACATATGTTCATTGTTGACTTTAAATTCATTGAGGGCTATAAGGGTGTGTTACTCCCTGATCCACAACTCATCTGAGACCCCCTGATGTAATGCGTGGAGGGCCTGGAATGGCAGCACGACCACATTCATTCCAATATCCTTGATCTTTTCTACCGTGCAGCAGTCTCCCGGTTATCTGCTCACAAGGATCCTTCTGGTAAAGGAATGATCCTTAGGTCCATTGTCTGCTCCACTTTTGGGACACTCACGCTCACTTAAGTCAGTCGTGCTTTCATCGCTCATGCTTTCTCAATGCTCTCCTCGATCATACTAGCCTATATCTACAGCTCGCGCAGATCCTTCTAGACACTCCCCAGTGTTTGCATATACTGCTACTGAAAGTGTGACCATAGCTCTGATGTGGTATCTCTAACATTTTCTTTGATCTCATCTAAATCATCCTCTATTAGTACAAGAGGGTCCACTGTCGAATGTTTATCTACTTTCTACTTCTTTTGCAGACCTGTCGCTATCTCTTTGGTGCACTTCTGGAATTTAAAGGGGGTGGACACCTCCTCTCCCCCATCATCGCCTTGCGTAGATAGCTCATGTTATGTGGTATGCGGGGAAGTTGATGCCTTGAATTCCATTGTGGCTTGTGCCTTTTCTATACATGCCTTGTCTGCACACTCCTTTTCAGTGCGTGTTGTCTCCGCAACAACAATTTCAGCAGTTTCTTTCTTTTTCTTGGCAGCCTTCTCCCACGTGATTGCCTACTCTTTTTCTTTCCTATTTTTCACAGTAGAGGTCTACACGAAAGATATTTCTCCTGCTTTTCTTATCCCGACATCTAACTAGGTAGGCTCACGCCACTCTGCTGGCCATCCACCCACAACCTCTTGTACATCTGTTGCGACCACTTATTAAGGCAGTTTGTGCCATACCTTTTGAGGATCTCTCCTCGCGCGGATCCAGACATTGTGAAAGTCTACCTTAAATTATGTGAAGACCCTCAGCTGCTCAAACAAGGTGGGAGATAACCTTGGTCTCTGGTTTATAGTAGTTTGGATCTCCATTTCCATGAGTACCCAAAAAACCTTGGATTATGTAATCTAGTCTGCGTCTTTTATCTGCCATAGCAAAGCGAACTTTACTGCCTCTGGGAGGGTCTCATTCAGTGGAGGGAACTGACTATCCTCTAGAAGCCTCCATGCCACCAAAATGATTAGAAATAAGAGCCAAGCATAGTGGAACGACTGGCTCTTCTCTTGCGCCTGGCGACAGTTTGCAAAAAATTCTCTACAGAGATACTAGGCCAAGTTATACTGGACCTCATTCGCACATTGCACTGCTAATGAAATGACTGTCGCGGGCACTTCATCCACGTGACACTTTTGCATTATCTTTCTTGCTAGAATCTGTGCTACAAACTGTACCGCCTAGTCTATTATGGAGCAGATAGAATATTTGTGCGATTTCTTTACAAGCCCAAACTCGCTCTTCATGCGGTCTGCGAGTTGTTTTCCTTGGTTTTTCCTGCAAACTCCTTTTTCAGGTCGACTCCTTTATATGGTAGCTTAGTAATCCGATGGATTAACATATCTGTGATTGGGATAGGCTCACCTAGTCATAAACACCCATCATGCACTAATATCAGCAATTGCCACACACACACCATATTGATGTTGGTGCAGTGAAAATGGGGTATGAATAGCATGTGCAATATTCTTGGCAAATAAACTCCTCTGACCCATTTCATTGGTTCCAACTTTGTGACCGCTATCTCTTCATAGTATATGCAAAACATATTTTGATTTGCTACTAAATGCGGGAATTTCTCTTGGTTAACGAGGTCCCAGTCTTCCATATTTAATGCTAGTATGCGTGCTAAGAGCGCACCCTCAAATGCAACTTCAGCTAGGAAGAGTGGCGTAGAAATTGCAAATTTGCTGGAATCAGGGTCTCTGATCACCTTCCTTTGTCCTCTTCGCAGAGGCACATATGCCGGAACCATAGTGATTGCTTCAGCATCCTTGGCATCCAACTCCTCAATCCCCTAGTGTAGTTCCTCTTCTTATAGATCTAGGAGAACAAAGGTTTCTTTTGCTTATCCATTTTTCCCTTTTGTCGCTCCTCCTACAGATTCTTTCTGGGCAAGTGGCACACTAGTTCTACGATGAGCTTCTTTTGCTTTGGTTTGGAAGAAAACTACTTTGGCCTAGGAAACCTTGGCACCGTAGGTACTGCTAGTGTAGCTTCTATGCCCGCAGCTTCCGAAGCTGGGGCATTAGACACCGCAGCCTCAAAACTCATAGGCTCAAATATCCTCTCGAAAAAAACTCGGCAAAATGTATCAGAATAATCAGCTAGCCTTGGGTGCTTGAACAAAACCTCCCAATCTTCTCGGTGCATGCAAGTATTTTGTAGATAACAAAGTGTTTCTATGCAGACCAACATGACATACTTATAGTGATTTCCAAACTCAAATCCGACTGTTCACTCCATAACTTTGTCATAAATGTGCCTTTGGCGGTAGATTTTCAAATATTTTCACCTTAATTTTCGCCTACTCGCTCCTCCTAATGGGATTATCTAAGTCCCATTAGCTACAGTGACTCCAACGGCTATTTTTGGGCTGGGCTACACGGAACCTTCCTCCATGGTACAACATCCTGAGCACAGCTTCATCTGTTGTACCCTTGTCAATCCTCGCGTAGTCTGTTTTTTGCCTTGTCCCCCCATTTGTGAAGTGTAGTTTAGATTCCCATGCTCGCTTGCAACTTCCTGGAGCACTAAGATTATCTTGCATTCATATAGTCATTGTGCAGGAGCAGGATCCCCCGTATACAGCTTCAGCCAACTCCCATTCACTTTTCCTAGAAAAGGTTCACCATTCAGCTTCACAAGCTAAACTGCGCCACCCTCTGTAATTTCCTTGACAATATACAATCCTAACCAATGCATCTAGAATTTACCTAGAAATTTTGTGAACTAACTATCGTATAACAACACAAGATCATTGATCTTGAAAGTGCGAAGCTTGAAATGGCGATCATGCCATGATTTTTCACGTTCCTTCTGTACTTGTTGATGGAATCACACCAGAAATCGGTCCTCCTATAACTCCATTAGCTGTGTGAGCCATTCCTCCAAGGCCTCGTGATCCACCATATCTATCAAAGTTGTTATGCGCATACTAGGTACAATGTACTCCATAGGAATCACCGCTTTGACCCCATAGACCAATCTGAATGGCGTATGCCCTGTCATCTTCTTACAGGTTGTCCTATAGACCCATAGTACTAAAGGTATGTGCACATGCCAGTCATTCTTTTTCACGATACATACCTTTGTCAATGTGTTCTCCAAAATTTTGTTAAAACCTTCAACCGTCTCATTTGCCTGCAGGTGATATGGTGCACTCTTCTGATGGTAGACCTAAAATTCATCTATCATCGCATTAATCGTTTCATTCAGAAGGTGTGTTCCCCTATCACTCATTAATAATTTCGGGCATCCAAACTACGTTAAGACATATTAAAATAAAAACTTTGTTGCATTAGCCGCTGTACAATCCTTCACGATTGTGCTTCTACCCATCTCATTAAATATTATGTGGCAGTGATAATGTAGTGCGTGCCCGTTTTTTTCTAGGTGGTTGAATTGGCCCAATAAAGTCGATTGCCCATTTCTCAAATGTTTGCAAAGATACATGAGGATGTAGTGGTAGTTTGTCCCTTCGCAATGGTCTGTTAGTGCTTTGACATGCGTCGCACGCCTTAGAGTATGCTTTGGAATCCTTGTGCAACGTTGGCCACCATAATCCTGCGCACAAAATCTTCTGTGTTGTTTCTTTCATTGCATAATGGCCTCTCGCAGCTCCCCATGAGATTCAGCGAGAATACTATTACGGTCAAATTCTGCACATGTCTTCGCAATATTTTGTCTACCCCCATTTTGTACAAATGTCCCACAATGACCAAAAAAAGTTGTTGTGTGAACAACTAGTTCTTTCTTCTGTTGCATTGTATATTCTTCAAGCACCATCCCTATAGTTAATAATTGAATTATGTCAGCAAAATGGTCATCTGCTATAGATACTGTAAAAGGTTGCGTTTCCGGTAACCCTTCCTCCAAAATCATTGGGTTCTTCACCTATTTCAATCGTTGACAAATGGTCTGGACCAGCGTTCAACTGATCAGGCTTCACAATAACTTCAAAATCATATTCCTGAAATAATAACAACCACCTACAAATATTTCCCCCCAACACAAGCTTGTTGACCAAGTACTTTAAGGCAGAATGATCTATATACATCTTGAAATTCCCCCCTAACTGATAATGTCTGAATTTCTGCAGCGCGTAGACCATGACCAACCCATCGTGCTTTGTCGTTGAATAATTTTTTTCAGCCTTTGATAACTTCCTACTTGTGAAGGCTATAGGATGGTCTAGTTTGCCTTCACCTTCTTGTGTTAATACTGCACCCAACGCAATGCAAGAAGCATCCACATGTACATGAAAATCCTTCTTCCAATTGGTAAATATTGGGATTGGCGCAATCACCATCTTTTTTTTTAACACATCTAAGTTAAGTTGACATTCCTCATCCCAACATAATGTCGCATCCTTCTTCAGCAGTTTTTCCATGGGCCCAGTAATTTGAGCATAGGTTTTAATGAATTTTCTATAGTAGCCAGTGTGTCCCAGCATTGCGCGCAGCTGCTTGACGTTCTTTGGGGCCTCCATTCATAGTTACAACAATCTTTGCAGGGTCCACCATCAATCTTTTCTTACACATGACATGACCCAGCAAGATCCCAAAAGGAACACAAAATATACATGTTTTCAAATTCAGTTCAATCTGGTATCTTCAACATGTATCCAACATAAGGTGCAGACTTGCTACATGGTGTTTTACCAATCCAAACATAGTCCATTCATCAAAGTATACTTCCAAAAACATATGAATGAATTCTTTGAACGCTGCTATGACTACACGGGAAAATATTATAGGTGCTTTCTTTAATATAAATTGCATAACAATGTACTGAAAGCAACCCCACTCTATCACGAAAGTGGTTTTTCTTCAATCCTCTGGCCCAATCTTAATTTGATGATAACTAGAAAACCCATCAATAAAGTAATAGGCCTCCTACCCTCCAACATTTTCTAACACTTCATCTGTAAACGATGTATGGACACATGCATCATTCAACTTCCACAGATCTACGCAGATACTTATTTTTCCCTTTTGTTTCTTCTCTTGGACTACCATCGCGCTCACCCAATCAGACACTTCAACAGGCTCTATAATTCCAGCATCCAACATCTTATCCATCTCTTGGTGAACCTTCTCCTTATACTTAGGATTAAGGCAGTAAGGCCTTTGTTTGACAGGCTTCGCATCCGGCTTCAATGTGATATGCATAACACCCAAATTGCAAGTATGCCCTTTAAAGATGGAAACTTAGTGGGGAATATATCTGGTACTCACGAAGTAATTCAGCAACTTTGTCTACTGTAGCATCATCCCAATAATCTCCAATCTTTGCAAACTTCGGCGCGGTGACCATTTTCTCCTTTAGCACATCGAAGATCTTCTGGCATTCTTTATTCCAACAGAATGTAACATCCTTATTTAACATTTTTTCCATTGGTGTGGTGATCCGGGCATAGCTCTTGATGAATTTCCTACAGTATCCCATATGGCCCAACATTGTGTGTAGCTATTTCACACTCCTTGGAGCCTCCAAATTGATTATGACCATGATCTTAGCAGGGTCTACCATCAAACCTTGTTTTCATACCACATGACACAGCAAGATCCCAAAAGGGACACAAAACAAACATTTCTTTAAATTGAGTGCGATCTGGTACCTCCAACATATATCTAGTATCAAGCGCAAACTTTCCACATGGCGCTTTACCAATCCAAACACTGTCTAATTGTAAAAGTATACCTCCAAGAATTTGTGAATGAAATCCTTAAATTTCACGATGACCATGCGCGAAAAGATCATCAGTGTGTTCTTCAACCCAAAAGGCATCACCGTATACTAGAAGCATCCCCATTCATTCGTGAAGGTCGTCTTACTTCTATCCTCCGGCGCAATCTTGATATGATGGTACCGAGAAAACCCATTAGTGAACGAATATGCTTCTTGGCCACCAAAATTATTTAAGACCTCATCGATGAATGGAGTTGGGAAGGGATCATGCATGCAGGCATCATTCAACTTCTTGAGATCTACGCATATCCTTATTTCTTCCTTCTGCTTCTTTTCCTGAACTACTATTGGGCTCACCCAATCAAATTCTTCCACCGGTTCAATAATACCTTCCGCTAGCATCTTATCTAACCATTAGGGGATTTTTGAGGTCTAAAATGGGCCTCCTAAGGAAATTATAAAATAATAGTGGGAATAATAAAATAAGATTAGATTACATCATCAAATTTTAGAGGGAGAAAAAAAAAAAAAAAAAAAAACTATTTTTTCAACTCGTATTTTCAACTTATCTCCATATGGGTTTACTCCAATTTCAATCGGAAACACTCATTAGATGCGTAAATTGATTCCTCATCCAAGGAGTACCCATGTTGCATACTTTCAATGGACCCTGCTACACGAAAAATGAGAAATACATGAAAAACATGATTGCAATCACATTTTTTTCATGTATTTCTCAATTTTCATGTATTAGGGTCCATCAAAAGTATGCAACATGGGTACACCTTGGATGAGGAATTAAATTTTGCATTCAATGAGTACTCCTACTCTAAATTTGAGTAAAAACTTAGGGAGAGAAGTAGAAAATACGAGTTGAAAAACTAGTTTTATTATTTTGAAGTAGAAAATACGAGTTGAAAAACTAGTTTTATTATTTTATTATTTTTTAATCTTTGTACTTTTTTACTCCAAAAATGGTGAATCATCCCCCATGGTTGACATCATCATCTTGGATCCTATTGTTTCTTATTAAGTTTATTTTGGTTTGTGCATTTTTCTTAGGAGGCCCATTTTAGACCTCAAAAATCCCCTAATGTCTAAGAAAACCCTTTATACTTCAGATTAAGGTGGTAAGGTCTTTGCTTCACAGGTTTCGCGTTCTGTTTTAGGGTGATATTCATGAAACCCAGGTACCCTATTATCCCTTTCAGATCTAAAAACTTCGTGGGGAACAGATCCTGATATTCACGAAGTAGATTGGCAACCTTATCTACTGTTGTGTCGTCCCAGTACTCCCCAATCTTTGTAAACTTCAGCTCTACCTCCATGCCAATGTTCACCTGTTTAGTTTTGTGTGGCTCAATTATGTCTCAGTTCTGTAGTTGCAGCGCTTCAACTTTCTGGTGACCTGTAGTCTCTAGAATATTAATCTTCCTCGGGTCTTCATCTTCTTCTTCAATAGTCACATTATAGCACTCCAACGCATGGCTCAGCTAAGTGGTCCAATTAGGTTGAATCAAATCTAGAGGATCATGTGATATCCTGAATATTGTTGCCTTAACCTCCTACAACGCTTCGTCAATACATACAAACCCATCCTCAATGCTAAACGTCATCAAAAATCCTTGGCGCAAAATGTCTCATTCTTCAATGCCATGGCGGAGTTCCGTCTCCAACTACCAATTCATCTATATATCATCCAAGGTATGAAAAAATAGATGTACCTACTCCAGCTGAGGCTTCGCTCCATATGCTTCAGTCCATTTAGCCAAATGGTCACGTGGATCATTTCTCCCATCATATTTTTCTGTTAGCCGCACTTGTGGATGGCCAAACCATACTCTCATCATTTTTCTGTATACGTGCCAATCATCAAAATTGTCCTTGTGTGTGCCCCACCATCTCATAGGCCTAGTGCCTAGTCCAGGGCCTAAAAACGATGTTTCTCTGGCACTTCTCTCTCAAATGCATCCAAAAAGTGATCAACATCAATTAAAACATCATAGTAAGGCAGATTTCTTACCTCTGATGATACACAGTGCAACGACTTTATCATCATATTATAGCGCAACATAGATACTTCATGTAGTTGATTATATCAGTGCTCCAGTTCTTCATCTGAATCTGATGTGCAGGAACTTTCGTTGTCCCATGCAATACGTCCATCTACTGTCAAATTCACCCAATCCTGATCTCGCATCGTTATCTTGTAAATCTAGTCCAAATCGTCATCACTTTCATAATCATGGACCGATTCAGTGTAGCGCGGTCCTTCTGCAGGGTCCAGTGGCACCACTACGCGGAGCGATTTCTTCTCAAATATTACCTTTCGCTTCTTCTGATTCATTACCCCATTCATGTCAGTGGCCCAATCAATCCCAATGAGCGCAGGGTAGGGATTGTTGTCATCCACAATCTCTATCACTTCAAAATCAGCTAGTGCACTTGCGCCTTCAATATCAACTGTTATCCCCTACAACCTCCCTGTTGGGATGATTTTATGTTGATTCGCCATCATTAACTAAATTGAACACCACTGTAGCACAGGTCTCCCCATTCTCTCCCATGTTTTTTTTGGTAAAATGTTCGCGTCCAACCCTAAATATAAAATAACCTGATCCATCTCATATTCTCCTATTTGCGAGTGAGTCTCATCTCATATCCAATTCTTGCCTTATGCTTACCAAGCTTTCTAACTAAGCACAGTCTTTCAATATCATTTTCCTTGCCATCGCACCTATTGATCAGCTCCTGTAATCCCTTCACAACCTTGTTATCACGTAGTAGCTTCATGCAGGTCTCCAAAAATGTGGTAATCATGGACAAGTCCATTTCTGTAGCCGGCTTCTCCTGACTCCTTGAGGTAGAGGCCTTGGCAAAGCTCTTCTTCACTTCCATAAATGTTTCTTCGCATGCTCTAGATCAAACTAGGTCTCCTTCTCTGGTGCTTTGTGGACCCACTCACCTTCTTCAAGTTGCTTCCCCTAATCCTCACCAGTCGTCGCTCCACTCCATAGTACAATATTTACCTTAGGGTCTTCCTCGTGAGTCTTAGCCCTCATCATCTGCAGGTTCTGAGTCGGTTGCTGAGGCTGCACCCCCTTCTCACATATCTTAGCTAACAATATAAGGCAATCCTCCATCGCATGGTCAAACTATGTACAATAGCAGCATGACAGTCGCATTGGATTCGGGCAATCTCATGCATAGTGTCCTTGTCCTCCACAATTATAACAAATAACATACCCTCGACCTCTACCAGGTCCTTCTCCACCTTGGCCTTGTCTGTGCCCCTGATAATCACCTCGCGCTCCTCCAGTGCCTTGGTCTGGAGGCTGCATTTCTGCCTGCAACTGGTATGCAGGTGTCCTGTCCATCATTAATTTGTAACTATGGCAATTGTGCTCATCATGTCCCACTGACTGACAGAAGTTGCAGAAGAGTTGTTGCGGTGTCTATATGAATTTCTACAGCAAATGGCAATTGTCTGTCTCATGTTTCCTAGCTACCTGACATATAGCACACCATAACGCAGGCCCTATACTTGGCCCTGTCATAACTTCCGGCCTCAAAGGCATTGGTCCCCCTGCTGCAACATAATTTGTGAAAACTAGACAGTGATATTTGTCATGCCCTTGGCATTTGTACTTTAGGCAACACACTTCTTCACGCGCCTCTGGCCAAGTTGTTCTGTCTTTTTTCATACTCTACATTTCCAGGCAAAGGTTTTGCAACTACGCATGAATCTGCTAAACCCCCAGATTGGCGTCCTACATTGGTGTCTCGTTCATTCTCATTGCAATTTCCAGAGCTTCTGTCTGGGTCCTAATCTTCTATTGTGATAGCACAACCATTAGATGAGGTAGGATCGAGGCCACAAACCATTCACAGTGTTTCCCATTAGTTAGATTCATGTTAGTCTCACAGATCATACACTTGAATCTCTGATCCAAATTTCAGGGTGTCTCACTAGGCTTCATCATGATCTCTTTGAATCCCACAATTTATTGCACCTCATACTTAGGTCTACTAAATTCCTTATTTAGCACAGTCAGGATATCTACCAACGCAAGCATTGGATTATCCGTGCAGTACTTAATGTGCCACATTAGTGTTTGGTCCTACAAAGCACTAACCAACGTCACTTTCTTCATTTAATCATCCATAATACCCTGAGCTTCCCATATAGCCTTCGCAATGAACCAAAATTGGTTTGGATCTTCATTTCCCATGCCCTTGAACATAGGTAGCTTTACGAAATTTTCCATATTGAATGGTGGCAGAGGTGGTGGTGGTGTGGGTGAGGGTGTAAGCGATGGAGGTGAAGATGAAGGTGGTGCACGGGAACCCTTATTTTATCAACTAAATAGTGCTCTATGGAGAAGCCTGTGCTGCTCCCTCGTTGTCACTTAGAGGAGGTTCAATCAGTGGGCTATATTCATGACCTTTTCTTCCTCCATTGCTGAAATTTCTTCCACTTCGCGTAGTGTTACAAAGTAATCTGTCACTGGCCTCGTATCCCTTGATCTCGGATAAGGTCAGTCCCTAAACAACATCTTCTCTGTGTCATACCTCAAAGAAATGTGTCCACACCTTCCTAAATCATTAAAGAAGATTAACAATGCTCTTTAATCCTAAAGATTGACCCTTTTTACCCATGTTTCAAGATCGTCACAAGACAACCTTGTTATGCCTGCGATGATTTCCTAGAATGAACTAGAGCGTCGCGACACTGTCGCAAGGGTACATCTGTTCTCAGCAACGGTTGGATTCCAGAGATCGTCACAAGTCATCACTATCCTTCTTGTGATGATAGCTCTGAATACACTATGGCTTCACAATGTTGTCTCTGAGTCCTAGTGTTTGACTCGCGACGACCTAGATATGGCGAATTAGTTCAAACATAATGCTTCTAGGTGGTTCTGGAACTAGTTGTTGGGTCAAGGAAGTTTTCCTTTCCTCATTTGAGATGGTGGTTCCACATTTTGAGAAACCTCCCTTGAATATAATCTCCCTCTTCCTCATTTATGGAGGCTCCTCCTCTTATAAAAGAGTTCCCCATTGCTATGATCAGCTAGTTCTTTTTGGGTATTGAGCAAATTAGCTAGTTTTGGTGTGAGATTGATAGTTTTCAGTGTGAATTGTTGATAGTCTATTAATTGGTTTTGGATTGCCTTAGCCTTATATTAGTACCTTTGGGTGAGAGAGAGGACCATCAGCCTTTTTGGGAGACCTTTTCAGAGTGAATGCTTTTGGAGACATATTGACTGGACCCTTCGAGGAAGCTTGCGACATCAAGGCATGGTTGTAAGCTTTACTTTTTCTCATATTAATGCAATAAATGGTTATTTCCTATATCGGGTATGAAATATATTTGATAGCTTATGGTTCCTTGACTCTGTAAGTGAATAGTTCATTGTTGTGCTCTATTATGTGCTTCATTGTTCTCTTGTGTTGTTTCAGGTGAATCACTCATCAAGGAGAAGAAAACGATAGCTGGAGCAGTGCGATGAAGATTGCATCGAACACCGGAATAAGGTCGCCTCTTTCAACAATGACTATTTAAGGAATTAGTTGTTGTATTTGTTTTTTTGTAACTAGACCCACTCTAGGGCTAAAGGGGTTGCCTCTGTCCGCAGAGGGAACTTTACCTACATCACACGTATCCCCAAACATCAAGGTAACTGCATAACCCGCTTTTCACACAATATCATCTTAATCCAAGTATTTAACAATTTTAAATACTTAC
Organism: Pinus tabuliformis; assembly: GCA_031772625.1. NCBI lineage: Eukaryota > Viridiplantae > Streptophyta > Pinopsida > Pinales > Pinaceae > Pinus > Pinus tabuliformis. Next base: position 1,600,722,611 of record CM062820.1, read on the forward strand.
CTCATGGCCCTTTGAAGAAGCAGTGCTCTAATTCACTGTAACTAACCGAAGTATCGACCGCGAACTCTGTGAAAATCCCCCTATGATATGATCGAGCCAATGATCGACAACGTGCGCGATCTTATCTTCAGAGGCTTCCAATCTTCACACTAAATCCGGGGTCCAGATAATCAGATCTTCAAGCCTCCACCTCCCTTGGTCGTCTACCAATTTCACAATCCACTCGTATAATTCAATCAGGAAGGAACAAAAGAAGTTTTTGTGTATCTTTGTGTACAGATATTTGTCCAACCACTATTCTTTGGTTAATCGTGGATTCCTGTTTTCTTGCATCGTGAATTTGTGGATATTTCTATCCAACCAGTCTTCAATCTCTTTCTAAGTTGGATTCTAATGATGTTATGTAGATCCCGGTCCTGGCAATGGAACCATTTGTTGGCTTGATGGTCCCTGACCTAGGTTCAGCGTTAAGCGGCTAAGCAAATTCCTATACTACTGGCCCTTTCAACATTAATTCGCAGAGTGCAGACTGAAGCCTCACCCGAAGAAGTATCAGGGGATGCAGGAACCAATTTTCCACACCCTGAGATGGTTGTGATGTCGGTTATATGCCCTAACCCTTCCTTCACGCAGACCAATAAGCCCTTTAGGGCTTATCAAAGTATTTCTCTTATTCGTCCTTGAAGCCTCCATGAAAGTCTCTGATCATCCTTCATGGACCCTAGATAGATAAATCAAGCACTTACATGCCTCTGTAAATACTCTTACTTCAGTATTTACTCAGATTCTATTAGTTTCATACCGTCTTAACAGGTAATTATAATTATCATGCGTAAACATATATTCTTACTTGCATTCATATAACAAAGAGAAACATATAGATTTGCACCTCAAAATAGCATTAAAACATAAACCCAGTGTTCAACGTAACATAATGGCATGCAATTAATAGAAGTAAAATACACAAGTAATTCCAGAATATTTCTCTTTATTGATAATCCAGATTTCCAGAACAGATTCTGACTTCCCTATGCACACAGCTGCAGGGGTCCATGCACTCAGTTGTGGAATTCTACCCTAGGCCTCTGCGCACTCAGCTGCAAAGCCTCTTCCTACACTAAGACTCTTCGCTCTTAGCTCTCAAAGAGCAATCAACTTACTTAGAACTCTACCAAAAATTATGAACTGCCTTAGACTCTTCTAAGACTCCCTTTTTATACAATCCCATGGTCCGCAGACCAAGGGCGGATCTCATCAAGCCGACAAAAACTATCTAAACTAAAGGCAGAAACCATTTTTGACTGCTTACATCTTCACACTCCGCGGCCACAAAATATAGAGACTTTACATTATTTACACAAAACTTGGGCCTTTAGCCCCAAAACTTTGGCTTTTAACCCCAAAATTGACCCTAGGGGACCCTTTCCCAACAAAAACCATCTCTTACCTCCTTAGCTACTACTCAGATCAGTGGGTAGATACAGCCATCATAGGATTTATGTCCATCTTCTCTGTTGATTCTAAGCCCTCCATCATGTTCAACTTTAGCTAATTTCTTGCAAAATCAATTCATTAGCAACTTATCAAATTCTCAACTAAGGAGATATTCAAGTATTCTTTTGTGTTAGTTTATATGTTCTTATGCTTTTAGGGAGACAACATTAACGTTACTTTGCAAAATCTGGATGCAGAATGGAACCAGTAGTCAATCATCTTTTGGACTACTCTAGTGATGAAGGAATAGAAGGAATACAAATATAAAAAGTTCATAGAGATGTTTGTGCATCCAGCAATCAGTCTCCTAAGCAATAAAATATAACTGAGGATCAGTGAGGAAATTATAAAGGTGATGCAACTATTAGACCAAGTTCAGATAGGGGATTGGTACCTCTACCAAAACTATACAGAATTGAGAATATTTGAAGGTGAGATTGCACCTTACAAGCTACCTAAATTCCTCCCAATGAGGATTTTTTCTCTAGAGTACATAAGGAAGATGCTCAATATGGATGAGATCCACTTTGTAGCTGCCAAGAAGAAGTCCCAATTCAAAATTAAAACACAGATTGGGCCTTTCATTTGCAATAGTAGGGCAACAGGGGAAGAAGCAAATAGACTATTAAAGGAAATGTAGTTCAGCCTAAGCTTCACCTGGTCATATGATCCATTAGGGATCATTTCTAAATTAAGAGTAGAAACCAAATCTACTCCTTATTTTCACATTGCCAAACTAGAGATAGAGAAGTACAAAAATTAGCTAGAATGGGTTGAGAATACCCTACAAGAGGCAGCATTGCAGTTGGTATCATCCTCTACAGTACAAACTCCTACAATGCAAGAGAAAACAGCTAAGAGAACCACAGAAGAAGAGTCCCCTTCAGGGACTGAAATTTTCGATGAAGGCTTCAAGATTATGTACAGGAAGAAGGACAATCTTAGTTCCAAACTAAACCTCAGCAAGGATTCAGAGTAGGAGAACATTATCACCACTAATGAGCCACGTGTTTCCTCATTAATGGGTGATCAGACTACACTGTCTCCCACTACCTCCACAACTTCACAAGAGTAGCAACAAATTATGCAGACCAACACATATACTATAGGGGAGACCGATAAAAGTATAATGGAAATTTTCAAGTAAAAGAAAGGAATGAGGCCTTAAATATTAACACCTACAATCAGTTCTCAAAGCAGACTTCTGGTGCTCAAAGCAGATTGTTGTCAGCCTTTGATTCAGAGAAAGAGAAAATTCAAAAGGCATTCCTCCAGGCACAAGTTCCCCAGCCCAAGGCAGTATCAGAGTACAAGAAGACATCATTTGAGTTTGATGTGAAAGATATACATCCCATTGACCAAATGGAGATTCATAAGCAAACTGGGGAAATGATTTTTTCCATTGTCACCAGCACTGTTATGAGTTTGTCTAAACTGCAAGTTACATTAGAAAATTTCCAATCACAACTGAAGATGTAGAAGGTCTTTGCACTTGCCAAAGACACCACGATCAAAACTCTAGAGGAGTTGGTGATCAAAGTGGGTTATGACCCTTCAAATATTAATGCTACAAAAGATATTATAAAGAAAAATAATTTAGACATAGCAGCATTGAGGAAGCAGTTAAAATTTCTAGCTACAAAAGATCCTCTAGGTATGGATATTGAATAAATAGAGACACAAAAGGTAGATATGATGAAGCTCATCATGGAGTAGAGTGCACAGTTGAAGCAACTGGAGATAGAAATGGAAAATTTGATTAAAGAAAAGGAGAAAACTCCAAAAATGGTTTTTGTCCCCTTGGAAGCACTCCCTATCATAGCCATTCCTATAGCCATATCTTCTACAACAAGTACAGGGTAAATCAATTAGCAAATGCAGTACAAAACATGTCTCTCCAGACTGAAGAGAACAAAAGGTTGCATGATCAAGTCAAACTTCTACAGGATCATCAAACGAAAACTGAGACTTTTCATGCAGCAGAGCTACAAAGAGCTCAAAATCAGATAGAGGCATGGAAGAAGTCAGCAGTTGAGTCTTCTATTGGCTACACACTAGGTCATGTTAAACAAATCATATGGAACAATATCATTGAAGAAATCGATGAAATTTGGCCATGTATCCATATTATATTCGAGTAGAAGGAATTGATGGAGAAAGCCAAGAGAACCATTTCTACTAACAATGTTGAATTGGGAGAAATGCCTTCTATAGCCAACAACATCATAAAATTCCTCAATTCCAAAAGCAATATGAGTTGGATGATCTAGGAGTAGATGAAAGAACAAAAACCATTCTGGAGGTAAAGAAAGTTCTAACAAAGAAGAACTTGGTTGTATAGCTGACAAAAAAGTGTCACACTTTGGAAGTAGCAGTTAATAGGTTTTTTACTAGAATAGATGTATTGAACAAGAAAGGTCGGCCTTCCTTATTTGTGACCAATGAAAAATTAAGGACTAGGGAAGACTACATGAAGAAGCTTCAGGACATTGCCAAGGATACAACTAAGTCTTCCAACATCAAAGGTTCTATGACAGGGAGAGCTTTTTACGAAGCCATCAGCAACATAAGTTTTATCCAACACGAGCTAAAACACATTTTTGTGGTAAAACCCACTTTTACTTGGTATACTGAGGTAGATGAGATCTACCACAAGGTGACAAATATTACTATTCTAGAAGAAGATCGGTCAGAAAATTTGTGTGAATTCTAGGATTAAAAAGACAGGATGGCATCACCAGTGCAGCACCCGAATAGTGGCCACTCAGCAATTGGTCTCCTCCAAAGCAGGGCCAGATGTTCAAATCACTTCAACAGATGCATTCCTTCTTATTGCATTATTTCTTTTCTGTTAGTTCTAACTTAATAATAGAATGTCGTGTCACTTAGGGATTAATTGTAATATTTTTGTAAATTTTGTTTAAATACTTCATTCTGTTGAAGCATTCAGGGTTGTACCCTTGATCAAGTTATCAAGTAGATTTGTACTAAGCTAGAGCATTCTTGAGATAATAAAAGATTCGAGATTTGCCTCATATGTTCTATCTCTCAGTGAGTTGTATTTCATCTTGTTTATTCATTCTGTATTCTTCATATAATTCATTTCTTTTGCAGTTATGCGATTTAAAATTTAATTGAATTTCAATTTCATTTTGAATCCTCTGTGAAGCTGTAATTTAAGTAAGAGATAAATTTATAGAACTATTTGTTACTATAAATTCCTCTTTGAGCATAAATTGCACTAGATCTTTGTGATAGTCTGTTTATATTTTGTTGATTAAGAAAACATTGTTTTCTTAATTTATGCTTATAAATGGTTAAATACTCTATTTGAATATTAAATCAATTATACTTCTCCATATTCTACATATTGATCCCACTAAAATCAAAATAATCATGTGCATGTAAAAAATAGCCTTTTATTTTATTAAGAATCTATCTAAGTTTAAAGCACCTATTTATAAACAGTTCACTGGTCATCCAATAATTTAAAACAACAAAACATTATAGATGCTTTGGCATAACTAATTGACCTTAGGTTATCTCAAAGGACAAGAGATTATTTTATAGCTACACCTCTTTGTTCCCAAACTTCTAGCAGTGTGATTGGTTGAAGCTTGAGCTGGAGTTCAGATATCGTCATCTGGAACTCAAAAGTGACTCACCTGACCTCATCTTTAGTGTCACACTCCTGTAGATAATTTTTACAAATCCAGCTCTGACACCATGTAGAAAATCTACCTGTAGGTTAACCCGATAATGCAATATAAATGAAAGCAAAATACTATAACCTACTTCTACTATCAATTTGCGGAAGCTTAAAGAATGAGTTGAACACATATAACCAAAAGAAGATGAATCAATTGCACAATACACATGAAAATACTTTGGGGAAAGCCTCAGCTAAAAACCCCACTATCTGTATTATCATACAAGTTGGAAATACATAGGAATTATACAAAGCCTTAGCTCTCACAGCTAGCCATCTCAAGTATGCTCACAGGAAATCTTGGCTTCTCTCAAGCCTTCCTCTCTTCCCTTCAAGCTCCTATTTCCTTGTGTTGTTCCTCTGGTATGATTCACCTTCAACCAAGTGGAACACTGATCTCACACACTGTCAGAACTACGCAATCCTCAAGGAATTATTCCTTATGCATGCATGATTTTTCTTTATAAGAAACACATGCAACTGATAGTACATTTTCCTTGACTTTAATCTCAACTGGGTATTTCTCATAATATACATGCATGAGTTTCTCATGAGGGAATCTTCAGTTAACTAGAGTACACTAGTTGAGTGCATGCATGCATCAACTGACTGTTAACTCTCTATTAATTCCTCTAACAGTTTGGAACTAATTTAACTAAACTTAACTCAGTAAACTGAGTTAACTAATTACAACTCAAATATAACTCAATATTATCTCCTTAATTTAAGGCTAATATCCTTAATTTAAGGGATAACTCTTGCATGACTTCAGAAAGACTTCTAACTTGAATTTCTCCAACTAATTAAGTCAAAATAACTTAATTAATTATTTCCAAGTAGCTATTAAGACTAAATTCGATTCTAATTTACAATTTAATTCAAGGACAAATTAAATTGGAATATTTTTGTTGCCATATTTCAACACTTCCTCTCAACAATAAAAGGATTATCTGCCACCCCGATCCTGTCTCTATGGAACTCGAATTTACACTTTGACAATGCCTTTGTCAAAATGTCAGTATCTTGCTCCTCTGTCGAAATATACTACAGCAACATGATCCTCCCATCATCAGCAACTTGCTTTACCTTGTAAAGCCAATGGGAACTCACAACTGACTTGTTCTTCGGTCTCGGAACCTCATCCCAAACACTGTTACGAACTATGGAGGCATACTCCTCCACCATAACATCAACCCAAATCAGTTGTTGCATTGCTTCCTCAAAGGAAGATGGCTTGGTCTCAACACATTCCCTAGTGAGGGCCATGTATCCAATGTACCTCTTAAGTGACCTCCTCTGTCTGCACTAAGAAAATGGTGCTCCCACATTCTCTCTCGCATCCTCCAAAAATTTGTCAGCTTCTCTTGTGCGCTTCCTTCCATCTCTGGAAGATCTGCTTGAGTGGATGTCTCCACCCCTAGAACCTCTACATGCAGTTGCTCCGCATCAGTCTGAGGCTCCTCCTCCTTAGGAACCAACAGTTCCTCCATAGCCTGTAGTTGGAGCTCCCTCTCAAGCAAAACTTGCATGGCCTTCTGCTCATCAAACTTGAGATCTATGTGAACCATTGTCCTCCAACTGGTATGCAAGTACACCTGATAGTTGTGAGGTGTATCAGTATCCCCAAGTATGATGTCGGCTCAAGCTTCTTCCATGCATCCTTTGTCACGTGACAATATACCAATGAGCCAAAGATCTTGAAGTGACCCACATCTAGTCTCTTACCAAAGAAAGCTTCCTCTGGTGTCTTCATCCCAAGTATGTGATGCGGGCTTCTATTCTGCAAATAGACTGTTGTGTTGCATGCCTCAACCAACAAGTGAAGTGGTAGGCCTTGGGCATGCAGCATCGCCCCTGCTGCCCCTACAATAGTTATGTTCTTCCTCTCAGCCACACCATTCTATCATGGGTTATGAGGTGTCGTCAACTCTTGTTTGATTCCTTCTGCTGCACAGAAGTCCTTAAACTCTCGAGAGACATATTTTCCATCGTTGTCACTTCTCAAGGCCTTGATCTTCTTCCTTGACTCTTTCTTGACCAAATCTTTGAACTCACAAAACTTTGTGAAGGTTTGGTCCTTCTTCTACATGAAATAAATCCAACATTTACGAGAATAATCATCAATGAAAATCACATAATACCTTTGCTTTGTTGTGGATGCTGTCGAGAGTGGTCCACACACATCAGTATGAACTCGCTCTAAGATGTTGGTTGATAAAAGGTGCCTTTTAAACCTCCTAATTATCCCACATTAATCATCAACCCAGGAAAGTCATCTTATTTCAAGAGTGTACACAGTATGTGGCTACTATTAATTCAGAGAGCAATGTTTCCTAAGTTGTAGTATAAACCTTTTAATACAAGAGTCAACAGATGCATCTAATGAATTCCAATTGCAATTATTAAAGAAAACTCAATCCTCTAACGAAATCAAATCTTACAGCAAGTCAAGTAACAAAAATATCAGTTGAGAGTACATTAGCAATAACTCATCTCTTCTGAAATGATTTTAATCTAAATCACACTCAATCTTCATTAAATAATCCTAATAGCAATGATATCAATCTGAGATCCAATAGCGATAATCAAACTCTTTATAGTTGATTAATCAATCCAAATACTTATCTAAGTAACTTAATTTGTAATGAAGAGAAACTGAATCAAACGATAGTGCTGTAAATCACATAAAGCAGAGATATACTGTCAATATAGGAAATAAATAGCGGAGGAGATAAAATCACAAAAAGCGAGAAAATTATCAAACCAATCGCACTTGCAAGAATTGGAAATGTATGACACAAGGAAAGTAGTTAAATCCACCGGAGGCTGAGCCCTTAGCCGCCAGCGAACACTACTAGGCTACTTCAGATAATGCGAGGGAACAACAACTCAATTATGTATTAATCATCGAATGTAAGTAGCATTACAATGTAACCGTGTTCTCCCAACAACGAGAGTCTGTAATTAAAATTACAATTTCAATAATAACAGAGATTCCCCCCTTTCTTCCGACAATCGTCTCCTTTTATAATCAAAAAGGGTAAAATATAAATGGTGAATGCAATCCCTCAAGATCTCCCAATCCTGAGGGATTCACAATAGATTTCTAACTTCAGACATCCTTTCCTTTCTCACGCTGATTGTCCTAATTCGCCTTTAGCCTTGTCCACAACCATCGCGTTCCTTCCTTTGCTTGTTGGCTTTTGTTGTTCCTTCATTAGGGAACAACAATTGTCCCTTTTGTTGTTTTCCTACATAAAGAAGGTTAAAATTTAGCTAAATTATAACTGCAAATAATTCCTTCATTTCTTACCATAATTCCTCAATATATTAACGCATTACGATATAGAAAAGATAAATAAAGGAAAAGGATGATGAGATTAATAGTAGCTACATACCCATTTCATGACTAAACATACTCCCCTGCTTACCCTGTTTCATGTCCTCATGAAAAGCAAGTAATTCGTATGCAGAGAAGTTAAAGACTAGGTTGGAGAAGGAATGTCGTAAAGTGGTCTACAACCATGGTTCTGGGCCAAGAGCTTAAAGATGGGCCCTGTCTATCCTTTAGGGAATTTGTATATAGCCCGATAACCTTCAGCAGGATACCAAATGATGGGGCTATGGAACCGACATCCTAACCAATGAGTTACTTCTCTCAAAATTAGATTACTATACGTGACAAAACAGTTTGCAACTAGTTTAAAATTGTTGTAATTAAATGGCTCTTTATCCTGCACACTACTAGTGGAGACTGTCCACCTGAGCTTGGATGCAGCGAAAGAACTTTCTTGAATGGAGAGGAAGTATTATACTCCCTTCTATACAATCTCCTTTTGAATAGGTCCTAAAATTTTAATCACCCCTTCCCTTTTCATCAGACTCTTATGGTTGGCAAGCATTTGCAAAGGGTGCTTGGGTTCAGCTCTTACCCAAAGATCTAGTTCGCTCTTGTCTTTGGAACGCATTATGAGCCTTGAACCATTTCAATTGATTGACTGCAAATGAGATAAAGGCTTGGAATTGAACATTCCCACAAAAGGGTTGGGGTTCTTTTCCACCTCTTCCTCTAATACAAAATTGTGTAGGTAAAATTCACAAAGAAACCTTTGAACTTTTACCCCATGTTGTTTGCAACAATTTATAAAATCTTCAATTGTTTTTAATTCGATTGGTTTTCCAGCTCTCACGGCTTTAATTTTCAATAGAAAATATCGTTCTCACCCATCTCTATGCACATCTTGAGTTCTTTCTCCTCCAAGGCACTAAATAAACTTTTATCACCGGTCATGTGGAATGAGGCTCCACTGTCAAGATACCAAACACAACCCATCATCAATGACACCATGCATACAATGAGGGTAAAGTCCATTTTGAATTGAGAGGCTAATGCCTCACCTTCCGATCCTTCCAAGGATCCCTTCTTGGACTTCTTTGATGGGAAATTAGTCTCATAATGTCCCATCTCATGACAATTAAAGCATCTCACTTTAGACTTGTCACCCTTCTTCCCTCCATGAGAAGAATTCGATTTGGAATGGGAAGCTTTCCCCTTCACTTTCATTTCCTTAATCACTAAGGCCATATTTTCTTCATCATCATTCTTGGATGAAGAACCATATCGTGTGCTCCTCCTGATCTCCTCTTGCATCAGATCTGACCACAGTCGTTCCCAATCTGGAAGTTTCTCCCTTCCATTCACAGAGTCTTGGTAGCTATTCCAACTCTTTAGAAGGCCAAGGAGAGCGAGGCTCACCATATCATCATCGGCAGTAGTTATTCCCACGCTACCAAGCTCATCTCTGTAAGTGGTGAGCTTGTTCAGATATGTGGAAATAGTATCGCCCTTCTCCATCTTGATTCTTCGAAGCTTATCCTTGAGCACCAATTTCCTCTGGTCGCTACTGTTCTAGTAGAGGTCCTTTCATTTCTTCCACATTGAAAATGGAGTATCCTTCCCATGGAGACTTGAGACAATATGGTCTCGAACTCCCTCAAGGATGATCTGTCTCGCCTTCACCACACACTTCTTCCACTCAGCCAACTCTTGTGCATTAGTTGAATTTGGCTTTTGGATTTCTTCATCAATGAATTCCTTCAAGACATTGCCTTCTAATACAGCCTCTTTTCAATCTTTCCATGCTATGTAATTTGAGCTACCTTCCAAGGCATACTCGAGTCTCAAGCCATAGAGTGCCATTGGTCAACCTTGAAGTATGATGAGAATTTGATTTTCACGTGCAACCCAAAACTTCAAACTTCGAATTCTCTTCTCAGTATACTGTTCACAGCTCTAATAAACTTGGCTCTGATACCATGTAGAAAATTCTCTACAAATCCAGCTCTGATACCATGTAGATAATTTCTACAAATCTAGCTCTGATACCATGTAGAAAATCTGCCTGTAGGTTAACCCGATAATGCAATCTAAATCAAAGAAGAATACTATAACCTATTTCTACTATCAATTTGCGGAAGCATAAACATTGAGCTGAACACATATAACCAGAAGAAGATGAATCAATCGCACAATACACATGAAAATTCTTTGGGGAAAGCCTCAGCTAAAAACCCCACTATTTGTATTATCATACAAGGTGGAAATACATAGGAATTATACAAAGCCTTAACTCTCACATCTAGCCAGCTCTCAGTACAATCCTCACAGATGCTCACAGGAAATCTTGGCTTCTCTCAACCCTTCCTCTCTACCCTCCAAGCTCCTATTTCCTTGCGATGTTCCTCTGGGATGATTCACTTTCAACCAAGTGGAACACTGATCTCACACACTTTCAAAACTGCGCAATCCTCAAGGAATGATTCCTTCTACATGCATGATTTTTCTTTATAAGAAAACACATGCAACTGATAGTACATTTTCCTTGACTTTAATATCAACTGGGTCTTTCTCATAATAGAAATGCATGAGTTTCTGATGAGGAAATCTTCGGTTAACTTGAGTACACTAGTTGAGTGCATGCATGCATCAACTGACTGTTAACTCTCTATTAGTTCTTGAAACAGTTTGGAACTAATTTAACTAGACTTAACTCAATAAACTGAGTTAACTAATTACAGCTCAAATATAACTCAATATTATCTCCTTAATTTAAGGGATAACTCTTGCATGACTTCAAAAAGACTTATAACCTCAATTTATCCAACTAATTATGTCAAAATAACTTAATTAATTATTTACAAGTAGTTGTTAAGAATAAATTCAATTTTAATTCACAATTTAATTGAAGGACAAATTAAATTGGAATATTCTTGTTGCCATATTTCAACAACACCGCCACAGCTAATTTCTTGACTTTCGTCTCGACTTGCGCATCGTATGGGATATGTAATTCTGAACTGTTTTGCAAGCTTGTTCAATTGTTGACTCTGGATTTGTGCTTCGTGATTGTAGTTCCCCTTTTTCCTTTAGAAACTGTGTCTTCTCCTCGCACATATGTTCATTGTTGACTTTAAATTCATTGAGGGATTTAAGGGCGCGCTACTCCCTGATCCACAACTCATCTGAGACCCCTGATGCAATGCGTGGAGGGCCTAGAGCGGCAACACAACCACATTCATTCCAATATCCTTGATCTTTTCTAGCTTGGAGCGGTCTCCCAGTTATCTGCTCACAAGGATCCTTCTGGTAAAGGAATGATCCTTAGGTCCATTTTCCGCTCCACTTCTGGGACACTCATGCTCACTTGAGTCAGTCTTTCTTGCATCGCGCATGCTTACCCAATGCTCGCCTCAATCATACCGACCTAAATTTGTAGCTCGCACAGATCCTTTTGGACACTCCCCAGTGTTTGCATATACTACTACTCAAAGTGCGACCATAGCTCTGATGTGGTATCTCTAACCTTTTCCTTGATCTCATCTAAATCATCCTCTATTAGTACAATAGGGTCCACCGTCGAATGTTTATCTGATTTCTGCTTCTTTCGCGGACTTGTCACTATCTCTTTAGTGCACTTTTGGAATTTAAAGGGGGTGGACACCTCCTCTCCCCCATCATCGCCTTGCGCAAATAGCTCATGTTATGTGTTATGCAGGGAAGTTGATGCCTCGATTTCCATTATGGCTTGCACCTTTTCTGTACGTGCCTTGTCTGCATGCTCCTTTTCAGTGCATGTTGTCTCCACACAGCATTTTCAGCAGTTCCTTTCCTTTTCTTGGCAGCCTTCTCCCACATGACTTCCTGCTCTTTTTCTTTCCTATTTTTCACAGCAGATGTCTACACGGAAGATCTTTGTCCTGCTTTGCTTATCCCGACATCTAACTAGGTAGGCTCACACCACTTTGCTATCCATCCACCCACAACCTTCTGTACATCTGTTGCAGCCACTTAGTAAGGCAGTTTGTACCATAACTTTTGAGGGTCTCTCCTCGTGCGGATCCAGAGATTGTGAAAGTCTGCCTCAAATTATGTGAAGGCCCTCAGCTGCTTGAACAAGGTGGGAGATAACATTGGTCTCTGGTTTATAGCGGTTTGGATCTCCATATCCATGAGTACCCAAGAAACCTTGGATTATGTAATCTATTCTGCGTCTTCTAGCTGCCACAGCGAAGCGAACTTTACTTCCTCTGGGAGGGTCTCATTCAGCGGAGGGAACTAACTGTCCTCTGGAAGCCTCCATGCCACCAATATGATTAGCAATAAGAGGCAATCATAGTGGAACGACTGGCTCTTCTCTTGTGCTTGGTGACAGTTTGCAAAAAATTCTCTACAGAGATACTGGGCCCAGTTATACTGGACCTCATTCACACATTGCGCTGCTAATGAAATGATTGGCGCGGGCACTTCATCCACGTGACACTTCTGCATTATCTTTCTTGCTAGGATTTGTGCTACAAACTGTATCGCCTAGTCTATTATGGAGTAGATAGAATATTTGTGTGATTTCTTTACAAGCCCAAACTCGCTCTTCAGGCGGTCTGCGAGTTGTTTTTTCCTTGGTTTTGCTAGAAAACTCCTTTGTCAGGTCGGCTCTTTTATATGGTAGCTTAGTAACCCGATGGATTAACATATCCATGATTGGGATAGGCTCACCTAGCCATAAACACCCATCATGCACTAATATCAGCAATTGTCACACACACACCATATTGATGTTGGTGCAGTGAAAATGGGGTACAAATAGCATGTGCAATAGTCTTGGCAACTAAACTCCTCTGACCCATTTCATCGGTTCCAACTTTGTGACCCATGTCTCTTCATAGTATATGCGAGACATATACTGATTTGTTGCTAAATGCGGGAATTTCTCTTTGTTAACGAAGTCCCAGCCTTCCATATTTAATGCTAGTATGCGTGCTAAGAGTGCACCCTCAAATGCAACTTCAGCTGGGAGTAGCGGTGTAGAAATTGTAAATTTGCTGAAATTAGGGTCTTTAGTCACCTTCCTTTGTCGTCTTCGCAGAGGCACACATGCCGGAACCATGTGATTGCTTCAGCATCCTCGGCATCCAATGTCTCAATCCCTTAGGGTAGTTCCTCTTCTTCTAGATCTAGGAGAGAAAAAGGTTTCTTTTGCTTGTCCATTTTTCCCTTCTGTCGCTCCTCCTATTGATTCTTTCTGGGCAAGTGGCACATTATTTCTACGACCAGCTTCTTTTGCTTTGGTTTGGAATCAAACTACTTTGGCCTAGGAAACCTTGGCACCGTAGGTACTACTAGCATAGCTTCTATGCCTGCGGCTTCCGAAGTTGGGGCATCAGACACCGCGGCCTCAGAACCCATGGGTTCAGATATCCTCTCGAAAAAACTCGATGAAATGTATCAAAATAATGAGCTAGCCATGGGTGCTTGAACAAAACCTCCTAATCTTCTCTGTGCATGCAAGTATTTTGTAGATAACAAAGTGTTTCTTTGCAGACCAACATGACATGCTTATAGCAATTTCTAGACTTAAATCCAACTATTTCCTCCATAACTTTGTCATAAATGTGCCTTTGGCGGCAAATTTTCAAAGATTTTCACCTTAATTTTCACCTACTCCCTCCTCCTAATGGGATTATCTTAGTCCCATCAGCTACAGTGACTCCAACGGCTATTTTTGGGTTGGGCTACGCGGAACCATCCTCAATGGTGCAACATCCTGAGCACTGCTTCATCTGTTATACCCTTGTCAATATTCATGTAGCATGTTTGTTGCCTTGTCCCCCCATTTGGGCAGTGTAGTTTAGATTCCCGTGCTCCCTTGCAACTTCCGGTAGCACTAAGATTGTCTTGCATTCAGATAGTCATTGTGCAGGGGCAGGATCCCCCATATATAGCTTCAGCCAACTCCCATCCACTTTTCCCAGAAAAGATTCACCATTCAGCTTTGCGAGTTGAACTGTGCCACCCTCTGTAATTTCCTTGACAATATACAATCCTAACCAATGCATCTGGAATTTACCCGGGAATTTGGTGAACTTGTTATCGTATAACAACACAAGATCATTGATCGTGAAAGTGCGAAGCTTGATATGGCGATCATGCCATGATTTTTCGTGTTCCTTCTGTACTTGTTGATGGAATCATGCCAAAAATCAGTCCTCCTCTAACTCCATTAGCTATGTGAGCCATTCCTCCAAGGCCTCATGATCCACCATATCTATCAAAGTTGTTATGCGCAGACTAGGTACAATGTACTCCATAAGCATCACCGTTTTGACCCCATAGACCAATCTGAACGGCGTATGCCCTGTCATCTTCGTATAGGTTGTTGTTGAGATTGCAACAAGATGATGGAGCTTAGTGAAAAGAGTCGCCTTCACTAAGTGGGCCCGCTGGCTATTTTTGGCGCAAGTCTATTTTTAGACTATGTCTATTTTTAGACATATGGATCATGTCTATGGATTGCAGGTTGATGTTTATGGATGATTGATCAAGTTGGGAAAAAATAGATGGACTTCTATTTTTGATGAAAGTGTGAGTGATCAAAGTCTATTTTTAGACTGGCTGTCAAAAATAGAAAAGTCAAATATTATTATCTCACAATAATATTTGGACTATAAACTTAATCTTATTCTCTTGGAGCACTTCAGTTTGAGCTACAGAGGTGGCACATGCAGCTGTCAGAAGGAAATATGCTTTTCTTATGAGTCAGTTGAGTTGTTGCATGCATGACTTCAGTTAGAACTCAATCAGTTGAGTTTGGTGGAGTTGATTGTGGAGTTGATGGAGTTGTGTTCAGTTTAGCTTTGTTAAACTGGTTGTATTTAGTCTAACTGGCAAATAAACTAGAGATGAGTTGGGTGAATTAGTTATTAATTAATTCACAAGTTATTAACTCATAATACAACTAATGAATACATCAGTAAACTCAGTTGCATGTCAGTGCATGTTCAGTTCAACAGGGACAGGTGGTAGAGAATCAGATTTCTATCAGTGGTGACTATAGTTGTGCACCGGATCTTGCACAATCAAGGGATTGAGTATGCCAATGAGTTTGCTCACATATTTGCCCACATTATAGCTTGTGCTCACGTCCAACAAAGAGTGAGTGACTATTTTGCAGGTGAAAAACGAGTTTGGTGAGCCATTCTCATCAATTCTTGAGCAGGTATTGAGCAGTGGAGGCAGGCAAGCAGTGGAATAGATTTGGATATCAGATCTTAGTTGTATTGTGTGTAACAGGTGGAGCTGGTACTAGATTTCTTGTGATAAGCATTGTACTTTGTAATGTTACATGGTCTCAATCATTAATATACAGATAGTTGGGGTTTTTAGGGAGATGCTTTCCCGGGATACATACTGTGTTAATGTGTGAATGCTCTTGATGTTTTATTGTTATTGATGCTGCTATATTGATGATCAACGTAGAGGAGCTTATGTATTGTGTATGTATTCCACAATAGTACATGATCAGGATAATCTCTGTTGAATATGTGTTAAATTATTCAAAATTTCTACATGGTATCGGAGCTACTTGATTTGTAGAAGAGATTTTTACAGGATATCAGGCGAGGATTGATCATCAGATCTACTATTCAGGAAGTGTTTACATTCTATTTCTTCAGGCAGAGTCTGTAATCAGGCCAGGTAGCCTCTGGATTCATCCTTCCTTTGGAAGGTGAGATATCCGGTGAATGCCCATACAGTCAATCTCTGTACGATAAATAGTGTGTTCTCACGAATTTTAGATTGGAAGCAGTTGAGTTTGAGCTGGTGGAAATTGAATTTGCAGCAGTGTTGTTGAAATGTCTTTCAAAGGATTGCAAATGTTATTCCAAAGCAAGAGCGACCTGGTGCTCAAGGATAAACTCAGTAACAATAAAGGTGAGAATGGATCTTCATCAAAGGTAGCTGATGAAGAGAATTGTGCTTTGGCTGCCAAAGCAAAGAAGGGGAAGAACAAGAGAGCTTCTCAATCTGGTGCGAAAGGCAAGAAGCAGGATATGTCCAAGGTGAAGTGTTTTCACTGTCACCAGCACGGACACTATGCCACAAATTGTCCGCAGAAGAAGAAGAACAAGCAAGCTGCTGGATCTGCAGGGGGAGAGGCCTTAGCTTCTCAGTTTGAGCTTGATTTTTCATTGATTGCATGCTTGGTTTCAAGTGTGATGGGATCAGTGTGGTTCTTGGATAGTGGTGCGTCTTTTCACATGACGGGAGATAGAGATTTGTTCTCTGATCTGGAGGACAAAGATCTTGGAGTGCACATCGAGATGGGCGATGATGGTAGATACAGTGCGACCAGTATCGGTACCATTTCCTTTGAGAGGGAGTCTGGTAAACCCTTTGTATTGAAGGAAGTCATGCATGTTCCAGGATTGAAGAAGAATCTCATCTCAGTGGCGATGTTAGAAGACAAGGGGTATGATGTTGTTTTCAGCGAGGGAAAGGCCTTCCTGTGCAGCAAGACAACTGGTGAGACCCGGAAGATAGGGGTTCGAGTGAGGAACCTTTATCAGTTGCATGTAGATGGATGCGCAGCAATGGCAGGCAAGGCAGAAGGATTGGTGAGACGGGATGATGGCGAGTTGTGGCACAGGAGATTGGGTCACCTTCACCATGGAGCCTTGAAGATACTGCAGCAGATCACTACAGGGCTTCCTAAAGGCGCACTTGCGCAGTCAGATCAGTGCAAGGGGTGTACTTTGGGGAAGTTTGTGAAAGCCACCTTTCACGAGAAGGATAGTCGCGCCACGACGATCCTTGAGAGAATTCACACAAACGTGTTGTTTAGTCAATTTAGTGTTCCTAAATTGATGTCATTAATTGTCAACCCGGGGCTCGTAAGCTGATGAAGTGAAGGTGTACTATATGTACTTAAGCAACCTCTTAGAGCTTTTTGTCGTTTGGGGTGTTGTTTGTGGTTAATTTATCTTCCTAAGATGGAGTGATGTTTTTATAAACAGATGAGTGATAGTGTGTGTAAGGTGAATTCTAGATGAGTGAGGGTGTGTGATTAGTGGTTTCTAACTACTTGCTGAAAAGGAAAAGCTTGAAAGAAATAAATAACTTGAAATGACTTGAAAGCAAAGAACCACTTTCTAATGGCACTAGACACCATTCATGCTGCTGCAAATAAAAGGTAAGAAAATCACTTTAAAAACCAATGATAATGTTTATCCCTTCCTAACTCTCTGTTTCTAACACATAGTACTGTGTAAAACACGATTAGAAAGTAGCTAAAGATGAGTTTAAAAAGTGATCAAAAATGAGAAAAATCTACTTTAAAGACTAGTTATAATGTTCAGCTCTTTCTAACTCTCTGCTTCTAACACATAGTACTGTGTAAAGCACGATTAGAAAGTAGTTAAAGATTAGTCTAAAATGTACTCAAAGCCAGCTGTAAGTTATTAGTATTCTGATCTCTAAAAGATAAACAATTTGTGATAAAGAGACCATTCATATGTTAGCAGACAACTTTGAGAAATTAAACTAAAAATCAGCTATGAAAATAAAGTAAAGGCAGCAACTTTGAATCTGTCAACTGAAAATACCATCAGTTATAAAGCAAATACATAAACACAAAAACAATCCCGGGTTAAAAACCTGCAAAAGAACAATACTGATCAGCATAAAATAAAGGCTGGAAATGAAATAACATGAAAGTGAATCAAGTTGTACATGTTTCAAAGAAAAGGAAATGCTGAATGGAAAATAAGGAAATGTTGAACATAAAATACTATACAAGGGCTAACATGAACAGGGGCCCTCCATTCATATAACCCAAAGAAGACTCAAGGAATTGAAAACTTCAGAACAGCGCTGTCTTCTATTACTCCATATGCAGAAAATTACAGTCAAGAGTGCTAGAACAGCACTATCAAAACAGAGTCTTGGAATGCACTAAAATTATAACAAGTTCATAAAACATAGCAACTAAAAAGTAACCTTAAGCGTATGCAAACGCTAGTTTTTATAGGCATCTAAACGATTGCCTAATGCGTAAAGCTAGAAACTGAAAATTAACTAATCTGTCATGCGTAATAAAGGTTCAGCAACACGTCATAAGCCTCGTGGATGAGCTGGAGGTTCTGGTCGTTATGGGAATTGAATCCAGAGTTGGATTATGTCTTCCACAACCTACGTAACACGGACAAGTCACCAGTTACATTGACGTGACCCAACAGCTTACGCAACACCGTTTAGGCTGCCTTTGTTGACCGTGGCTTGACCCTCGTTGACTGGAGGTGTAGATGATGTGGCTGACCGAACTAACAGCACAGGAACCTCGAGCACCTTTATCCCTACATGCCCATGTGGCTCGTTTTGCAAAATGACACGTGGAACCTTGAGATTAACAAAAAGGCTGCGAAATCATCAGATGGCTGCGGAATCGCTGAATGGCTGCGGAATTGCTAGACAGCTGCGGAATCTCTGCAAATATGTCAAAATCTAAACAAAACAGTCACACATTAGCAAAGTTCACTTAATCATGCTTAAAGACATTAAATGTAATGATCTGGGTTGGTTTGCAAGGAAAATGAGGCAAAAGAGAGAGATGAGTGAGGGAAAACTGTAGGTAATGATGGATAATCAAGTGCAAAGTAGAGGCTCTACATACCCCCACTACGAGGGCATTGCATGTCCTCATGCAATCAAAAACATTGTTCAGTCCACCCGCTGAGATGCCTCTGCTAAGACATCCAGCCTTCTCTTCTTTCTCTGTGTGGCCACATTGACTCTTGGTCTTTTCATCAAACACCTGAATTTTAGATTGATCAAAGCTCTGTTTAATTTCCTGCATCTCTTTTTGAGCTTTTTGTTTTCCTTTTGCCACAGGCCCATATGAAGCATGGTGTTATCTTGGACCATCTTGTCCACATTGCTCTGTACCTTCAGTTTTTCATTTTCTTGTTTGATGTGGCGATTTAGTACCTCCAGCTCAAATATTTCTTGCTTCAGTGATTGCACTTGCTGTTCCAAAGGTTGAACAGTGCTTGGACCAGCAGCTGCTTGTTCTAACGTCTCCAGGTAATTATAAACTTTCTGCTGATCTGGATCAACCTCAGGTGACTTCTTTGGACTAGGCTCATACTGAAATTCGGATCCATGTTCATATTCAGGTTCATTCTCAAAAGGACTTTCCTCACGTGGAGGACTGGTCTCAACATACTCAGCGTGTGGAGGGCTTTTCTCAAAGTCAGGACTTGTAGCAACCTTTTCAGGTGTGCTCAAGTCAATGATGAGTGACTTTTTACCCTTTGTGGCCCCCACTTTTCTTTGTAACCTGCTGCTTCTTCTCACGGTGGTGATGTTCTGTTTTTCTTTTTGTGCCTTTTGCTTTTGTTTTTCCACCTTCTTGGAAAGGGCAGTTTCATGGAGTTGGGCCAACCTTTGTGCTAAGGGCTGAGTGTCTTCTTCACTAGAATTCTCTGGAGTAAGGTAGGTTTCTTGAGCTATGGATTTTCCTTTATCTTTCTTTTGTTTCTTCCTACCCTCTTTTCTCTTTTGAGCAACTTCTTGGGCAAGTTCTGAAAGGGTTTCTGTGATGATTCCTTGAGCTGTTTGATCAATGTCCACAGCAGGCTCAGGATCAATTTCATGTTCAGAATGATGTACATCAGTTTCTTCTTCAATCTGTTCTTGGACAGTTTCCTCTTGGACAACAGTTTTAGGGGTAGCCTCTTTTCTTTTTCTTCTACTCTTTCTAGGCACAGAGGTTTCTCCTGCTTCTTCAAAATGGTTTCTCACAAGAAATCTCTCCCAGGTATCTCTTTTTGCTTTCAACTGTTCCTCAACTAGCATCTTAACAAGACCATGATGATACAGATGTGATTCAATGTTTCTTGGGTTCCTTTGGACAATTGAACACATTTTTCTAAGACTTGAGAGTAGAAAATATGGAAGGTTAATATCTTCTCCTAAGAAATGCATCATGACTTTGGCATGGTAAACATATAAAACTCCAAACCTTCCCTCACAAGTAAAGAATTTTTGCACTAATAAAAGTAAAGTTGTCCATTCCTCCTTGACATAAGTAACAGGAATCCCTTTTGTAAAAATGCTGGTATCCATACCTGGATTCTTTAAGATTTGCTTCCACTGTTGGTCTTGTACTGATCTGTTTTTAAACCATCTTTCTCCAGTTTGTGGGAGTGAAGTGGCCTGTGCTATACTGCTCTCAGTGACTGTAAACTTTAGGTCCCCTATCTCCACTTGATTATCTTTGTCTCTGAAGGAACGTGCAAAGGCCTTCGTAACCTCTTTGTGGTAACCTCTGAATTTCTGGATGCATTGGAGCCAGTTTGCTTTCTGCAAAGCCTCTTTAACTTGAGGATATCCCTCCAGAAATTTTGAACCCTCGGGTTCTACTCTTAAGAGTTTACCCATTGGCTCTACGGCTCTGTTCTAAGACTTTTGGAAAAAGGGTTACACGGCTTCAACATTGGCCTTAACACAGTAAATTTACGGCTCTAATGTAACAACCGTAACATACGTTCACTGATAATCAGAATTAGCAGAGAGGAAGAAGTAAAACAGAGTATGGCTAAGGTAGCAGCGTAGTGAGCACAGCGGAATAAGGGAACTGTGGAAATGAAACAGCGTGAATGGAATGATACGAGCGTAGGAGGGTTATGAAACGATGGGTAGAAACGGTTAGGTCCTTAGGTTTCGGTCATAGGTTTACACTTGGCTGCGGGATTATGACTTAGAGAGACGTAGTACAGTAGTCTACGTCACTTAGGTACGAAAATCTTAATGGAAGAGCAGCCGCAATTGAATTTCAAAATCGTGATGAACAAGACCGATAAGTGTGGGGGATACGTGGGTGGATTTTTGGTCGCATGATGGGAAAGACTGGTAATCATTACATTAAATGGCAGAAAACATAACCCCGGAAACTTTGCAAAATGAGATAACCGTAAGTTTAGGATTTAGATCATACCTCAGATCCGCGCTTGGATTG
Organism: Pinus tabuliformis; assembly: GCA_031772625.1. Taxonomy (NCBI): domain Eukaryota; kingdom Viridiplantae; phylum Streptophyta; class Pinopsida; order Pinales; family Pinaceae; genus Pinus; species Pinus tabuliformis. The sequence goes on from CM062820.1 coordinate 1,600,744,166, forward strand.
CCTTTGATCATTTTCCACTAACCCTTCATTGTTTTATTGTTGTTGCATGACTCTTTTCCACTTATTGTTGATGACTTCTGAACTGTAAATTTCTTTTCAAACAGACTGTGTTTTTTTTATGCAGGTGCAGAGAGCTGCGGAATGGCTGAATGGCTGCAGAATTGCCAGACAGCTGCGGAAACTGCAGTGGTACCCTCCGGCTGCACAAAATAACTTTAGTTGTCTAAAAAATAACTTTATTGATGGAATGAAATGTAATGAATGGATGGATGGATGGAAAGAAATGAGGTGAAGTGAGAATGATTAAATGAATGAGATGGTGAATGAAATGGATGAAATGGCGAAATGAGATGGAAGAGAGAGAGATTTTTTTTTTTGGAAAACATGAGGTGTCAGGTGACCCTGATTTTCACCTCAGGTTTTCTGCATGAGACTGCCAATCAGAGATTGGTTTTCAGGCTCATACATTTTTTCTTTTTTTCTTCTTTTTTTTCTTTTCTTTTTCTTTTTTTTTTTCTTCTGTTTTTTTTTTTTTTTTTTTTTGCAAAAACCAAAGATTAGGCTGATGGAGGAGAAGAATCCTTCTCCACCAACCTGATTGCAGAATCTTCTTTAAACAACTTGACAAATTCTTCTTTTGAGAATGGCTTTTGGTAGATTTTCAAACGATGGCCATTCACAATAAGAGGAGTATGAAATTCATCAATAGTTTTCACTCGAACTGCTCCATTGCTAAAGACTTCATCAATCTCATATGGCCCAAGCCAATGAGTTTGAAACTTTCCTTTGAAGTCTTTGAACTTTGAATCAAACAATAGAGTCCAATCTCCTTTCTGAAACTTTCTTTCTTTGATATGACGATCATGCCATTTAGATCTTTGGTGCTGAACTAGATCGGTCCTTAAAATTGCATCTTGCCTTATTTCATCTAGCTCATTTAGCTGGTCCATTCTGTGTCTTTGGGCTTCTGAGAGGCTCATTCCCAATTGGACTGCCATCTTGAAGGTCTTGATTTGGAACTCAATGGGGAGTAGGACTTCCTTCCCATAAACAAGTTCATAGGGAGAATGTCCTGTTGTGTTCTTCCATGTAGTTCTATAGGCCCATAAGGCTTCAGGGAGCCTTTCCGCCCAATCTCTTCTATGAAGATGAACAGTCTTGGTGATAATGCCTTCAAGAACTTTATTGGTAGATTCCACTTGGCCATTTGACTGTGGATGGTATGGAGTAGATGTTCTGTGCTTGATCTTATATTCCTCCATCAGCTTCTCCATCAATTTAGATGTAAATTGGCTGCCCTGATCTGTTACAATTTCCCTTGGGACACCAAAACGAGTGAAAATATCCTCAAAAAGAAATTGAACAACTGAATTTTCAGTAGCAGAAGGCAATGCTTTCGCTTCTACCCACTTAGTAACATAATCAGTACAAACCAGTATATACTTCTTTTGCTTTGATGGTGGATTAATTGGTCCAACAAAATCTAGAGCCCATTTCTCAAAGGGTTCGATGCATACCTGAGGCTGTAGTGGCATTTCATTTGAAGGAGTTGGTTTCCCAACTCTTTGGCAGCTGTCACACCTTCTAACATACTGCTTTGCATCTTTAAAGAGAGAAGGCCAATAATATCCTAGAGAAAGGATTTTATAAGCTGTTCTCTTGTCAGCAAAGTGCCCGCCGCATGGTTCATCATGACATGCCTTAAGGATGTCAGGCATTTCATCTTCCCGAACACACCTTCTGATTATACAATCTGGCCCTGTTTTGAACAATTCATTAGAAAATCCAAGAATAATGTGCACTCTCCTGAATGATTTTCCTTTTCTCATTAGGAAATAAGTGTAGAGGAAGCTTCCCTGTAACAAGATAATTAGCTATATCTACATACCAAGGAGTCTTGGTAGTCACTGCAAACAAGTATTCGTCTGGAAACTTATCTTCTACTGGAGAATCTTCATTAGTGTTTTGGATTCTAGACAAGAAATCAGCTACTGTGTTTTGTTTTCCAGGTCTATCTAACACAGTAATGTTGAATTCTTGTAAAAGTAAAAGCCATCTTGTAACTCTACCATTAGTGACAGGTTTGTTCATTAAATATCTTATGGCAGAGTGATCAGTATGGACAAAGGTTTCATAGCCGGTTATGTAGTGTCTAAACTTGTTGATTGCATGTACCACAGCTAAGAACTCTTTTTCTGTAACAGTATAATTTAACTCAGTGGGAGTCAAATTCTTACTTGTGTAATAAATGGCATAAGGGATCAAATCCTTTTGTCCCAAAACAGCTCCTAGAGCTGTATCTGAAGCATCAGTAGAAATGTGGAAAGGGAGTTTCCAATTTGGCCCCCTTAAGATGGGTGCTTCAGATATTCTAGTCTTTAAAGCTTCAAAAGCAGATTGACACTCGGGATCCCATTTGAACTCACAGTCCTTGGTAAGCAATTTGAAAAGAGGGGATGCTATCTTAGTGAAGTTTTCAATAAATCTTCTGTAATACCCAGTAAACCCAAGAAAACTTCTAACATCCTTCTGGCAATTTGGAACAGGTAACTTAGAGATGACTTCAACTTTGGATCTATCAACCTTAATCCCATCTCCTGAAATATGATGTCCTAAAACAATCCCTTCAGTAAACATCATAAAACACTTTTCATGACTTAAAGAAAGATTTGTTTCCTTACATCTTACTAGTACTTTTTCCAAATTTTCCAAAGCTTCTTCAAATGTATTACCATAAACTGTGAAATCGTCCATGTATACCTCTACACAATCATGAATCAGATCTGAAAAGATTCCTAGTACAGCCCTTTGAAATGTAGCGGGTGCATTGCACAATCCAAAAGGAAGTACTCGGTAGGCAAAAGTTCCCCAAGGACAAGTAAATGTGGTTTTGTCTTGATCTTCAGGTGCTACCTGAATTTGATTATACCCACTAAAACCATCCAAGAATGAGAAATACTTTTTACCTGCTAAAGTGTCTAGTACCTGATCAATAAAAGGTAGAGGGAAATGATCCTTTAAGGTTGCCTTGTTCAATTCTCGATAATCAATGCAAACTCTCCATTTACCATTCTTTTTGGGCACTATAACCAAGGGAGAAACCCATTGGCTATCTGAAATGGGGTAAATGAAGTTTACCTTGAGCAATTTCTGGAGTTCTTCTTTCACGATTTCCCTAAGGTTTGGATTCATCCTTCTTTGTGGTTGCCTAATAGGTCTGTTGTTTTCTTCAATATAGATGTGATGAATACAAGTCTTAGGATCGATTCCTTTCATGTCAGTGTATTCCCATGCAAAGGCAGTGGAATGTTTTTGCAACAGTTTAGTTAATTCTTCTTGTTGTGGTCTTCCCAAGTTTTTGTTAATGTTCAATGTTTTTCCTGGAAGGATTTCAACTGTAGAACTACCAAACTCTTCCATTGAGAAGAGAGACATCTGTCTAGAGGAGAGATATTCAATGTCTGCATCTAACTGAAATTGTGTAGAGTCATATTCTAAAGGTATTTCAAAATTTTCTAATGTATTTAGAATTTGACTATCCTCACTGATTTCAGAGATGGTTAGAACAGGTTGAATAGTATCCTCATCATCAACCCACTCATCTTCTCCTATTTCTGTTATTGCCTTTGCTGGAGGATACAAGTTGAATTTCTTGGTGGAATTACCATCTGATATATACATGTCCCCAAACCTACAACTTATGAAAGCATCAGCTGTGGCCAGCCAAGGTCTTCCTAAAATAAGAGGATGTCCTCCTAGATTGTTCTTGGGAGTTAAAATCATAAAATCAACTGGATATTCCCAAGAATCTAGAGAGACTGGAATATCTTCCAATACACCATCAGGTTTAATGATTGATCTATCTGCAAGCTGCAGTAAAGTAGGTGTAAAGAGAAGGTTAGGAAGCTTTAACTGATCCATGGTCTGTCTACTCATGATGTTGATCGCGGCTCCTAAGTCAATCAAAGTATTTGGGATTTCAACCCCATTAATATGAGTTTTGACAATAGGGCTACCGGGATCTACATATTTTTGCATGGTAATCTTACCCATCATTATGTCTGCAATTTTTCCAACTAGATGTATCCTTTTAGTATCTCTGGTTCTTTTTCCTGTTTTCTTCAAACTCAACTCCTTTATTGTCTTCGCTAGAATGGGAATTTCTTTAATGGCTTGTAACAAGGGGATCTTGATACAGACATTCTTCAATTCATCTAGGAAATTATAGTCAGGCACCCATATCTGCTTTTCCACTCCTTTGTCAATTTGCAATCTTTCAGGAAAAGGAGGTGTAGCTAAAGGTGTAGGTTGCTCAACTATGGGAGTTGTAAAGGTTGATTCTTTTTCTTTTTCTTTTTGGATATTTTGGTTTTGAAGTGATACTTCAGAACCTTTATTGACTTTGAGAGATTCTTCCTCAGAAATGCTTGGTTGTTGAACACTTGTAGAAGGTTGATCTAAGATTCTACCTGATCTGAGTTGTACTTCATTGAGAGGAACAACCATATAGGTAGGGAATGGTTGACCTTCCATCATGTAAGCATTTTGAGGGTTCCTATTATTTGGATTTGGTAATGGCTGAGAGGGAAGTTGATTTGATTTCTGCTGGGATTGAAGTGATAGTTGAGAATTTTGATTTTGTGGAGGAGGTTGTTGTTGTTGAGGGTATGGCAATGATAGTTGTTGACCTTGATTTGGAAGTTGTGGAGCTTGCTGATTCTGAAATGATGGAGGATATTGATAGAATTGAGCAAATCTCCCATAAGGATTTTGCATGCTTTGCATCCATGCTTGAAAAGCATTTTGAGGTTGAGGCCAAGGTTGTTGCCAAGGATTCCAATTTGGTTGGGATTGAGAATTCATAGAGTTGTTAAACCCTTGATTCTGTTGTCCTTGCCAAGGTCTCCTTGCAATAAAACAGAGAGATTCAAGTGTATCTGGATCCTCTTGAAAGACTGCTTTGAGGCCAGGAATTGAAGGACAATCCTTGGTCTCATGAGTTTCTGAGCAAATTACACATGTTTCTACAACGTGTGCATCTAAGGGACATTCCCTTAAAGCATGTTTCTTTCTACACTTCGGGCAAAAGATAGCCAAAGCCTCAGCTTCTGCTTTTTGTTTATTGTGAATCTTAAGGGTATCAAGTTGTTCACTAAGACTCCCTAAGATGTCAGTTTTAAATTCATCAAGCATACTGCCGATTTCAGCCCTACTCACTGATCCTGTTGCAGATTTATTTGCCCTAAGGAGAGAAGGATCTCTAGGCCCTTTTTGAGTTTTTGATTTGCCTCTTGAGAGATGGATACAAAGTTCTGCTATATCATTGAGTGAAAGTTGAGAAATATCCCCTTTCCCCATCATGTTTAAGATGTCTATCCATTCATCCCTAATGGCTTTTAATAAGAGGGCTTTTAAGGTCTCTTCATCCAAGGTACTCATTTTTGCTCTTTTCAAGTTATATTGAAATCTTTCAAGTAAATCTTCTAAGCTCTCATCTTCTTTTTGTATCATTTTAAAAACCTCGTCCTTGTGATTAGTAGGCATACAATAGTCCAAATACCTATCCAAAAATGTTTGTTTCATTTCATCCCAAGTCCTAATGGATTGAGTGAGTAACCCCATGAACCATTTCAAGGCTTGATCCTTCAGTGTTGAAGGGAACAATTTGAGTTTCTGGGAGTCATCCAGGTAGTCATAAGTTCGACACACCACTTCAAACTCAAATAAGAATGTTTCAGGGTCCTCAGTCCTTAACCCATGGAAGTTAGGGAGGACAGATGGTGATATGTTTTTCATGGTGGCTCGGGAATCCTCATTAACAATGGGAAACCCAAATGAATTATCCCCATCTCTATTTCCTCCTCCAAGGGGACCTCTACCTCCATTATTGTTATTGTTGTTTCCTCCTCCTCCTCTACCTCTACCTCTACCCCTACCACCTCCTTCTTCCTCTGCCATGATGATTCTCCTAGGGATTTCAAAATCTTCTGGTTCCTCTACAAAAGGTGAATGAGAAGAGATTTCTCCTTCTTCTTCAGATGATTCCACTTCCTCAATTACAATTGGTCTTTCTGTAGGAGAAAGAGAAGAGTCTCTTCCTGGTTCAAATTCAATAGAAGGTGTAGGAGAGTCAACTCTTGGCTCTTGAATTCCAGGAATTCTAGGACTAGGAGTTTCGGTTGGAGATAAGGGGGGTGTCTCTTGTCTATCCCTTGAAGCAGATGGACTTGTAAAAATTGAACTTCGAGCTCTAGCTAAAAACCTTCCTCTAGAATCTCTAGCTCTATGCATGTCATTTTTTATTATTTTTCTTCAAGTCAAGTTAATAGTTCTTTTTCTGATCTTCCAGTTCACTCTAGGTGCAAGAAGAGAGCATACTCAAGAAACTACTAAATCAATAACTTTCTCTTTTCTGATCCTCCAGATCACCTTGCAGTGCAAGAGGAGAGCATACTTTGATAGGTTATCAACTTCTTTCCTTGAAATTTTTATGTTTTTTTTTTCTAAGAATATGGCTACTTAATTTCACTTCCCTGGCAACGGCGCCAAAATGTTTAGTCAATTTAGTGTTCCTAAATTGATGTCATTAATTGTCAACCCGGGGCTCGTAAGCTGATGAAGTGAAGGTGTACTATATGTACTTAAGCAACCTCTTAGAGCTTTTTGTCGTTTGGGGTGTTGTTTGTGGTTAATTTATCTTCCTAAGATGGAGTGATGTTTTTATAAACAGATGAGTGATAGTGTGTGTAAGGTGAATTCTAGATGAGTGAGGGTGTGTGATTAGTGGTTTCTAACTACTTGCTGAAAAGGAAAAGCTTGAAAGAAATAAATAACTTGAAATGACTTGAAAGCAAAGAACCACTTTCTAATGGCACTAGACACCATTCATGCTGCTGCAAATAAAAGGTAAGAAAATCACTTTAAAAACCAATGATAATGTTTATCTCTTCCTAACTCTCTGTTTCTAACACATAGTATTGTGTAAAACACGATTAGAAAGTAGCTAAAGATGAGTTTAAAAAGTGATCAAAAATGAGAAAAATCTACTTTAAAGACTAGTTATAATGTTCAGCTCTTTCTAACTCTCTGCTTCTAACACATAGTACTGTGTAAAGCACGATTAGAAAGTAGTTAAAGATTAGTCTAAAAAGTACTCAAAGCCATCTGTAAGTTATTAGTATTCTGATCTCTAAAAGATAAACAATTTGTGATAAAGAGACCATTCATATGTTAGCAGACAACTTTGAGAAATTAAACTAAAAATCAGCTATGAAAATAAAGTAAAGGCAGCAACTTTGAATCTGTCAACTGAAAATACCATCAGTTATAAAGCAAATACATAAACACAAAAACAATCCCGGGTTAAAAACCTGCAAAAGAACAATACTGATCAGCATAAAATAAAGGCTGGAAATGAAATAACATGAAAGTGAATCAAGCTGTACATGTTTCAAAGAAAAGGAAATGTTGAATGGAAAATAAGGAAATGCTGAACATAAAATACTATACAAGGGCTAACATGAACAGGGGCCCTCCATTCATATAACCCAAAGAAGACTCAAGGAATTGAAAACTTCAAAACAGTGTTGTCTTCTATTACTCCATATGCAGAAAATTACAGTCAAGAGTGCTAGAACAGCACTATCAAAACAGAGTCTTGGAATGCACTAAAATTATAACAAGTTCATAAAACACAGCAACTAAAAAGTAACATTAAGCGTATGCAAACGCTAGTTTTTATAGGCATCTAAACGATTGCCTAATGCGTAAAGCTAGAAACTGAAAATTAACTAATCTGTCATGCGTAATAAAGGTTCAGCAACACGTCATAAGCCTCGTGGATGAGCTGGAGGTTCTGGTCGTTATGGGAATTGAATCCAGAGTTGGATTATGTCTTCCACAACTTACGTAACACGGACAAGTCACCAGTTACATTGACGTGACCCAACAGCTTACGCAACACCGTTTAGGCTGCCTTTGTTGACCGTGGCTTGACCCTCGTTGACCGGAGGTGTAGATGATGTGGCTGACTGAACTAACAGCACAGGAACCTCGAGCACCTTTATCCCTACATGCCCATGTGGCTCGTTTTGCAAAATGACACGTGGAACCTTGAGATTAACAAAAAGGCTGCGGAATCATCAGATGGCTGCGGAATCGCTGAATGGCTGCGGAATTGCCAGACAGCTGCGGAATCTCTGCAAATATGTCAAAATCTAAACAAAACAGTCACACATTAGCAAAGTTCACTTAATCATGCTTAAAGACATTAAATGTAATGATCTGGGTTGGTTTGCAAGGAAAATGAGGCAAAAGAGAGAGATGAGTGAGGGAAAACTGTAGGTAATGATGGATAATCAAGTGCAAAGTAGAGGCTCTACACGTGTGTGGACCTTTCTCAGTTGCTTCGACAGCAAAACACAGGTATTATGTGATTTTTGTTGATGATTTCTCTCGTAAGTGCTGGATCTTCTTCATGCAGAAGAAGAGCGAGACATATTCAAAGTTCTGTGAATTCAAAGCACTGGTCGAGAAGGAGTCGGGGAAGAAGGTGAAGGCTCTTATGAGCGATAATGGTGGTGAATACATCTCAGACGAGTTCAAGGATTTCTACAAGACAGAAGGGATTCGTAGAGAGCTCATAGCTCCCCATAACCCACAGCAGAACGGGGTAGCTGAGCGGAAGAACAGAACGATTGTGGGTGCTGCACGGGCAATGTTGCATGATCAGGGCCTACCCCTTCACTTGTGGACGGAAGCATGCAATACAGCAGTTTATGTGCAGAACCGTTGTCCTCATAGGATACTTGGCATGAGTACACCTTAGGAGACTTATTCTGGTAAGAAGCCTGATCTTTCTCATTTGAGGATTTTTGGTGCTAACATTTACATGCATGTGACGAAGGATGCCAGGAAGAAGTTGGAGCCGACCGCAGAGGTTGGGATATTTGTGGGGTACACTCATACGCCCCACAACTATCGTGTGTATTTGCCAGACAGTGGTAAAACTGTTGTGCGATGGGATATAAAATTTCAGGAGGAGAAAGCCATGAAGTGTTCGCTTGAGAGGGAGCTACACTTGCATGCAGATGAGGAGCTATTAGTTCCTAAGGATGAGCTTCAGGACGTGGATCAGCCACAGGATGAGGTTCATGGAGTGGAAGAGACCACTCATGCAGCGCCAACCATCAGAGGGTGAAAGCGCTTGATAGAAGCTGAGCGACTGGCTCAAGATGCAGAGAAAGTTGTAGGACCACCTACAGCCCAACGCAGGCAGAGACAGTCACCTGATCGGTACACTGGATACATGGCTCTTATGAGCAAGTGTGTTGTGACTGAGCCATCCTCTTTCGAGGAAGCTGTGGAGGATCCCGCATGGGTAGACGCCATGGTGGAAGAGTATGATTCTATTGTCAGAAACAGTGCATGGGAGATTGTCCTAGACCGGAAGGGAAATCAGTGGTGGGTTCGAGATGGATCTACAAAGTTAAGCAGGCAGCTGACGGGAGTGTGGAGAAGTACAAGGCAAGATTTGTTGCCCGAGGCTTTTCACAGATTGAGGGGATCGATTATGAGGAGACCTTTGCACCTGTCGCAAGGTATTCTTCCATACGGACGATTCTTGCTCTCTCAGCGCAGATGGGATGGCACATTCATCAGATGAATGTGAAGACTGCGTTCCTCAACGGAGTCATTGAGGAGGAGGTGTACATTGAGCAACCCGAAGGCTTTGAAGTCTTCAACAGCGAGTCGCATGTATGCAGGCTCAAGAGAGCGATGTATGGGTTGAAGCAAGCACCACGTGCTTGGTACACACGGATAGACAGCTATTTCACAGGACTTGGATTCTCCAAGAGCGAGGAAGATCCGAACCTATACCAGATTGTGGTGGAGGGTAAGTTGCTTATCATTGTACTGTATGTTGATGATTTGATTCTAACGGGTGATGAGCTGTTGATACTGTCATGCCAGAAGGATCTTGCTACAGAGTTTTAGATGAAGGATTTGGGCCTCCTTCACTATTTCCTGGGATTGGAAATATGGCAGCGCAGTGGTGGACTGTTTGTTTCTCAGGGCAAGTATGCTCGGGAGATACTGGAGAAGTTCAACATGCATGGCTGCAAGCCTGTTGATACTCCTCTTCCTGGAGGTTGGAGGAAGGAGGATGCCACTTCGGGAGAAGAAGTGGATGCCATTGTTTATCGACAGTTGGTGGGGTCGCTGATGTATTTGGTCAATACACGACCTGATATATGCTATGCAGTTAACCAGCTTTCACAAGCTATGCTTAAGCCTACCAAGCTCTTCTGGAAGGCGGGCAAGCATGTATTGCGCTACTTGAGAGGCACATCGGGATATGGTTTGTGGTACAGACAGGAGGATGAGGTGAATCTACGTGGCTTCACGGATGCAGATTGGGCAGGGAGCCCAACGGACAGAAAGAGCATATCAGGAGGGGTCTTCAGTATTGGATCGACAGCAGTTTCTTGGTACAGCAGGAAGCGGAGATCTATGTGGATGAGGATGATCCTGGTCGGGTTGTTCAGGTCTAAGCACATCAGGTATCATCATATCAGAGATTGTGTGCAGCGGAGGATCATGTTACTTTCATACATTCCAACGGAGGATCAGGATGCTGATATTCTGACGAAGGCTCTCACCAGGAGCAAATTCGAGTACCACTGAGGCAGGATAGGGGTTGCTGATAATCCATATCTTGTCGAGAGGGAGTGTTACACAGTAATTTGTCACCATCCCTGTTACTCCTCTTGTCGTACCTTGGAGGACCCATCCCGGGAGTTATAAGAAGTGACAAAGTCTAAAAACACTTGCATTATGTTCCCCTGAGTATGTACTCCATGTTCCCTGAAGACACCTTCTGCAGATTATCCCTGAAAAGTGATCTTTTTCCATTGGCGCAAGTCCATAGTATCTTACCCGTGCCAATCATTGAGATCCTCAAAAGAGGGTGCGACCATTGGCGCTCTGTCTTAGAGCAACAGTCGCGCCAACCAAATTTAGTCATGCTTTTTGCCTTAATGCACGTCCGACTGTTGTTTCCTTCATTACATGGAGCTTTTCTGAGGATAAAAAATCAGCTTTATGTCGAGCTCTATCCTATCTCCATCTTTAATGGCCTTTGGGGATAATGTTAATCCACAAAAGGTGTCCCGGTTCATCGTATCCTCCTCCCTTCTTCATCTATATAAGCTTGTCATTATGCATTGGACAAGCTAGTGATAGTAGTGATAATCATTGGTCATGGAGTGTTAGATGTTGAGTTCTTGAGTTCTTGGAGGAATGCTAGTGAGTGCTAGAGAGGTTATGCTGCCGGAGAGGAGATGCATTGCAAGACACATATAGTTACTCGCCCAGCCAGGAGAAGGGTCAACGTCAGAACAATGGTTGTAACTTTTCCTGTTTATTATTAATTGATGAGCGACTGCTATTATAGTTCCAATCTCATTGTCTATTATGGTGATGTGTTGATTTATTTCCTTTCTGACTGAAATATAGTTGTGCCTTGGTAGTTTTTATGTTGGTATCTGTCTCTTCCTTTGCATGTGCAGGTGTTCGTTTGTGATCTGTTGGAGCGAGGGAGCGGGGATATCAACTCTGCTTCAATCATAACGTTGGACTCCAGGTTGGTCTTCTTGATTCACCTTTGATGCATAACTAGGAACTTGCGTAGCAGCGTGGTTTGATTGTGGCTAGTTCTGTTATAGGCTAGTGGGATCGCCTCTGTCCGCAGAGGGGATTTACCTGACCAACAAATTGGCGACTCCACTGGGGATGAGCTATTTGATTTTTGTCTTGCATGTTAATTTTCTTCTGCTTGCTTGAGTGAATGAGCTTCCTGAGTCAGTTTTGAGTTTATTCTTTACTGTTTGACCCATCTGAGAACTGTCAACCCGACCTGAGGTCGTATCATTTATTTTTCTAGTTGGCAAGCTTAATTGACGTGGTTATTTCCCTGACAGTCGCACTAGTTGGCGCACGTTGCTCAAAGGCAACTCGCGCCAATCCTGTGGTAGCGCAAGTTGCAAGCTGACAGTCGCGCCAGCTCCGTAAATTTTTCCTGTGTGTGTGTGGAAAGCTCTTTCAGTCTCTTTTTATATCTATTACAGCCTCTGGAACTGTGTTGAACCTCTGCTTGACTGGTCTTAGCCTTTATCCCTCAGTTGTTTGCTCATTTCTATTGATTTTCAACTCAGCCCTAGAACATCTAGTGACTTTGCATGTCTAGCCTTCTGTGGGAAGTTTCAGTCTCTTGATTATCCAGTCAGCTTGTTGGTTGTGTTCTGCACTTATCTAGTGATTTGTTAAAACTTGATCTTCTATACTCTGAGTGCTTCACTTCTAACCTCTTTGGATTTCACTCGATTTCATTCGAACTTAGATTACATGGTTCAGTGAAAGTCTTTTGTGTTGTGCCTTGCTTGCATGGTTCATTTTAGTGTTTCAGAAGTGGTTCTATTTCATTGAGTGAACTTGGATTGTGCATATCTCTTAAAATTTGTTTACATGCATCATGCCATCTTAAAGGAGAGAAAAACAAAAAAGAATCTTTTGCATCATAAGTAGTTAGCATTTATTGTTATTTGTTGCTATTAAAAAGAAAAAGAAAAAATTTCATTTCTTGTTATTAGCTGCATTAGGGTCTTTGTTTGTTGGCAAAGTTCTCCATGGTTCAAGCTTGTGTAAAAATGAACCCATTTACATCCCGTGATTGCCTTTTATCCGCTAAAATCCTGCTAGATGAGCCTTGGTTGTTTCATTCCATCGCCACCATCTTTTTGGCCGATCATATGCTTTCACTTGGTTGTTTCTCCTTTCCTGAGGAACCGCAGCGATGAGTGGTTTTATTAGCCAGCCTCTTAACCTTTACATGTTTCGAGTAAGTTCCACCATTACCGGAACCAGTTGCTATCCCTTATACCACTCGTTCCTTCAGGACGAGTCGCCTTTACGCTCTTTTCTGACTCGTAAAATATGAAAAGATTGCCGAGTATTTTTCCTTTTTGACTCTTTAAAGAGAATAAAAATGAAGGTCCGCTTTCAGCTCTTTTCTGACCATTTAAAGAGGAAAAGATTGCCGAGTCGCTCCTCTTGAATCGTTAAATGGTAATAAGGGGTGGTCGTTTTAAGTTCTTTTTGTCGACCGTTAAAACATAAAAAGATTACCGGGTTTTTGTCGTTTCAAACTCGTTAGTGGTTACGAAACGATGTGGTTTTGACCGCTTTTTTACGTTTTCAGGTCGAAATCACTAATCATGAAAAGTACTCCTCGATCGTAATGATCGGGCGGTTCTTTCGGGTATTATTTTATACTTTTTCGGGCCCGAGAGACACAACTTTACGAAAAAGGACATCCCTGGAGTTTCCTTTTCTGCTGTCTTTTCAAACTCTCTAAACATGAAAAGACGCCGAGTTCTTCCTTTGTCAGACTCGTTAAAACTTAATGACATCGGATTTTGTCACAACACAAGCATATGCTATCCCCATCAAGCTTGTTAAAAATAACTGGGGTACTCGCCAGAAATGGCAGGGGGAAAAGAAAATTTTTGAACCATAACGGCAGTATGTCGCTCTTGAACATGGCACTTTTTGCTTTCGTGTCTGAGGTGGGGATATTTCATCTCATATATTTCACTTGCTTCCATGGACTTGGGTACCTTATTTGACCTCTCATCCACTCATTGTCTCGTCATCATGACCTTTGATACATTGATGTCAAATACTGCCAATTCCGTTAATGTGCCACCGATATGTTCAAGAGAAGTTGACCTCTGTAAAGAAACAACCTCCCTCTGATAGTTCGCACAATCTTGATTCACAACATTATCTCTCTGTCTCGTGTCGATGATGTGGGAAACATTACGGCCCACCTTCGATCAAGGTCACTCCCTGTTGACTTCAACTCATTATCCAGGAAGTTGATCTAGAGACTCCTTTCCGGTGCCTTGGAGCCTGCATGCCTCAATGGCAGGTTCTTCGTGTTCGACGTGAGGTTTTCATCATTGGCCTCCGATCGAATGATTCTACGGGTGTTCGACTTCAGATCATTGATTCACACGCCGTAGATTGTACCTATAGTACCTTGAGGGCCATTGTCATTATTGGTGGTACCTCTCGCGTCTATTAACAGTTTCCACTATTGACTGGTAATCAGACGATGTTCATGCATGTTCGACTTCAGCTCATATATTCACATGCTTGAACTTGTACTCTTGTTCGGGTCGAGATGGAGCGCAAGACCCTGGATTGTGTCTGTTGTAATCCAGGCGTGATTCTTGATACTTGACTCATTCACTGGATGGCTGCGACCATACCTGAGTCAATTCATTGATCCTAACCAGATGGTTGTGTCCATACTATGGATCCAGATTATTTATGTACTCTCTTATGGATGGCTGCGACCATACCACGTACATCATGTAATTGAACTATCAGTCATGTCTCTTAATACAGCTCCTCGGCGGCAGTAACTATATGTGCTCTTATGTGTTCTTATGTGTGTTCTTATAAAGCATTTCACCCCTCTCCACCTCTCGGACTTCATGCTTTAGGGGGCATCTGTTACACAGTAATTTGTCACCATCCCTGTTACTCCTCTTGTCATACCTTGGAGGACCCATCCCGGGAGTTATAAGAAGTGACAAAGTCTAAAAACACTTGCATTATGTTCCCCTGAGTATGTACTCCATGTTCCCTGAAGACACCTTCTGCAGATTATCCCTGAAAAGTGATCTTTTTCCATTGGCGCAAGTCCACAGTATCTTACCCGCGCCAATCATGGAGATCCTCAAAAGAGGGCGCGACCATTGGCGCTCTGTCTTAGAGCAACAGTCACGCCAACCAAATTTAGTCATGCTTTTTGCCTTAACGCACGTCCGACTGTTGTTTCCTTCATTACATGGAGCTTTTCTGAGGATAAAAAATCAGCTTTATGTCGAGCTCTATCCTATCTCCATCTTTAATGGCCTTTGGGGATAATGTTAATCCACAAAAGGTGTCCCGGTTCATCGTATCCTCCTCCCTTCTTCATCTATATAAGCTTGTCATTATGCATTGGACAAGCTAGTGATAGTAGTGATAATCATTGTCCATGGAGTGTTAGATGTTGAGTTCTTGAGTTCTTGGAGGAATGCTAGTGAGTGCTAGAGAGGTTATGCTGCCGGAGAGGAGATGCATTGCAAGACACATATAGTTACTCGCCCAGCCAGGAGAAGGGTCAATGTCAGAACAATGGTTGTAACTTTTCCCGTTTATTATTAATTGATGAGCGACTGCTATTATAGTTCCAATCTCATTGTCTATTATGGTGATGTGTTGATTTATTTCCTTTCTGACTGAAATATAGTTGTGCCTTGGTAGTTTTTATGTTGGTATCTGTCTCTTCCTTTGCATGTGCAGGTGTTCGTTTGTGATCTGTTGGAGCGAGGGAGCGGGGATATCAACTCTGCTTCAATCATAGCGTTGGACTCCAGGTTGGTCTTCTTGATTCACCTTTGATGCATAACTAGGAACTTGCGTAGCAGCGTGGTTTGATTGTGGCTAGTTCTGTTATAGGCTAGTGGGATCGCCTCTGTCCGTAGAGGGGATTTACCTGACCAACAGGGAGTGTTGAGATTGCAACAAGATGATGGAGCTTAGTGAAAAGAGTTGCCTTCACTAAGTGGGCCCGCAGGTTATTTTTGGCCCAAGTCTATTTTTAGACTATGTCTATTTTTAGACATATGGATCATGTCTATGGATTGCAGGTTGTTGTTTATGGATGATTGATCAAGTTGGGAAAAAATAGATGGACTTCTATTTTTGATGAAAGTGCGAGTGATCAAAGTCTATTTTTAGACTGGCTGTCAAAAATAGAAGTCAAATATTATTATCTCACAATAATATTTGGACTATAAACTTAATCTTATTCTCTTGGAGCACTTCAGTTTGAGCTACAAAGGTGGCACATGCAGCTGTCAGAAGGAAATACGATTTTCTTATGAGTCAGTTGAGTTGTTGCATGCATGACTTCAGTTAGAACTCAATCAGTTGAGTTTGGTGGAGTTGATTGTGGAGTTGATGGAGTTGTGTTCAGTTTAGCTTTGTTAAACTGGTTGTATTTAGTCTAACTGGAAAATAGACTAGAGATGAGTTGGGTGAATTAGTTATTAATTAATTCACAAGTTATTAACTCATAATACAACTAATGAATACATCAGTTAACTTAGTTTCATGTCAGTGCATGTTCAGTTCAACAGGGACAGGTGGTAGAGAATCAAATTGCTATCAGTTGTGACTATAGTTATGCACCAGATCTTGCACAATCAAGGGATTGAGTATGCCAATGAGTTTGCTCACGTATTTTCCCACATTATAGCTTGTTCTCACGTCCAACAAAGAGTGAGTGACTATTTTGCAGGTGAAAAACGAGTTTGGTGAGCCATTCTCATCAATTCTTGAGCAGGTATTGAGCAGTGGAGGCAGGCAAGCAGTGGAATAGATTTGGAGATCAGATCTTAGCTGTATTGTGTGTAACAGGTGGAGCTGGTACTGGATTGCTTGTGATAAGCATTGTACTTTGTAATGTTACATGGTCTCAATCATTAATATACAGATAGTTGGGGTTTTTAGCGAGATGTTTTGCCCGGGATACATACTGTGTTAATGTGTGAATGCTCTTGATGTTTTATTGTTATTGATGCTGCTATATTGATGATCAACGTAGAGGAGCTTATGTATTGCGTATGTATTCCGCAATAGTACATGATCAGGATAATCTCTGTTGAATATGTGTTAAATTATTCAAAATTTCTACAGTTTTCCTATAGACCCTTAGTACTGCAGGTACGCGCACATCCCAATCATTTTGTTGCGTGTTACATACCTTTGTCAATGCGTTCTCAAAAATTTTGTTAAAAGCTTCAACTATCTCATTTTCCTGCGGGTGATATGGTGCGCTCTTCTAATGGTAGACCTGAAATTCATCTATCATCGCGTTAATCATTTCATTTAGAAAGTGTGTTCCCCTATCACTCATTAATACTTTCGAGCATCCAAACCACGTTAAGACATATTAAAATAAAAACTTTGTTGTAGTAGCTGTTGTACAATCCTTCACAGTTATGCTTCCGCCCATCTCGTTAAATACTCTGTGGCAGTGATAATGTAGTGCACGCCCTTTTTTTCTAGGTGGTTGAATTGGCCCAACAAAATTGATTGCCCATTTCTCAAATGTCTGCAAAGATACCAGAGGATGTAGTGGTAGTTCATCCCTTCGCGATGGTCTGCCAGTCCTTTAACATGCATCGCACGCCTTAGAGTATGCTTTGGAATCCTTCTGCAATGTTGGCCACCATAATCTTGCGCACAAAATCTTCTATGTAGTTTCTTTCATTGCATAATGGCCTCCCACAACTCCCCATGAGCTTCAGCGAGAATACTATCACGCTCAAATTCTGCACATGTCTTCACAATATTTTGTTTGCCCCCATTTTGTACAAATGTCCTACAATGACCAAAAATGTGTTGTGTGAATGACTAGTTCTTTCTTCTGCTGCATTGTATATCCTTTAGGCACCATCCCTATAGTTAATAATTGAATTATGTCAGCAAAATGGTCATCTCCTACACGTACTATAAAAGGTTGCGTGTCCGGCAACCCTTCCTCCAAATTATTGGGTTCTTCGCCTGTTTCAATTGTTGACAAATGGTTTGGACCAGCGTTCAACTGATCGAGCTTCACAATAACTTCAAAATCATATTACTGAAATAATAACAACCACCTGCAAATTTTTCCCCCCAACACAAACTTGTTGACCAAGTACTTGAAGGCAGAATGATCTGTATACATCTTGAAATGTCCCCCTAACAGATAATGTTTGAATTTCTACAGTGCGTAGACCATGGACAACCCATTGCGTTGTATCGTTGAATAATTTTTTTGAGCCTTTGATAACTTCCTACTTGTGAAGGCTATAGGATGGTCTAGTTAGCCTTCACCTTCCTATGTTAATACTACACCCAGCGCAATGCAAGAAGCATCCACATGTACATGAAAATCCTTCTTCCAATTGGTAAATACTAGGATTGGCACAATCACCATCATTTTTTTTAACACATCTAAGTTAAGTTGACATTCCTCATCCCAACATAATGTCGCATCTTTCTTCAGCAGTTTTTCCATGGGCGCAGTAATTTGAGCATAGGCTTTAATGAATTTTCTATAGTAGCCAGTGTGTCCCAGTGTCACGCACAGCTGCTTGACGTTCTTTGGGGCCTCCATTCACAATTACAGTGATCTTTGCAGGGTCCACCGTCAATCCTTGCTTACACATGACATGACCCAGCAAGATCCCAAAAGGAACACAAAATATACATTTTTTCAAATTCAGTGCAATCTAGTATCTTCAACATGTATCCAACATAAGGTGTAGACTTGCTACATGGTGTTTTACCAATCCAAACACAGTCCAGTCATCGAAGTATACTTCCAGAAACTTATGAATGAATACTTTGAACGCTGCTATGACTACGTGGGAAAATATTGTAGGTGCTTTCTTTAATATAAATTGCATAACAATGTACTAAAAGCAACCCCACTCTATCACGAAGGTGTTTTTTCTTCAATCCTCTAGTGCAATCTTAATTTGATGATAAGCAGAAAACCCATCAATAAATGAATAGGCCTTCTACCCTCCAACATTGTCTAACACTTCATCAGTAAACGACGTATGGGCACATGCATCATTCAACTTCTGCATATCTACACAAATCCTTATTTCGCCCTTTTGTTTCTTCTCTTGGACTACCATCGGGCTCACCCAATGAGACACTTCAATAGGCTCTATAATTCTAGCATCCAGCATCTTATCCATCTCTTGGCGAACCTTCTCCTTATACTTAGGATTAAGGTGGTAAGGCCTCTGTTCGATAGGCTTCGCATCCAGCTTCAATGTGATACGCATAACACCCAAATTTCCAAGTATGCCCTTTAAATATGGAAACTTAGTGGGGAAGATATTTGGTGCTCGCGAAGTAATTCAGCAACTTTTTCTACTATAGCATTGTCCCAATAATCTCCAATCTTTGCAAACTTTGGTTCTTCCTCAGTGCTAATGTTTACCTGTCTTATTTTCAAAGGTGCAAAGATGTTTCGGTTCTCTACTTGTGGTCCTTATATTATGTGATGCCCTTCTATTTCTGGAATATTGATATTCCTCAGGTCTTCTTCCTCCTCTTCAACGGTCACCTTATAGCATTCCAATGCGTGGCATTTGGGTGCTCCAGTCATGTTGGGTCGATTCCATAGGTTCCTTCAGCGTTCTACAAAGAACTGCTTTAATATCTTGAAGCACTTCGTCGATGCTTTCAAACCCGTCCTCGAAGCTAAAAGTCAATAAGAAACTTTCTCTCAATACATCCCATTCCGTTGTTGCATGGTAGAGCTCTATTTCGAGATACCAGTTCATGGGGATTGTATCCATGGTATGACAAAATATATGTACCCATTCTGGTTGCAGTTCCGTCCCCCACGCCTTAGTCCACTTCGCCAGGTGATCGCGTGGATCATCCTTCCCATTAGACTTGTCAATCATTCTTGTATTAACATGCCCAAATCGTAACTTCATCATTCCCTTGTAATCCCTCCATCCAACAAAACTTTCCTTATGCATAACCCACCATCGTGCAGGCGTAGCACGCAGTGCAAACTCCAGTGCTTGAAAATGGTGGTCTTCAAGGACTTCATGTTCAAATTAATCTAAAAACATATCTACATTAGTCATACCATCATAATAAGGTATATTTCTTACCTCCGATGAAACACAGCGCAGTGATTTTGTCATCATATTTCATTGCAATGTAGATACTTCATGTAAGCGGTTTTGCCAATCTCTAATTCCTCATCTAAGTCAAAAGTGCATGAACTCTCCCGGTCACATGCAATCCATCCATCCACTATTGGATTGACCCAATCCTGATCTCGCATTGTTATCTTATATATTTGATCCAGCTCGTCGTCACTTTCTACATAATCATGGACAGGTTCGGTATACCGCGCTCCTTCCACGGGATCTAGTACCACAACAACCCTAAGTGACATTTTTTCGAAGGTCATTTTCCTCTTCTTAAAATTAATGACCCCATTCATATCAATAGTCCAGTCGATTCCCAGGAGCGCGGGGTAGGGATTACTGTCATCGACAATTTCTATAACTTCAAACTCTAGTAATGCACTCGCACCTGCAATATTAGCCATCACTCCATACAATCATCCCATGGGGATGACTTTCTATTGATTCACCATTTAGAGATGAATCGTAGACCACTACAGCGTAGGTCTCCCCATCCTTTCCCATGTTTGTTTCAGCAGAACATTCGATTGGACCCCAGATCCAAAATTACTTGGTCCATTTCATAATCACCTATCTGCGTTGTTAGCCGCATCTCGCGTCTCGTTCATGCCTTATTCCTACTAATCTTTCTAACTATGTGCTATTTAGTAGGAACCTTTTCCTTATTGGCGCACTTGTCTATTAAGTCTTGCAATCCTTCGATGACTTTCTAATCTCGTAGCAAATTCATACAAGTCTTCAGGAAAGTAGCTAATATGGAAGGATCTACTTCCTACAATGCATTAGTCTCCAAGTTTTTCTCCTGACTTCCTGAGGTGGAGGCCTCAGTGAAGTTCTTCTTTGCTTCCAATAAAGTTTCTTTGGTGCGATTCAGATCAAAGTCGACTTCCATCTCAACAGCCTTGCGTACTCATCCATCTTCCTCAGGCTGCTTACCATTATCTGGGCTAGTTGTTATACCACTTCTTAACACAATGTTTATGTTTTGATCCTCTTCGTAGGGGTCAGCCCTCATCATTTGTAAATTCTATGTAGGCTGCATTTTCTTCTCCTACATTTTATCTATTAGCTTCAAACAATCTTCTATGGCATGGTCGAATTATCTATAGTATTGACACGAAGGGTGTGTAGGATTCGAGAAAACTCGTGCAAAGTGCCCCAACTCTCTAGTTGTAGCAGATAACCTAACCATGACCTCTACTAGGTCCTCATCCTCGAGCTTGAAAACCCCCACGTGCTCCTCCTGTGCCTTGATTTGGAGACCGAGTTTCTGCTTGCATATGGTAACTAGAGTTTCTTTCCATTATTAGCTCATAACTTCGACAATGGCACTCATCATGGCCCACATATTTATAGAAGTTGCAGAATAACTACTGAGAGATCTGTAAAAACTTCTACAGTAGTTGGCATTTATCTATAGCATGTTGTCCAGTAACTTGACAAATATCGCACCATAGCACAGCTTCCGTGCTCATCCCAATATTAGTCTCTGGTTTTAGGGGTATAGGTCCTCCCCCCATAATATAATTCTTAAAGACCAAGAAATGATACTTATCATGCCCATGGCTATTAAATTTTAGACACCAGATCTCAGCGCATACCTCTAGTTGAGCTTCCCTTCCTTTCTTCAAGCTCTGCAGCTCCAAGTGCAGGCTCTCTAGCTACAAATGAATATTTTGTACCCCAAGATTCGTATCTAGAATAGGTGATGCGTGCATCCTCATCGCGATCTCCAAGGCTTCTGCTTGCGTTGCTATCTTCTGCTATGATAGGGGTATTCTTAAATGAGGTAAAATCGATGTTATAAACCAGTCACGATGCTGGGTATCTAAGATTTGCATATTAGCCTACCTGATCTGGCACTTCAACCTCTGATCAAAGTCCCACAACATCTCATTAACTCCCATTTGGATCTCCTTAAATTCAATTACTGATTGTGCCTATGACTTAGGCTTACTGAACTCCTTATTCAAAGCTAGTTAGGTATCTACCAACGACACGCTGGGGTTATCAGTGTAATACTTGATGTACCAATTTAATGCATGGTCATGTAAGGCTATAACCAACTGTGCTTTCTTAATATTGTCGTCAATAACCTGTTGCGCTACCCACACAGCTCTTGTAACAAACCAGAATTGTTTTTGATCTTCGTCACCCATTCCTTTAAATATCGACATCTTCATCGTGTTCGCCTTGTTGAATGGTGGAAGTGGAGGTGGAGGAGGTGAAGGCGTAGTTGTATGAGTGGAGGTGGAGGTAGAGGTGGAGTGGATGGATGAGATAACCTTGGATTACCCTAAGTTATTAACTGAACAGTGCTTCGCGGCGTAGTCAGCACCGCCCCTTCATTGTCTCTTGAAGGAGGTTCAATCAATGGACTATACTCTGGACCTGATCCACCACTACTTCTAAAGAATCTTCCACTTTGCGTAGCTCCGAACATTAAAGTAATGGCATTACCCTGTCTTCACATAATAGCATTTTAATCCAAGTATTCAATGACCTTAAGTACTTACCTCATGGTCCTTTGAAGAATCTTCGTTATAGCTAACTGATGTCTCAACTGAAAATTCAGTAACAAATCCTACCATAATTCTATCAAGCTAATGATCGACATCTCACACGATCTTGTTTTCAGATGCCTCTAGTCGTCGCACCAATTCTAGAGTCCACAATATAGGACTATCGAGCTTCCACCTCCCTTGACTGTCTACCAATTTAGCTAACCACTCATATAATTCACATGGAAAAGTGCAAAAGAAAATTTCATGTACCTCTGTATATAGACATCTATTCAACCAATCTTCCTTCGATGGGGGTGCATTCTTTTTTTCTTGAGCCGCAAACTCGTAAATCTTCTGATCTAGCCACTTTTCAATCTCTTTCCTAGTTAGATTCTAATGATGCGACATCGCACATCTCTTAAGAAGATCTCGATCTCGGTAACAGAACCATTTGTTGGCTTAATGGGTCATAACCCAAGTTTAGAGTTAGTTGTGACAACCAACAAAACCCTACACTATTTTCCCTTTCAGCAGCAACCTGCATAGCGCAGGTCACAATCTCACCCGAAGCAATATTGGGGGATGCAAGAACTAAGTTTCTGCATCCAGAGACTAGTGTGATGTCTTTCAGTGCCTTAGATCTACTTCCGCGTAGATCTAACCCTTCAATAGAGTTAAAACTCCTAATTCGGCTCTAAATACCTTCAATTATTCGTGGGACCAGCCAATTGCATTAATCAGGCCCTAACATGATATGCCTGCTACTTTCATGCAACTGAATAGGTCTTCTAGGGCTTTTGAGATCTAGGTTTACCGTCATGAAGCCCTATCTCCCTTATCTGAACTTAAGCCAAAATAGATTTAGATCTTCGCGAATATCATTCAATCATATTGTTAAGCATAAACATGTTCAATTAACCTTATTCGCGCAGAGAAAACACAATGAATTACAAAAACAACAATGAAAGTGACATAAAAATTAAACAGATAGATGCAAGTATTTCCAACCCAAAATCAGTCTTTATTAATCAGAATCATTCCACTACAGACTTCAACTACCATGTGCACTCAACTGCAGAGGTCCACGCACTCAGCTACGGAGCCTTTCCTTCGCTTACTAATAGGAACAAACCTTCCTGTCTATCACACCCTTACAACATCATTCATTCCTACTTGTCATTCTTATCCCCCTTATCATTCACTAAGACTCATCTATTTATAGTCTTTCTAATATAACACCATGGCCCTCGGCTCATGGGTGAGTCTTCAAAACCCTTATCACTTACCCAAACAATGGGCTAAGGCCCCTGTGACTCTTGACTAGCTACGTGCTCTGCATCCATATTTTGCAAAGACTTTACATTCTTTACAAAATTCTTTACAAAACATGACTAAATTAATTCAATTCTACCCCTGGGGACCCCATCCCAACAACTGGAAATATAGAAGTGGTGTGTTAACATGTATACAAAAAAAAATTTACTTGTCAGGAGGAGGTCTGGGTCAGCTATCAGAAATGATGGGTGTTGTTGTCAAATACAGTGAGGATACGGAACCTTTTGAGGCCCCTAATTTAGTTTGGGATTTGGATAGATTACCACGATATATCATATGTATTCAGACCTGTGGGACCCGATGGATGGGTCTGAGATTTCATTTTCCCATCGTTTGGTTACTAGTCGAGCAGTACACACCAGCTTATGTGGTACACAAGGATTGGTGCAAGGAAGTCCTTCACTCATATGGATATAAGGTTCCCAAAACATAAAAAGCTGTGAAGTATGACCTTGCACAGCTCCATGCTGACCACAATGGCTCTAACACAAATCTTCGCAGGAGACGAGCTGCATGAGGACATGCATAATGGCTAGTTGGGAGGAGATGTTAGTTGCTAATTTTGCCCACTTTTTACCTACCTTTTTATATCTTTCTTGTACTCATTTCATACCCTTGTTGGTTGATTTGCATTCTAAACAACGAAGGTATGCCTACTATCATGTCTTTTTGAATTGTTAATCAATGAAGCATAGTCGTAGGGGATTATTTCCTTAAGCGACTTGCTAACTTAAGTTTTCATGCAAATTTGGAGGAATGATGATCGAAGGCATGATTTAGTATATGATGACTATTGAGCTAGCGGTGCTATCTTTGGATATCAGCTGCAATGATGGATCAACCTATCGATCGTCACAAGTGCTATATTTGAATTATGTTTCATCTCAAGAAACTGCTATGTATTTGCAAGTAGACAACTGTCGTAATCTTAGGCACTGTCAGTTGATTAATGAAATGTATTAGTGATTGCGGGGCTGGCAAAGCCACCGATAAGAGATATAGGATATTTTGAGTTGTAATAGCAGACCTCTGTAATGATCGTTTTGATTAATACAATGGCTGATCTTTTGAGTATTTTATAGATCTCGATCTTTCCATAGGCCTGATCAGGGAGTTGTGCCCACTCTCCTAACCAGGCGTTGTTGGATTATTTGTGTGTGTAGGTTTATTTTTTATTGTGTTATCTATTTGCTATGCAATGATTTCAGTGTGTTGTTTTGAGTCTTAACTTGTTACTCTTATTTGTTGTTACAGTTATAACTTTTTGTTACACATTGTTATGTTATGATTAATGTTCAATGTTGGGTAGGGAAACGGTGGCCTGCATATACCTTGCATGATAGCCTTGAAATAAATGGTTGAGCCCCAGGTTGACAATTAATGTGGAATTTGGTGAGGTTGACAATTAATGTGGAATTTGATGAATTGCATGATTCATATATGAACACCAACAAACGGCACGTTTGAAAATGAAGTTTTCCACTGCCGAAGAGTTATGGTGTGATTTTGTAATTATCGAAGGGTAAAAAATATTGTTTCACCTGTTTATCAATTATTCTGCTTGAAAATCTTATTGTTTTTAGCACATATTATTTTCACCATTGTCATTTCAAAATATTGTGTTAGATTAAGTGTTGGAGATATGTCTGTTTCAAATTAATCAGCGGAGATACAACATTCAATCTCGGTCTCTCATTTGCATAATCGCCAAATCATAGGGATAATGGGGATGAGCGGGAAGCTTAACAGAAACGATCCCAAAGGTCTCGACCTCCTCAATATTTATGCATATATTCAACAACAATTCAAGTGGGTTGGGTGGCCAGAAGTTTTCACCGATGCACCAATTACCATGAGGTTTTTGCTTGAGCATTCGCCCATGGGTTTGACAGACAACATGTGGAGGTAGGAGGACTTTCGTTTCTGGTCATAGAGGAACTAATTTCAAAAGTTACAGCCCTAACTACAGATGGGGAAAAGGTTTTCAAAAGCCATGTTCTAGCTGGGATTGATGTCCCATTTTTCCAAAGGGTCGAGTTCAAGGACAAAAACTAGAAGGCAGGGGTGCAGAAATCCTGGATGGGGGAAAAATGGCATGTGATGCTACACATTACCCAGTCATACTTCACTTGTTAAAGGTGTTTTAACCTGGTAAATCTTGACCATTTTCATTCCCTAGATCATCTAGCATGACAAGTAAGAATGAATGCTTTTTTTAATTTATTGTAGAGTCTCAAGCACATGGTTGCTCGTTTCTAGGCCAGGGCAAACCCATCCCTTCATTTTTTTTATCGCAAGGCCTTAATTAAGTTGTCGATTGAGAATCAGTTGGCCAAAGCTAGCAAAACTTAGATCCATTTCTTGTTTTGGGGAAGGTTTCAACCCCAACCCCCTAAGGCTAAACTAGGGAGGCAGAAGGGTACCAAACAGGGCAAGAAAACTTAGGCAGAAACCTCTTCTCAGAGCACCTCCATCGAAACCCAAAGTCGAAAGGAGAAAGACATTCCCTCATCCTCTGGTCCTACAATTCCTAAGTTTTATGCTAGAAGAAGTGACAGACTGAAGAAGACTCAGCCTACTGCTGAAAACTCTCTCACTGAAAATCTACCTCATTCTGTGAATTTCCCTCATACAAAAAGCCACCCACTGAGATTTCCCCTACAAAAACTCATCCACCAAAACAGACGAAGGGAAAATAAGTTGAAACTGAACCCCGGGATGAAGAAGAACCCTCTCCATTTCAAATGTTCAAGGGGAGTAAAAGACCTCACACCAGGCCTTTAAACAAATTAATGTTGAAGATAAAGTTAAAAAAAAATCCTAACCTCGCCAAGGAAGTGATAGATGTGGACAATGTCCCATTAAAGTACCTGATAACAAGCAAAGGGAAAGCTGCAGGCTCTAAAAGTTCAAAGGACAAGGAAACTAAAAAGAAAATCCCTATGGAAATGAGACAGAGTAACCTGTAGAGAATGGACAAGGTGGACGTTCTTTTGGAGGCGTCTAGTACCCTCAACTAGGAAGTTGATAACCATTTTTGGGTTTTTTATCAGTCACTGCAAAAGTGAATTTTGGTGATCTATCACCGATCATGCACTTGTCAGCGTTTAGATATAGAAAAACACGAAGGAGAGTTGACATTTCCATTTTCAGTATAATTTTCAGCAAAATGTTTCGATTTTTGATATGTTTAAAAAGGATATTTTCATATGCATGTACCTAAGATATTTATTCTATTTTTGGATTGCTTTAATTATTTTTTAGCTACAAAGGTTTCAATTATCGTAATGTTATTGTAATGCTTATATAAGGTCACACACACTGAGTTTGGTGTTTGTTGAACCCAACGCCAACTAAATAGTTTCCTAGAGACTTTGAATTGATAAACATTCCTTGGCAATGCATATAGCTAATCAAACCAACTTTGGAAAACATAGTGCCTTGAATATCAATCGATGTTTGTTTGAGGTAATTTGTTGCACAATTAAAGCAGGGAGATCTACCATTGCACAATCTTGTTGCCATATTGTCCCATTGTTCCATCTAACAATAGAGGCTCATCTCAATTGTGAACATCAAACATGTTTGTATGAGACGAGCGTGTGGAGGGTAGCAACCCAACCTCCCTATCATCACCCCAGTAATTTTGAATGTCGCCCAACATGCCCGAATTTAAAACTTGCGTGGACACCCCATCGAAGATATAAAGAATGATTGTTATCCTCTCCACCCATATCCAATTCCTACAAATAACCTAATAAAATTTGTTGTAATAACTCTAAACCTTATTATTAAATCTAAACAATCTCGCTAAATAAACATAATTCTATATATATATATATATATATATATATATATATATATATATATATATATATATCTTAATTCTATTTTATTTTATTTTATTTAAAAACCAGTAATAATAATTTAATTTTAAAATATGGTTTATTTAACTAAATATTTGATTAAATCAATATATCAAATTTAATTTAATAATATATATATTCGATATATTTTATCATAAATTTTATTTATATAATTTAAAATTTAGATCAGGAAAAAGATCAATGTCATTTATCGGGACAAGGAAGGTACAATTGATTGTGATTGTGGACCCTCCTTATTTTCCATATAAGGTGGGGTTTCCCCTATGTAAGTGTCAAACCTCTCGGAGGAATTAGATTGATTCACTTTAAATTGAGGGGAAACATCATAATCATCGTGTACAATCCCCTTATCATCATAATCATCATGTTAAGATTATTTGTATAACATTGTGAAATTTAAGTTTGGGCATTTAAGGTTATGAAATCACAATGATTTAATGATTATGTAAAATGTAATATGAGAAAGACATGTACCATTTAAAAATTATTATTTATTGAAAAATATATAAATATAATAATAATAATCATTATCAAATTATATATATATATTTTGAAGGTTTTTTATTATAATAAATTTAATTAACTTATTATTTTTATTTTAAATTTTCCAATTACAAAATATTTAGATCTTTTAAAATATAATTGTCATTGTCATATTATAAATTTTAATTAATATTTTTTCAACATTGAAAAAATATATTATAATTTGATTGTTAAATTAGTAATGAAAATATTCATGATATTGACTAATGTAAGTTAACTAATCATTGTTATTCCAAAAAACCAAGTCACATAATTCTTTCACTCTTGCCAAATATCTCTATATCTTGAACCGTCCAAAAAATAATATTTATAAAATTATAAACTTTGATTAATATTAATATTTTAATAATAAATTTCATAAATGCAATCTAAGTTGGATCTGTGTCACATGTCACACAAACTAAACTCGAGCTTTTGTACAACAAAATGATTTATACATCATGAGATTGGATGGGCTCATTAAAATAAAGTGAGGTATTATCAGATTACACACGTGAAAGGTGGTCAGCCACAACGCAAAATACAAACGAGGAGTCTGCAGTGGAGCTAGTTGGTGCTTCCATGGCCGACCATATGAAAGCCAGAGAGGACCCACACATCCAAAAAACCAAAGTGGTTTAACTTTTAAAATGTCAAAAATTCATTGTGAGAAACTTGCCACAAATATTGAAATATGTGATATAGAATCCCTTTTGGAAAAGAAGTCACACAACTATTGAAATGAGGGAAATAATAATGCTATGCATACTATATGGTGTTTATAAAATTTTGAAACATGAGACCACTAATGGTATATATTGTTGTTAATAACATTTATAAATTTGATATCACACCAAAGGAGCAGAATCACTACTTTATTTTCATTTCTCTTATATGCCATGAATCTCTTTCCTTTTTCATACAATTCATCACTTTCTTTTAATGATTTCCTTGGAGAATATTAGATGAGGACACTAATCAATTTTCCTTTTTCATACAATTCATCACTTTCCTTTAATGATTTCCTAGGAGAATATTAGATAAGGAGACTAATCAATTTTAGTATGAGGGAGAAAGGGAATATGAGATGAGGAGATTAATATATTTTAGTATGAGGTAGAAAGGGAATATGAGATGAGGATATTAACATATTCAAATATGAGTGAGAAAGAATTTTAATTTTTGTTCTTTTAACATTTTACATTTATTATATAAATTTCATCCAATGATGATTCTTTGTTGTACCTTTTCACTCATATGATTGTAATTTTGTTTTCTATTTTTATTTTTTTCAAAAAAATAGAAATTCTAATTACTACAACCTAATTTATTGTGATTTTCTTTTCAATTATTGAATTTTTGAAATATACTAAAAATTAAAAGTTGGTATTTTTTTGTCTTTTATATTAAAATTGCATCATATTTTCACATTATTGTACAACCATGTTATATTTCTAGCACATTTTTGTGTATCTTCTTACATCCCATTTGCATATTTTATATATCATCATTATGTTCTTTTCCATAAAAAGAGATGTATAAAAGGTCACCAAAAAATATGTTTAAAAAGGATGTGAGAACTATTTTTTGTGTTGTAGTAACATATTAGTCTCATTATGAATTCAGCCTTGTGATTCATTAGGTGCTAGACTAATTACTTATCATTTACTGGTTGAGTACAAATGTTAAGTGGTAGGGTGATATTATTGAGATGCAATTCACATTATTTATCAATTAGTTAAGATAATAAGTTTTACATACAAACCTAGTTATAGGTGCATTATACACTTTTGGAAATATCTCAATGAGCCTTATAAGAATGTTTGTCTAATTGACTTAGAATAGTATGACCCTATTTGTAGAAAGTATGCAATTAAGTCGATTTCATATTTCAATAGACTTAGCATTTTTTTAGTTTTTTGGTGAAATAGAATAATGTTTGATTATTAAGACAAAATTTTGTGCAACTAACCCAATCATCCAACATGCATTATAAGTGGCATACATATGTGATTCATTCGCACATAAACTGAAGCACTAAAACACATAAAGTGACACATTCACTAACATAATTGACATACCTAACATTAGTGAGACCACCAACTTATGCAACTATAGACAAACCCATATAAGTGATCCACTCATGCATAAACACCACACTCACACACATAAGTGATACACCTACACCAATTAGTGGCACACTCACATAGTAAGTGATGCGCCCACACACATGAGCAACACACTCACACAAATAAACAGTTCACCCACATATAAACATCACACTCACTCCTACCTTGCACACCTACAAATGTGATGAAATCACATCTAAGTGATTTATTCACACATACATAAGTGAAGCAGTGATCTGATTTAGAATATTAGATTGTTATGCTAAGATCATGCTTTCATTGTGCTTAAGGATTCGTGAATTTTTGCAAGTGAAATGATGAGTTTTTATGTTAATTTCATGAGCAATTTAACATAAATAAGAGATTGAACAGCAGCATAAACATGTACAGAACATCATCAAAAACACATCACAACAGGAACATGATAAAGGAGTTCACCCCTCCTGGGCTATGTCTCCTTGGTCCAGCTTCCAATGGTTTGGGCCTCTCTATTATGCTCAAAAGTGTAAAAATATGTGTTTACAATGCTCAAATGCTTCTGAAACCTGCTCCAATGAGTCCAGAATGTCCAAAAATGGCTATCTAGCCTCTTTTTGCATCCAATTTGGTGGAAAACTGAAGAAGTTATGACCTCTCCTAGTTTTCCCAATATTCACTCCACAAATTTCACCATTTCCAGCATGATCCTACAATTTCGCTCCAAAAAGTGCTAACTGGGAAAAAATTTCGCCGCGCAATGGCCATAAGCTATCGGCACCAACAACTCCATCGCAAATCGCAATCGGTGAGAACCAGTGGGTCTTATGGTTTGTGAACGCGGTATGGGCGATTTGTGATTGCAATAAGCAGCAAACCCGACGAAACTATCAACTGCAGCCCATAATTTTATCACATCTGGAATATATCGTAATCGACAAAGCCAGGGTTGCTCTGTGTGATATGCGATTGCTATATCACAATCGCAATCTGATCAGGTTGGGGCTGATTCTATAGTACGTCCCTTCTGCGATGTGCGATTTTGTTTATCGCATCACACCCTGGCTTGTTCTGGGGCCGATTCTTTAAATTCGACCTACCTGCGATATACTAGTTAAGAACCAACCTATGGGCGTGGAGGTAAAGCTTGGTGTTGTTGTGGGTGAGGTCGTGGGTTCAACCCCAGCCCCCCCACATAAAATTTTAGTCGACCTTTGGGAGGGCATGTGGTGGCCTCCGAGTTTGCCACGTGTCACCCTCTCATTGGTCCACCTATATAGCCTTCAACCAATAACATCCTGCCAACTCATTCTTGTATGAACATACCACATGGCACTCAACCATTTGCTAATGAGATTACGTTGCCACCTCAGCTACACGGTCAGCACCAACTGGGTAGCCTAGTCAGCTGTACAGACTGTTGACTGGGTTGTCTCCTTTTTTTCCAAAAATTTACATGTTTTCCAAAGTGAACAGAATGCATTTCTGAAGCCATACGGTGTTTGTTTCAGGATGAAGAGCACTATGCAATCGTTCAGGTTCCACACCATTCTAACAACTTTGATTTTTGAGCATTCTTTTGAGCACCTGATCACTCCTCCCTACTGGAAGCCTTTTGGACCCCAAAAGATCACTTTCAGCTGTCCAGCAAGTGAGGGTATAGTTCCCTCACCTTTCCAATCTCGATCCATTTATCACTGACTTGGAACTTGTGATCTACATGATGCTTGTTGTGCCTTGCTTTGTACTTGCCTTTTCCCTTTTCAAGTTGATCTTGCACTGTTTGATGTACCATTTGGAGTCGTTCAATGAACTCTTTGGCTTTGTCCATGTTACTATCAATAGCAACATCCTTCTTACCAAGATGATACAACACATTATGATGAAAATGGTAAACAAATTCCTCTACTTGATTCCTTTGACTCAAGCTTGAATATACATCTTGAAAGTATGTATTTTTCTAAACATAACTTTCATGTAAAACAATATGATGCTTGAGGAAAGCAGTTATATAAATTATAGGCCTAGAAATTACATCAACAAACTTGTCACTTATACCTTTCTTATACCTTTTGACCAAGTGGAATAGTAGAAGAAAACCCATCCAATGGAAGTGCCTATGTCACTGCATCTTAAACACTTCACCATTGAAAATTTTTGAATGAAAATAAATGGGCTTACCACATGGAATAAAAATTGCACCCATGGCCTAATCACATACATCAACCTGAAAGTCAAATGACTTTTTCAAGTTTAGAATAGCAAGTATAAAGGTTGAACTGATCTTTTATTTTAAAGCATCAAATGCCTCTTGTTGTTTGCCTCTCCATTGTAAGACCTTTTGCATAACTGCCAAAGAATACAAATGAGCTACAATAGAAGAAAAATTAACAAAATCTTTCCTCCAACATTGGGCTTCTCCCAAAAAACCTCTTATCCAAATGACTATCTTGAGCATTGACCAATCCATAATGGCATCAATCTTGGAAAGGTCTAACTTTAGCACACCTTCTCCAATATCATGGCCCAAGTATATCAAATAATTTTTATCCAACATATACTTTGACATCTTCAAAAACAAATGTTCTTGACATATGACATCATGTATTTTTTTCTCACACATGACATGTTCATAATGAAATTTTCCGAACATGAAAATGTCATCCAAGTAGACTATCATGTCTAGAAATGGCTTCAACACATTTTTCTACATATGCATGAAAGTAGTAAGAGCATGGAAAATACTAAAAGAAATAACAAGCCATTCAAACAAACCTTGCTTGGTTTTGAATGTCGTCTTCCATATATCTCCTTCAACAACTCTACTTTGTCGAAAACCACTTCTTGAATCCCATTCAATGAAATGCTTACCATTCTTCTTGGGCACCAAAACAAGAGGTGCACCACATGGTAAAGGAGAATGTCAGATGATCCTTTTGTTCAACAATCCTTGGATTTGTTTTGTTATTTCTACACTTTCCCTTCTTGACATCCTGTGCATGTCAATGTTAGGAAGAAGACACTTTTGATGCAATGGTATTTCATGTTGGATTCTCCTCTTGGAAGGAAATCCTTTTTCTTTTTGAAACACCTCATCATCATGGTTAACTACATCAACCAAGTCAGTTTTCAAGTTTGAATTACAACCATCAAACGCTTCATATTCAATATCAGCATTGGGTTTGATCATAAGAAGCACTAAATTCTTACTTGAATTCACTAGTCTTTTCATTTGCCCTATATTAACTAATGAAAGATTTAGTTTCTTGCAATGAGCTCTCACAATATACTCCACATCGTCCTCAAACAAGTGGTACTTGTTTCCATGACGATAGAAGATTTATTTTCTATCATAAAGGTAAGGACAACATCTAATTCAACTTCGTCAATGAAGTTTGATGTGATTTCAAACTGAAAAATACATTTTATTGTAACTTGTAAGTTTGTTTCCTTGCATATCCAACCCAATGGATATGGCTTGGGATGTAAAATGGTTTCAATATTAAGTTGTTTGACTAAGTCATCAGATATCAAGTTGGCTTGAGACCCACTATCAAAAAGTGTGTCAATTTTTGTATGTTTTGAGATTACCCTCAGATGAAATAATTCAATCCTTGTTTCTTCATTTGGAGTACTAAAGTGACAATTTGATATACTAGTGCTAGCAATGGTCACAGGTTCGACCCCAACATCTCCACATGAAATTTTATTCGACCTTTGAGAGGTCATGTGGCAGCCTCTGGGTTTTCCACGTGTCACCCGCTCATTAGTCCACATGTATAGCCTTCAACCAATAACATCCTTCCAACTCATGCCTGTATGAACGTTCCACATGGCACTCAACCATTCATTGATGAGATTA
This sequence comes from Pinus tabuliformis, assembly GCA_031772625.1. Taxonomy (NCBI): domain Eukaryota; kingdom Viridiplantae; phylum Streptophyta; class Pinopsida; order Pinales; family Pinaceae; genus Pinus; species Pinus tabuliformis. Next base: position 1,600,778,231 of record CM062820.1, read on the forward strand.
CAGTGCCATATCACCTGCACAATTAGTTCCAATTAGGTAGCCTAGTCAGCAGTACGGACTACTAACTAGATTGTCCCCTTTTTTTCCAAAAATTTACATGTTTGCTGAAGTGAACAGAACGCGTTTCTGAAGCCATATGGTATCTTTTTTGCACGAAACGAGTTGCACTGGATTCAGGATGACGAGCAATATGTGGTCATTCAAGTTCCACACCATTCTGACAACTTTGATTTTTGAGCATAATTTCGAGCACCTAATCAAGTACTCAGACATAAGATACACACTCCCACACATACATCAAATGTAAGTGTGTTTGTTATGTTTGTGGGGGGAGAGGGGGGGGGGGGGTGTTACACATGTGTGTCTATGTGTGTCTTCTTTTATGTGTGTGTTTGTATCACATATGTGCATGAGTATGCCACTTGGACATAAATTAGATGCAAAATAAGAAAATAAAATTGCCAGAAGAAAAAATCAAGAAAAGGATGCAAAAATTGATGCTTAAAGATGCATATATATATATATATATATATATATATATATATATATATATCCACAAAATGGGACATGGAGAGATGAAAATTGAAGATCCTAGAATATCCATTGTGAAGTCCATTTTCCAAGTTGTATAAAAGAGTAAACAAAAAAAGTTTCAAAAATACCATATTTTAGGGGTTCCTCAGTACTCATAACACAATTTTTGGATAGGAAGTTGCTAATTATCCATATGTAATTCATATCTATATTCAAAACCGGTATTATTTTGTTCCAATTTCCACTACTAGACATTTTCAATGATATCAATGCAACACACCTACTACTAAACCCAAAAATCCTAATAAAAATTAAGATAAATGCATATAGGAAGATAAAATACTTGTGCTACTACTAAAAATTTTTAATTCCTTAATATGGAATATTTAAGTAAACACAACATGCAAAAAAAGACAATAAAATGCAACAACTAAGCATAATTAAAACCATAAATAAGAATAGGGATCATAACACTTATCTTTGTAAACAAGTGCACAATTGGTTACAAATGATGAACATTCCACCCAACCATAGACTTTCACTAGTTCTCTTAGTAGTAGGTCATCCATGACTTAGGGATATGAATCCATAAGAAAGGATCACTCCCATGGTTGGTTATTATCCACTCAACATCCCAATACCGAGTAAAATTCACACTAAGCTAATTATTTTATCAATTTTGATCCGCCAACTCTCTTTCCCCTCAACTTGCATTACCAAAAGAATGGGAACCCTTTCTCTGCCATGTAGCCCCTTAGGTTATCCCTCTTCCTCTAGGGACTCCAATAACTCTATCTATAATATTAATGCTCACATTATCAATTTCACTTGCTCTTGGGTAATTTCCTCAACATAAAATCACTAACATTCTTAACAAACTAATTTCCCATGCATTTTCTAGATCTAGCAAGTTTCCTTTAACACACATTATGGCTACCTTCTCTTTGCAACACCCCATAACTCTCTTCCTCTCTTTCTCCCAATCTATAAAAAAATCCCTCTCCCCTTTTAAATTTATTTTTATCACATGCAAGTTTGACTCTCCAATTGCTAAATTCAATTGTACTTAACCCATGCTTTCAATAACTATCTAAGGTGACTTTCCCACCAAACATCTTAGATACATTTTAATGATTGTGTTTTTTTAGAATATTCAAAAAGAAAAAAAAAAGGTTCATTGCAAAAATAATTGAGAAAGGTGGCTTGGGATTACTCTCCCAAATGCTCATATGCTTCTAATGATCCTCCTTTGTCTTAGACTAGATAAGAATATCACCTATGAAGGCAATAAACAATTTGTCCTAGAAATATTTGAACATTCCATTCATTATAAACATAAAAGTATTTGCTACATTTTTCAACCTATTGTCACCACTACAACACCCTCCAAAACTTCACTACATTCAAATTTTGGAGCCTACCAAACTATCATATCAAGGGTCTCGCTTTGGTCTTCAAGTGTCACTTCAAGTCATACTACATGTTTCAAAGTTCTCTTGATCATTCCTAAGTGTCGCTGCATTGTTTATAACATCTCTAATAGACTTTGTTGTTATAATACCTTTACTTGTTGTAAAATGACAAATTTGGTCGTAGTCGCACACACTTAGTCTATTCTACTAGGAGAGTCTTTGTAAATTGGTGTTTTGATGTGTACTTCTGATTGTTGGATCCTGTCTAAGTTTTATTGATGAGTTAGTATGTGTCGCACTTGATTCTATGTATAAACTCATTGTTTTTACCCCCTATCTTATCTTTCGGAGTTAGACAATTTTTGGTTACACAAGTTAGCCCACTAAGTCTAGGACGAAGCATGGCACACTCTTAGTTTTTACTCAAGACCCCTTCCATGTTTCAAGTGCACCCTGAGCCCCCCAAGAGTGCATAACACACTCCCGAGCATCATCCTCTCCTTTCCTTTCGGAATTGTGCCCTTAAAGTAAGCCTTCCTCCATTTTGAGCGCATGGTGCATCACCAAGAAACATGATGGTTCCTTTAGTCTTTATCCTTATGCCTTGCACCCCTCTTGGCCTCTTTTTAGGACATAGCGGATTGGGAAGGCTCGAGTCTAAACCCTTCATCCTTCGTACTTGCACCCTATGCCCTTCGTGGCCTCCTTGGGCACATAGCACACTTCCAAGCCTCAGTGGCCTTCCTTCACCTTTCAAACCTATGCCCTGTGCCCTCCCTTGAGCTTATCCTTTCCTAGCTAAGTGCACAACACATCCTTAAGCCTTAATCACTTATTCCTTCCTCCATGGAAGTTCATGTTTAAAAATGCAACAAGAAAGTCTCAATTTGATTTTACCTTGGTCAAATTAAGAAAATTCAAAGTTCCACATCAGTAGACAAGTTGGATGCAGTTAACTTTGATCCAAGGTGAGGAGAATAATAATGGAGGGAGTATGAGACCACATTATCTCAAATATCGATGGGAAAGAAACTTCTTTCACAATGTGGAAAGCACTCACAAAATTGTTCGAGAATAGCAGCGACCACAGGAAGCTGGCGCTCAAGGATAAACTTGGAAACATCAAGATGCAAAAGAATGACACTATCCTGCAGTATCTGAGCATATTACACAAACTCATGATGAACTTGGTAGGGTTGGTGTTAATGTTGTAGAATATGACTTGGTAAGCCTAACTCTTATAGGCCTTCCCAAAAGTTGGCATAACTACCAAGACTTGGTAAATGGGAGGGAGAAATTACCAAATTGGGAACACTTATGGTCTAATTTGGTATGAGAGGAGATAAGTCAGAATACCAAAGATGGGACTTCATCCAAGGGCGAGGTGAAGAAAAAATTGCAATGGTTGGAAAGGAAAAGAAGGGAAAAGGGAAGAAATATCAAACCAAACCAAAATCCAGCCAAGGGGACAAGAAGAATATTTTTCCAAAATTAAATGCTTCAATTGTCATGAATTTAGGCACTATGCCACGAAGTGTCCACACAAAAAGTTGAGAAAGAAGAATTTAGGAGGAGCAATAATCAAATCTTTGGCTTCACAGTTCGAGCTTGACTTCACCCTTATCGCATGCATGGTCAACGCATTGATGGGGAGCGTGTGGTACTTGGACTAAGGTGCATTGTTCCACATGATAGGGTGTAGAGATTTTTTTAGTGACTTGGAGGAGAAAGATCATCAGATGCACCTCAAGATGGGGGAAAATAGAAGATACACCACGACCGGGATCAATACAATCACCTTTTAGAGGGAGTTGGGATCCCCTCTCAAACTCACGGATGTCATGTTCATTCCAAGCCTAAAGAAAAATCTCATATTTTTTTCAATTTTGGAAGATCGTGGTTATAATGTGATCTTCAACAAATGGAAATAATTCTCAAGACACGTAGACATGGGACAGGTGAAGTGGATCAGGGTTTGTGTGAAGAACCAGTATAAGCTAGACATGGAAGATTGTGTTGCATTAAGCAGTACAGCGGAGAAAGTGTAGAGCGGCAATGTCGATGAACTTTGGCACAGAATACTTGGTCATTTGCATCATGGTGCCTTGAAGATTATGCATTAAATAACCACTGGCCTCCCTAAAGGAGCACTTGAGTAGCATGATGTATGCAACTGATGTACCTTTGGGAAATATGAAAAATACACATTCCATGATCGGGATAACAAAGCACATGCATTTGTGGAAACAATCCACTCTAATGTCTATGGACATTTCTTGACAACATCCACTGGAAGACATGAATATTTTTCATTTTTATTAATGACTTCTCAAGGAAGTACTGGATCTTCTTCATGTGGAAGAAATTTGAGACATTCGCCAAGTTCATATAATTCAAGGCACTAGTTGAGAAAGAAACCAGCAAGAAGGTGGAGGCTTTCAGGAGTGATAATGGAGGTGAGTATGTTTCAAATGAATTAAAAAATTATTTGTGAAAGAAAGAATTCAAAGAGAGTTGACAACACCCCACAACCCACAAAGAACAGGGTAGCTAAGAGGAAAAACAAGAGCATTGTGGGAGAAGAGAGAGCTATGTTACATGACCAAGGACTACCTTTGCATTTGTGGGTTGAGGCAAGCAACACAACAGTCTATTTTCAGAAATAGAGTCCTCATCGAATTTTTGGTATGATTACACCTGAGGAGGTTTTCTCAGGGAGAAAGTTGGATGTGTCATACTTCAATATTTTTGGAGCCTCTATTTACTACCATGTCTCTAAAGAATAAAGGAAGAAGCTTGAGCTGATAATAGAATTTGGGTATTTGTGGATTACACAGAAACTCCTCACAACTACTATGTGTACTTACCTTCCCTCAAAATGACAATTGTGCAAAGGGATGTAAATTTTGATCAGGAGAAAGTGTTGTGGTGCTCTCTTGAGAGGGAGCTTCAAATCCCACCAAAAGAGGAGCTTTTAGCTCCAAAATAGGAGCCTTGAGAATTTATGGAGAAGAAACAAGTAGAGGAGAAGATAGTGGAGACATCCACTCAAGAAAATCCATCCAAAGAAGGGAGAAAAATAACCAGGGAAGTTGATAGACTTATGTAGGATGCGAGGGAGAATGTGGGAGCTCCTTCAAACTTGCGCAGGCAAAGGAGGTCACCTAAGAGGTACATTGGCTACATGGCTCTAATGACTAATTTGGTAGAGACTAAGCCATTCTTTTTTGAGGAAGAATTAGAGAAACCTATATGGGTTGATGCAATGGTGGAGGAATATGAATCCATTGTAAAGAATAGTGTTTGGGAAGTAGTCCCAAGAACAACAGATAAATCAGTTGTGGGTTTCAGATGGATCGTCAAGGTTAAGCATGTAGTAGATGGATGCATAGAGAAATATAAGGCCATATTTATGGCCAAATGATTCTCTCAAGTTGAGGAAATTGACTATGAGGAAACCTTTGCTCCTGTAACAAGGTATTCATACATTAGATCTATTCTTGCTCTGGTTATGTAGATGGAGTGGAAGATCCACCAGATGGATGTAAAAATAACATTTCTCAATGGGGTTATTAAGGAGGAGGTGCACATTGAGAAACCAAAAGGCTTTGAGACCTTTTATCAAGAGTCCCATGTCTACAGACTCAAGCGAGCATTGTATGGTTTCAAACAACCACCATGTGTTTGGTACACCAGGATCGTCAACAATCTCACTGGTTTGGGCTTCACCAAAAGTGAAGTGGATAAAAATCTCCATCACATATTGGTAGAAGGTAATTAATTGCTTATTATTGTCTTATATGTTGATGATATAATATTAATTGGTGATGAGCAGATGATCAGATCTTGCAAGGGGGGCCTTGCAAGGGAATTTGAAATGAACGACATGGGTCTCCTGCACTACTTCCTCAGGTTAGAAGTATGGTAAGGCGATGGGGAAATTTTTGTGTCTCAAGGAAAGTATGAAAACAAGATACTATAGATATTCCACATAGAGAGTTGTAAACCCATGGAGACACCTCTAACAACCAACTAGAGGAAGGAGGATGTCACTTCAAGTGAATAAGTGGATCTTGCCATTTATCGGAAACTAGTGGGTTCATTGATGTATCTTTTGAACACATGACTAGATATGTGCTATGTAGTCAACCAGCTAAGCCAAGCTATGGTTAGGCCAACCAAATTTTATTGGAAGGAAGTTAAGAATTTTTTACAGTACCTTAGAGGCACTACCCAATTTGGACTATCGTATAGTCGGACAAAGGGAGTGAAGTTGTGTGGCTTCACAAATGCATATTGGGAAGGGATTCCATCTGACTAAAAGAGTACATCAAGTGGAATTTTCAGTGTTGGGTCCACAGTTATGTACTGGTACAATAAGAAGAAAAGATCTGTGGCACTTAGCTCAGAAGAAGAAGAATGCATGGTTGCAAGTCAAGTAGCATGTGAGGCGATCTGGATGAAATAGATACTTGTGGGATTTTTTGGTCAGATGATGGGTCCAGCTATGATCTATTGTGATAATCATATTTGCATCAAGCTCTCTAAGAATATTTTATTTCACAATCAATCCAAGCAGATAGATATCTAGTATCACCATTTATGGGACTATGTGTAGAGGCAGATAATGTTGCTACAATACATTCCAACACAGGAACAAGATGTTGATATTTTAACAATGGCTTTGCCAAGAGGGAAGTTTGAGTTCCATAGGTGCAAGATAGGGGTGGTTATTAATCCCTTTCTTTTTGAGAGGGAGTGTTGAAAATTGCAGCAAGAAAGTCTCAATTTGATTTTTCCAGGATGCAGTTAACTTGTGTGACATGGCTCTTGTAACTTAGTTAGCTCAGTAAATTCAAGTTAGAGGGCTTGTAGTTCAGTTAATAATGTGTGATCGATAATTTGTAGAAATCAAGTTCATTTATTTCAATTTGTTTTCAATTAAATTAATTCTATTAACTATTAGAGGAACTAGTGAAAGGCCAGTTGTTCAGTGAGACTTCAGTCTAACTCAGTGATCATCTAGTTAATTGATCAATTAGCCCAAAATAGCTAGTGCATGCGAAGAATATGAGTTCCCAGTTGCGGTGAAGATTACAAGGCAGTGTAACATTAGTTATAGACTAGTCTTGAGTCTACAGGTGTTTCATGCAGTCAGATGATCAACCTTGGGAATTGCGCAATCATTTTGGAGGAAAATCCTAAATAATAGGGACCTAATTTCCTCAGGAATTGCGCAATGAAATAGGGGATAAAGAAAAAGGATAAATTGACTAACTTTGGGTCATAGCTTCTCAGTGAACAAGAGATAGGTTATTCACTTACAAGTTGAGCTCAGATTGAGCTAGCAATTGTAATACATCTCTATTCATCAGATTAATGCAAGCAAGAAAAGGGGTTTTTAGTAGATTGATTTCCTCTAGAAAAATATTGTGTGCATTTGTGTTATTTATCATTGCATGTTTGCGATTGATGTTCTAAATTGTGAATTGAATTTTGTAGAGAAGCAGACTAGGATTATGTCTTGTGATCTAATTTAAAATTTCATGAGTAGTTACAATTCTACACCATAATTTCTACACACCCTGCACCCATAAGTTTCCTTTTCCTTCCCAAGCAATTTGTTAAATCACAAACATAAATTTTACATGAAACATGTTAGAATAGGAAATATTTTAGATTGATTTTTTCTTTCCATGAGTGATCTCATTTGCAGGTATTCTAAAACAACATGGCAAAGATGCATGAAGAGATTGGGAAAAGAGGGTAGTCAAAGGAAGCATACAAAAATGTAGAACACGTGATGTGACAAAATCAAGAACATTGAAATCCTGATGTTCGAAGAAGCGCAAAACACTTCATATGACCAAAGACCCTTTGGAGGGTAAAGGCATCAACAACATGAAATTTGCACACAATATTGAAGACAAAAGTGGCATCATTTCCACCTTTCAATAAATTCTATGCCATCTGTCAGTATGAGTCCAAGTCATCAATGTTAGTGACTTGTCATGTTCTCACCACATAATCGTGTGGAAATCATGATGTAATTATGTAATTATTGTAAAGAGAAAGATGTGAAAGTCCAAGAGTCATATATGGACAAAAGATCCATATGAAGAAGTCCAAAAGACATGTAACTCCAAAAGTCATATGTAATTCCAAGGTTAATTTAGAATTCCAAGAGTTATATAGAAGTCCAAAGGTCATTAGAAGTTGAAAAATCATATCATAAACTCAAGAGTCATGGGGATATGAAAGGTAATGCCTCTAGCTATAAAAGAAGCCTCATTTCTCAGGCAAAATACTTTTCACCTTGGCTTCTCCCACAAGGCATTACAGAGATAATGATAGTACTTTTGTGGAGAATATAGTGGCTATAACGCTCCACTATTGGAGGGGCGATGTTCATTGTACTCATATATCTTGGAACTTTTTCTTAATAATTGAAACCATTTGGCTAGCACATTTTCATGCATGGATTGTGGATGTTTTGAGACTATTCTTCTAATGTTTGTGGTTTATGTTGGATTTCATATGTACTAAATTAATTGAACTATTTTGATGACTTTGATGCTCAACTTGTTGGAAATGTGTTGTGGTGATTTTAATGATCGTTGCATCTATGTGAACTAATTTTCTTGATGTCTAGTGATTCTTCCTTGTTTATGTGTATGTGTATTTACTAGATTAGTACTATTACTTCTATTTTATATACTCACTTTTCTCCCTAGCAGTGAAATAACCTTAATACATTCACAATTGAACATTCCACAAGGCACACTCTCTTGGTCATTCAAAAGCACATGTATGCTACTCACTCATGCTAATTGCTTAAACCAAGGAAAATATCTAAGTTAATGGCAATGTGGCCATATTTTTGGATGGGACTCCTACACCAAACGATGTGAGGTCTAATTGGGACCTCATGTTGGGGATATCCCCAGTATGTTGGTGGGATCCAACACCGTCAACAAAACCCAGAGGGCACCATGACAAGCTCATAATGGTCATACCTTGTATCGAGGTCTTTGCTAGTATCGTTTTCTTTGATTCTTACCTCATGGTAACCGAACCTTAAGTCATTGTTGGAAAATATTCTTTATCCTTTCAGTTCATCAAAAAAATAATCATTCCTTGCTAGATGGTGTTTGTTATTTACAATAACCATATTTAACTATCTAAATTCAATACACAACCTTAAATTTCCATCATTTTATTTCACAAAAAGCGTTGGGACACTCCAAGGTGAAGCATTTAGGTTTAAGTTGTTGGGACGGGGTCCATTGGGGTCAAGTTTTGTAAAGTTTTGTCAAATATTTCAAAGTCTTAGCATTTTGAGGAGCGGAGCGCGAGTAGCGCAGGTCAATAGGAGTCAAAGGGGCTTTAGGAAGGTCAAAGCCCCTTAGTTTTTTAAGATTTAATTTGTTTTGAGACCCACCTATGGTTCACAGACAATGGTATTGTAATGAAGAAGGATATAAAAAGGAGTCATAGAAGAGTCATAGATAAGCTAAGTAAGAGCACAAAAGTGCAAAATTTGAGTCTTTTTTTGTCCATTTTGTACTTAGGTGAAAGGGAAGGCTCCTGAGTGCGTGGGCCCCTGCATCTGTGTGTGCAGGGTTGAAAGGACTGTAATTGAATATCTAAAGCATAATAAAGGCTTGGTTTGAAGAATTATCTATGCAGTTGTGCATTACTGGTTCCTTCTGAATTTACTGTATTTTTTATATGTTGAATGCAATTAATCAAGAAAAGTACTTAATAAATTCGCGAAGAAGTAGATCTATTCATTTCATTATGTTATGAATGTTTAGTGCAATCAGTGAAGGACATATATCTGCTAACTGTTATTTGTTGTAATTTCCAAGTTTTAAGGGTTAGGGTTTGCGAAGGTCGAGATAATCCCTAAGTTTGACATAACCACATCACATAGTCCTTTGGATGCAAAAACTTGGTTCTAGCATCCCTCAATATTGCCTCGGGTTGAGACTACAACCTGCGTTATGCGGGTTATTTCCGAAAGGGTCAATAGTGTAGGATTTTGTTGGTTAGCGCAGCTAACTCTGAACCTGGATCCAAACCCCCTCAAGCCAAAAAATGGTTCTGTTGCTGGGACCGGGATATATCTGAGGAATATGTGATGTTGCATAAGTGGATACCAACTAAGAAGGAGATTAAAAAGTGGATAAATCGGAAGTTGCACGAGTTTGTAGCTCAAGAAAACAGGAATTCCCACTTATCGAAAGAGAAGTGGTTGAAGAGATACTTGTATACATAGGAACGTGAAGTTTTCTTCTTCTCTTTTCTGTGTGAACTATATGAATGGTTGGCTAAATTTGCAGATGGTCAACCTACCTGGAAGCTAGATAACACTATTGTGTGGACTCTAGAGTTAGTGAGGCGCCTGGAAGGATCAGAAAACAAGATCACGAAGGTTGTCAATTATTGGGTCGATAACATTTTGGGTGGGTTTATTACTGAGTCCGCAATTGATATCTCTTCTAGTTATAGTGAATATGAACGCCGATTTTTCAAAGGACCAAGAGGTAGTATTTGAAGTCCCTGAAAACTTGGATTAAAATGCTATTATGTGAGAAACAGATTATGCCATTAAATTGATGTTTAGATTTGAAGGGAGCTACATGAACTGGGAGACCATTGAGAAGAGATCTAGATTCAAGTGCTGAGTACAGTCCTTTGTTGGGAGCATCTGATAGCGACGAAGAAAGTATTAGCCTGAAGATGCCTCAAGGTGTGCCGCAGACGATAGATCAGGGTATCGCGGGAATTCACGAGAATACCACATCCATCCACTCCACCTTCTCCATCACCTCCATGTCACACACCTATACCTCCACCTCCACCTCCTCTATTCATTATGGTAAACACTATGAAGATGCCTATATTCAAGGGTTTGGGGCAGAAGACCCTAATCAATTCTAGTTTGTAGCAGATGTTGTGTGGAAGTCATAGCAGATAAAGGATGATGATCTGAAGAAAGTGCAGTTGGTCACAGCATTGCAAGACAGGGCGCTGAGCTGGAATATTAAGTATAGTATGACTCATCCAGCTGTGTCGTTGAAAGACAGAAAAGATGCACTAAATAATGAATTCAGAAAACCTAAGTCTCAAGCTCAGTCTATAACTGAGGTCAAAGAAATTAAGGAGAAGGTGAATGAATCTGCATGGGATTTTGATCAAAGGTTGAAATGTCTACTACAACAGGCTAATCTATAGATCTCGGATGAACAATATAAGGATTGGTATATTGCTTCGTTTTTACCTCATTTGAGATTGTCATTGTCACAGCAGAAAGTTGGATCGTAGGCTAAAGCACTATAAATTTCTATGAAGTTGGAGGCTTCGCCTATTCAGGATACAAATTTGGGAGTGCAGCATATTCAGTCGTAGTTGGCTAACCTGCATATGGAATTTCAGGATCTCAAAATGGAGAAAGAGGTCCAAATTCAGACCCACACGGAAGTATGGTGCTTAAAGTGCAAAGGCCATGGTCATGACAAGGATCATTTCCAGGTATATCAGAACCATCTAATTGGGGGAGGTCCTATCCCCCTAAAGCCAGAAAATACCGTTGGATTCAGTACCAGCGTAGTGCCCTAGTATGCTATCTTCTAGATCACATGAAAACATTCAACAGACAATTTCCATTTGTTACAGAAGTTTGTACATACTCCCCAACAATTATTTAGCAATTTCTGTAAGTTTGTCGAACATGATGAGCACAACTGTCGAATCTATGGGTTAATGATGGATAGAACTCTGACATATAGAGTATAGTTTCACACTCGTCCTTAGCAGGATCAAGGCATAACTGCAGCGCATGGAGGATTCCAAGGACGAGGAAGAGGACGAGAGGGAGGAGCTGGAAGAGGTCGCAGACAGATTATTTGTTACAATTGTGGGGAACCAGGCCACTTTGCGCAAGATTTTTAGAACCCGACACATCCCTCTTGTCAGTATTGCCAACAGTTTGACCACATTATAGAAGATTGTTCTGTGCTCATCGCAAATATGTAAGAGAAGAAGAACCAACAACCCACTCAGAACATCCAGATGGTGAGATTAGAACTATACAAAGATGGTCCTAGTGTTAACATAGTTACGCGAATCAGTATAGCTACCGAGGAAGATAAAGCCATAGGAAAACAACCAAAAGAAAATATATGGGTGCGCAAGGCTACTGACAAAGATGTTGGATTTGATTTGAATAAGGCAAAGGAAACTTTTATGGAGGCGAAGAGGAGCTTTGCAGATTCAGGACCTTCCACATCAAAGGCTTAGAGTACATGAACGGATAATCCTAAAGAGTTCATTGGTGCATGGGAAATAGATCATTCAGTGCTAACATCCTTCTTACAGACTTGCATGAAGCTCTTAAGGGACCAAAAAGTAGTAGAGGGACTACAAGAGATGATAGACAACTGTGCTAGCAAGGGTAAACTGCTGCTTGAGTAGCGCGCAGTGCATAAAGTAGAAAAAGTTAAGAAAAGGACTGGTCGGGAGATGACATTGACTGCACAAATCAGAGAATTTGAAATGGACCAAGTGATCCTTGATCTAGGATCTGATGCAAATGTTTTGCCTAAAAAAACCTGGAAACTGTGATGCGGGAAAGTGTTCCCTCTGCAGACAGAGGCAACCCCTCTAGCCCTAGAGTGGGTCTAGTCACAGCAAGGACAAAACAACAATTAATTCCCTTAAATAGTCATCTTTGCAGGCCTACCTCAAACCGGTGGTCGATGAAGTTCCGTTGTGCTACTCCATCTTCTGTTTCCTTCTACCTGAAACACCACAAAGAAACAACAGAGCACGTAACCGAGAAACAACAATGATCTATTTACTCATAAAGTCAAGAAGTCATGAGCTATCAAGTAAATTGCATACAAGACATAGGAAATCATCATTGATTGTATTAATAATAAATCAAGAGCAAAGCTTACAACCAAGTCTTGACGTCGCAAGCCTTCTCAGAGGGTCCAACCAGTGTGTTTCTTCAAGCATTCACTCTCAAAGATGGGTCTCCCAAATAGCAATATATATCTCTCTCTCATTCACAAGCTTTAACATAAGGTTAAGGGCACTCCACACCTTCTTGCAAACTATAAAGCAATCCCACACTTGTCACACTCACACCAAAACTATCTACCAAACTCAAAAGCAGCAACAACACTGTACAACCAAAAGAACTAGCAGATGATAGCAATGGTGAGTGATTTTATAGGAGAAGGAGTCTCCATGAAATGAGGGAGAGGGAGCTTATCCTCAGGGCAAGCAGCACAAAAGACGGAACTACCATGCCAGAGGGGGAAGGGCGACCCAAACTAACCCAACAACCAGGTCCAGAGACATCTAGAAGGTCGATTGTTGGAACAAATTCGCTCAATCTGGATCGTCGTTGGTCGATAACTAAGCTCTAGTGCCGACATTGCTAGGAAGAAATGTATTCAGTCAAACTATCACTAAAGATAGCAAATAGCCTCGCACTGGGGCATGAAATCCGACCGTCGCAGGAAACAGATGTACTCCTGTGACGGGGGCGCGACTAGACTGTTTATGATAGGGGTCCGTCGCGTATATTAAGTGTATTCTCGCAACAAGGCAGAAAACTTAGGAAAAGTGGGGAATTGGAAACATAAGAGAGCATTTGTTCAATATGAGCATGTTGTACATATGAAGAATAGGTTTAGGGCCCGCACAAATCCCTCCTCTCATTTTATATACCACAAATCCCTGATAAAACTGATAATAGAAAGCCAGCTAGCTAAGGCAGAAAAAACCTAGAATCATTTCCTTTTTTGGGGAGGCTTTCAACCTCAACCCCTTAAGAGAAGAAGAGGTAGACCAAAGACTACCAAAAAAGAGAAGAAAGCTAAAAATAAAGCTCTTATTGAGTCCCCTCCCAGCCAAGAAAACTTAGAAGTTCCATCTACATCATCTGGTCCAAAGATTCCTAAAGTTTACCAGAGGAAAAGTGCCCGGCTTCATAAACCAGACCATGTATCCCCTGTGAACCCACCTGTTGATATCGATCCTTCCCAGGTTGTGAATCCACCTTACAAAACTTCCCCTACATACATAGCTAAAATAGAGGTTCCTAAAGGAAAAGAACCAAATGTTGAAAGAAAAGAGGAGGAGACAATGTTTGAATTCTTCCAGGGTGGAAATAGACATATCAGGCCAACGAACAAGTTAAGATATAATATTAAACTTAGAACCAAACTAGAGTTGGCCAAGGAGGTGATTTACGTTGACAACATGCCACTAAAGGACCTCATTATTAACAAGAAGAAGGAAACGGGCTCTAAGAAGAGCAGAGGCAGAGAAACTGTGAAAAAGGGGCCCATGGAGACAAGGAAAATCAAAAACCAAAGATTTGAGAAGGTGGATGTATTATTCAGGGCTGCTAGTACCCTCAGCTAAGATGCTTGGGGGATTAAACTTAATTTTTTTTCCTATCTATCTCATGAAACGGGGTTTTCAATTTTATTGCTGATAGTCGGCCTTATAGTTTTTATATGCAGCGAAACAGTCAGGAAAGATGACATTGCCATCATCAGTATTTTTTATAAAGCTGAAAGACCCACTGTCAACTATTTTGGGTCCAAAGCTATGTGTGTTGGTTGATAGAAAATGATACAGAGACAAAAGTCGACAGTCTGTCTTTCAGCAATTTTGGAGCAAATAGGGAGCATCAATATCTCCATTGTCAATGATTTTCAGACAAGCGAAAATGATGACAGTCAGCTTGTCAACAAAAACTACAAACAGAAAACTAGTGAGATTGACAACAACAATATCAGCATTTTTTCCAGGAGATTCGAAGGAAAGAAGGATGAATAGAAAAGCAGTTTTGGAGGAGTTTTGGACCCGATTTGCAGAGAGACCTATTTTGCTAACTAGCATGTTGAGCTACCACATAGGGACCTGTTTATTTTTCCAAGGAATATAGTTTGAGAGATATTTTACTTCACCTACATACCAGCATATTTTCCAGTATCTATTTTAGGAAAACTAGAACGTATCTAAGTTTTTTATTTTACATCCATAAACTTGAAGATATTTTAGATATCTCATATTATTGTAATTAGTATGGAGACTATTATTTTGCAAACAATTTATGTAAGTTCTATAAAATAGTTTATGAAGAATGAAGAAGGGTTGGAATTTTATTGAAAAACATATTTGCATTCTGGTATATTTGAGCAATCTTGAATATATTTACAGTTTTTAATGAGCATTTTGTAGGAAACTCATGTGTTGTAGTTCCCTGTCAGTTTCCTCTTTGTTATGCAAACTTTCTCTCATGTCTGAAAATGTTAGTATCTAAGATTGGATTTCATTTATGCTCCTTTCTTGTATTTATCAACCATTAGTATTTGTTGTCTCAATCAGTTATAAACTCTGTTTCATTCCAGTTTCTCTTTCTTCCAATTTCTCAAACAATCAAAGGATTTGTTGCTATCATGTTTTTTATAGCTTGCTCATTGGATCTGTAGATGTACTTGTTTAGAACTGGACTTCGTGCCCAATGGTATGTTTTGTAAACTGCCCAACCAATTTCATCATAGGATCTAAATGTGGCCACCGAACTCAATTGTGAAAGCTTCTACTACAGAGACCATAAAGTAGTTGAGTTTTACGGAGAGATCCCTCTCTAGGTTGAAGGGCTAGCTTTCAACCTAAAAGAGGTTCTGAGGTTACCTTAGGGTTTTTCCTACAGCCAAGATTTTCCCTAAGTGATAATAGCATCAATTCTTCTTAGCAAATCTCAGATGAGTATGAGACCCCTATGCTCAGGTTTGTTGTTTAAACTTGTAGATTACATAATTGTGACATGTTTAACGAAATTCTTGTCATGGCTAGTAGGGATCCAGTCAAGTCCTTGTTCAAGTAATTTCATTTGTATCCTTATTCGGTTTTTATCTTTCAATTCTGGAAGTGTCATTCAGTTTTGGGCAGTGACCTCGGCTATGGGCCTGAAAAGTGGCACAAATCTCAAAGTCACAAGCACAGGTCTGAGGAGAAAAGTCCCCAGACACATGCATACCCATGTTGTGGGAGCATCTAGAGCCTCCTGGATGCATGCTTTTTCATATCAAGGGAGCGTCCTGGGATTTAATGGTCTAAAAAATTAGTGGTACCTAGGGGTTGGTTATCTGAGTGGTTGGGATGGTTACTAGGAGTCTTGTTGCTGATGTGGAAATTTTGTATGGTGTGTTTTTGTTGGTTCCACTTCCTAGGTGACTTAGGAGGTCGAATCATATCATAGTAACTTCTCGTCACATTTTTACCCCGGTTGGTCAGTTACTTGGGTAGATGTGGGAGAAGGGTGTTACTATCAAAGGATTTGATATTTTTTAATCATAAATTGATTCAAAAATGTCAAAATATTTCATAATTGGAAATTATTTGTAAAAACATAATTATATAAAGAGTTAAAATTAATTAGGAAAAAAGATGATAATTTATAATAATATAATTGAGATAACATTAGAAATATAAAGCCCACAAGGTGGAGAGAAAATTGTTTTAGGGTGTTCTGTTAAGGCACTACATGGTGTAAAGGTCACTGGTTCGAAACTTTGTGGGTAAAAAACTACTCATCCTAAGGGCTAGTGTGGTCCAGGTTCAGTACCATCCCTGGGTAATTTTGACATTTAGATGCCCCTAGGTCGTGACTACTCAAGCCACACGTTAATTGTGTCAATCATCTCAAGATTCACATAAACTAGCAAATAAAAAAAGTAAAATTAGATAATATAAAAAGTGGTCAATACTATTTGAGATATATATATATATATATATTAAGTAACGAGTAAAGTATATATTAAAAAAATTATAGCATATTTAAGTTTAAGAAAAAATCAAAAGAATTGTATTTTTGTTTAAAGTAAAATTTATTTAACATATATTACATTTTGATATTGGATTGTCTACCAAGGCAGAAAATTTGCTTGGACGGTAAAAATTCGTTGGAATACAATGATTTTTTTTCAAAAAATCAAACAATCTGAGTGTTTGAATCTTGAAAAATAAGAAAACTTTCGATAGAAGTCACATCATTAGAGCCTTGTCGACATGTTTCGAACCATCCAGTGTGATTCATCGTGAGGACAAGATGAAGAACCAGATCATGGCATCAAGTTAAATAGATGAAGAGGAAAAAAATTAACCGTCATAATATAACAATTAGAATTGACTAAATAAATAATATTTTAATATAAGGAAATAATTTTTGAATTTTAGGAAATAATTGTTAGAATATAGTTGTCAATGTTGAATTAAGGAAAATAATTAATCAAAAGGAAAATGATGGTGGAAATGGATTTGGCACCATAAAAAACCTTCAGGGCACCTAAAATCTTGAAACTTGACACTTGTAACTCGAATTTCCCAAAATTTCTGCCGGATTTTATCAAATTCTTGCCAGAATTTCCATTGTTTTTGGGTAAATTTGAAGCCTCGTTACACTAGACATTTTGATATATTCAAAAATCAAAAGAATTGAATTTTTAAATATTGATAGATCTTTTGGTAAGAATCACAAAGGAAACTTTTAGTCGACGTGTTTCGAACCATCTAGTGTGGTTCATCTCCATCACAAGATGAAAAAACGGATCATGGCAGCAAATTAAATAAATGTAGAGAGATGGTTTTTAGCCGTTAGAATATAAGAGCTAGTTTTGACTAAAGAATTATCATTCAAATTTTTTATATGGATAAAGTAACAATTGGAAATTAGTTGTAAATAATGAAGTAAATTATTTTTATTAGTGTTATTATTTTAATCAAAACGAAGGTCCAATAATAATAAGGTCAATCTTAATTATTTTAAACAATACAACTAATAAACAAAATAAATAATAATAAGAAAAAATAAATAAATAAAATCAAAATATAAAATAACTCCAAATAATGAATTAATTTTATTATTTAAATCAAAAGGAAGGTGTTATAGAAAAAACAAAAATTAAATAATATGGTCAAATTTAATTATTCCAAATAAAAATTAAAATATTAATATATATATATATATATATATATATATATATATATATATATATATATATAGATATAAAATAAAGGAATACCAAAAATTCTGATTTAAAAATAATAATAATAATAATAATTAAATATTATAAAAACTTAGGAAGGCAAGGCAAGGATCGAACACATGTTAATACTCCAACCATCATCTTTAGTCAGATTGATAGGCCTCCTTTCAATTTCCAAGGCCTCCCTAAACTTATGATGATGAAAATGATTAATCCTTGCAATGACCCTAGCCTCTTCAATGCAAATGTGATGTTTTGTCTTTTTTGCATGTTCCTCCAAAGCGGAGGAGTGGGACCTTCCATGTTTAATGTCAGTTGTGTGCTCATGAATCCTATGATTAATTGAGTGGCCAGTTTCACCAATGTACCGAGGCCCACGGGAGCATGGGATGACATAAACACCTTTCTCATATTTAGGGTTCACAGGGTTCTTCACTGATCTTAGGGAAATTCAAATAGTATTTAGGGGCTTAAATTTTGAAGAAACCTTATGCTTCTTCAGGATCTTAGTAATCTTGTCTATGGTTCCTTGGATAAATAGAAGATGCGCCCCTAAAAATCGATCTTTAAGATCTTTTTTAATCCTAGGACCTTTTTTATCCTTAAGGAAGGCTCTAAGACACTCGCGCCTACTATAACTATTCTTATTAAAAACATTAAGGAGATGGGTTCTTTCATCATTGAGGTGGTTTTCATTAGAAACCTGTAACACCTGAGTGGCTAAGGTGTTGAGAATATATAGGTTTTGAGCGAGGAAATGATGCGAATTAGCATGAATATATTGTTCAGTGTGAGTTTTCTTTCGAAAAACTTGGTGGGAGAAAGAACCATCATTTATTTTTGAAATAAGAACGTCGAGGAAAGGTAGGTTTCCATCGATTTCACATTCCATAGTAAATTTTATGGAACTAGATTGATTGTTAAGATTCTGGAAAAAGAGATCCAACTTTTCCCAACCATGAGATGAGATGACGCGATTGTTATCCGCAAACCTTTTACAAAGCTTAGGTTGGATAGAGCTGAGGACAAGGCCTTAGATTCAAATTCCTCCATGAACAAGTTAACCATTATAGGGGAAATGGAGGAACCCATGGCAACGTCATAAGTTTGTTCATAAAATTCACCTTCAAAATTGAAGAAAGTAGAAGTAAGACATATTTCAACCAAATAAGTTGTATCTGGATCTATAACGTGCTTGATGACTTCAATGGCCTCATTAATGGGGATATTAGTGTACAAGGAGACCATAAAAAAACTCACCAAATTATCACCTAGATCCAACCTTATACCCTTTAATTCGTTGACAAATGAAGACGAATCTTTGACAAAGTATTGAATCCGGCTAACAAGAGGTTTTAGCTTATTAGCTAAAAAATTAGCAAGAAGCTAGGTCGACCCTCCAATGGTGATCACAATGGGACGTAGGGGAGACCCTTGCTTACGGATCTTTGGAAAACCATAAATCTTAGGAGTGAGAGGGCTCCTCTCAATCAGCTTCTGGCTAAGGAAACTAATAGTGCTACTAGATTTTATGGCTAGAGCAATTGTTTTAGAAATATTCTTTAAGAGATTATTATTAAGTTTTATGTAGCTCCTGCTATTACAAAGGTGATCTAGCATTTTTCTCTGGTAACCATCCTTATCTAAGATAGCGAAAGCTCCCCTTTTGTCAGCTTTAAGAACAACTATGTCCTTGTTATTGTTCAAATCTTTGAGAGTGTTGTCGCTTTTTCTAGCACCTATAGCACAAGTGCTTCGGGAGACACAGAAAGATTCCTAGAGACAGCCTCTAGGTTGATTGTAAACCAGTGCCTAGGATAGAGGAGTGCATGGAAGATTATCAATGGGGGCTTTCGGTTGCACTCCAATTTTCACGAAGTTTAAAAAGATAATAAAAAGGGGGGCGGGGGGGATCTTGGTTCAATTGGCCTTCATGAAGGTAAACTCAAGCCAATACATGGATCCAAATGTTCAGGGGGTAAATCGGTCCAACCTCAAAGAGGAATGTCTGGTTCTAGTGACCAACACACAACAACAGACAACTTAATATTTCATTTGTAGTAAAGGTGACGAGGAGGAGAGAAAGGAGGGGATTCGATGCATAGGGCTGTAACAGAATCCTAAGCAACAATGTCCCGACAGAGGTATGGAAGATTGAAGAGGTGGAATGGTAGAAATAGTGGAGCACAAATGAAGGTTTCATGGCATATACCTCATGGGCACATTTGTCACCAAAAGCATAAGTAAATATGTGCACATTACAGGTACATAAGTAAATATGTAGCTAACACAGGTATTGTTACTACTTAGTAACAAATATACAATCATGAACAAGGGAGAAATCGACAGCTTCATTACATTATTTCAAAGAAGGAAAAACACATATGAAATGAGATTTATAGTGGGGAAAACATACTGCACATTTCCATCATTGGAATCACCAAAGAGTTCCATTAATCTTCAAAATGAGTCCCATTCACCAGTCCATTTACATTTAGCGATTTACAACTCAAGTTCCTCATGAACAAGCATTTAGAAGCAAAATGGAACCAAAGAATTTGGACCACTACGAGTGCAGAATTTCGGAACCTGGATTAAGTGTTTCTTCCCCCAATTTATAAGAAGAGGGGGAGCTAGAATTAACAATTACAAAATATCCCAACTCGAGCTCCAACTGTCTGATAGACCAGCTGTCTCAGCGTGCGAAGGCTTGGCTACCTAAAATGATTACATTCGGATTTGATTCCATTCTTGGAAATATAGAAATTACAGAAATAAAAAGAAAAGGGAAAACAGAATGATGATGGGAGGAAAATATCTCCCAAATGCCCCTGTTATGGCCTCTGCTCAGGCCACATCTCTGCCTCAATGATTCGGCTAGTCTACCTGTCGCTTTTGGTCTTAACAACTTTAATTCTTCACTTACAAGAACCGGGAGCGATCACCCATGATGGCCATAACATGTCCTAAGCACAGCTTCCAACTCATCTGTCCCTTTAGCCTTCCCTATATTACGCTATCAGAGCCTGATATGCCCAGTAGTCTCACCACAGTGCAATATCGGAGAAGTCCTATATCGCAAACTTCACAGTGTTGCAGCATCCAAATCCGTCGATTGTCGATAGCTCTTTATGCTTTGCCTTAGCCCCACGTCCTTGGTTCTTTGAGTTCCCATTGATCGTGGGCCAACCCTTATATCAGAGCTCCTTTGTCGGCGATTTTCAATTGAGGATTTTAACTTGGAGTTGCAACATTTCAATTTCGCCGATCACTGATTAGCCCTCTATGTTCAGCCTTAGCCCTTGGATCTTTAACTCTTTATGTGACCATGGGCCAGCCCCTATATCGGAGCTCCCTTATCAATGATTTCCAATCGAGGGTTTAACTTGGAGTTGTGACATTTCAATTTCGTCAATCGTCGATTATCGATAGCCCTTTAGTGCTTAGCCCTTGGTTCCTCGGCTCTTTATGTGACCACGAGTTAGCCCCCTTATCGGAGCCCCTTTATCGGTGAATTCATTATGATGAACAATGTGCTCTACCTCCGATCGCCGATTGTCGATTGATGATGTCATCAGTGCCACGTGTCGCTCCCTAAGTGGTGACACGTGTTGCCTGGATATGCCCTCATAAGACCCCTGAAAATCCTAGATTTGCATGCCACGTGTCCTCTATATTGCCATGTCATGATGACATCATATGCCACGTGGCTTTATCAGGACCAATAGTATTCTGCCATTTGGCGTTATCGAGACCAATAGTATTCTGCCACATGGCCCCCTAGAGGAGAGAGAAAAGGCTTGCCTACACTTAGTTTTGCGTTGAACTTCTTTGTTAATCATAATCAGCCCTCCCCGACACTTTAACACTAACATATCG
The DNA here is from genome assembly GCA_031772625.1 of Pinus tabuliformis. Classification (NCBI taxonomy): domain Eukaryota; kingdom Viridiplantae; phylum Streptophyta; class Pinopsida; order Pinales; family Pinaceae; genus Pinus; species Pinus tabuliformis. The sequence goes on from CM062820.1 coordinate 1,600,800,135, forward strand.
CAACATTTTGGAGTTGACACTTTTGAAAATGCCAATCGCCGATATGTGATATGACCTGGTCACCGACTGTCGATTGCACTGTACTTTGAAACCCCTAATCGCTAATTTGCGACATCGATGATTGCTGATCATTGATTTCACTTTGCACTGGTATTAGACCTGCGATATATCTGAGCCTTGATGCGTGATGCGCCGTTATGCGATGTCGCTGGAACCTATGATATGCCATGTTGCCTAATCCTTCGATTTGCAATCTGTGATATGCTCCCGTACGTTGCACCTCTGTCATTTGTGATCGTTGATTTGCGGGATCGCTGGAACCCCTGATCTGCAATTTGCAATATGCTCCCAAACCTCCGATATGTTGGGACCTTACCCTTGGTCGTTTTCTCTTTGTTTTCTAACTTTTAAAGGGAAACTTCAATCTGCTCTAACTTCTGATCCAGAAGTCCATTTTCGGACTTCCACATACCGTTGGAAAGCTTATTCTGAGCACTATCCAATGGAGAGGGTCTAATTTAGCTTTGAGAGCTTTTATGGCTTGGAATATGTCTTCAAACTTCACTCTCTTTTGCACCCTTTTGACAGCTGAAAACAAATTTTGCAGTGAGTGACAACAGAGAGACTCAAACTCAGGTTTGCAAAGATTGTTCTTAGGGGTCTTAGCCTTTCTCACGAGAATCGCACGGTCTTGTCTTGTGATATCCTTAGTAGTGTCTGGTAAGTCCCTTATCTTGAATTCATTGCCACAAATAATCTCTTCCACTGGGATTTTTCTAGGAGCAAGGGCAAAATTTAAACCTTTCTCTAAAAGACTATAAACAAGAGGATCAAAAGAAAAACTAGAAAGATTAACAACTTTATTATTAAAAGAGGTGAAAGAAATTTTATTTTTATTATTGATATCGTTGTTAGAATCAATAGAAAAGAGATTATTATTATTATTATTATTATTATAAAAAGATATTATTATTATTATTATTATTATTAATCACAATTTTGTTGTTACTATTGTGATGATCCAAGATATTAGAATTAAAAGGAGAGGAATGAGGCAAAGAGCCTGAATGGGAAGAATGGGCTGACAAACATGGAGGAAAGGGGTTAACGGAAGAAGGGGGTGATCTAAGGCGCAAAAGGAGACAAAATAAAGCGAGAGTCGGGGATCAATGTTTGAAGCTAGCCATTGATTGAAGGGATCTGTGACGGATTAATCACTGAGACAAGCCAGATTCAAAGAACATAGGGTCGATTGGGGACAATTATCAGGGGAGCACACCTCATTGTTTGAGATTGTAGGATGCTTTGAGGGGTAGCTAGGATTGGAGAATAGCGACAGGCAAACTTGGACAGGAGGGCTATCGGAAGAGGGTTGACCAACCAATGGTGATTCGTTGGATGGAAGCGAGCACAGAGGATTGAGAGCAACATTCAAAGATGAACCTTATTTGGAGGGACTTGAAAAGAAGCAATCTCTTGAAAGAGTGGAATGAGAACAATCTGCAACGCTGGAGAACTTTGGATGCTCTAGATGAATAGATGAGAGAGGAGGAACGAGAAACAAAATTTCAGAATGAAGATAGCTACTACACTCATCCCTTGAAGCAAGCCTGGAATCGATTAAGTGATTTGCCTTACAGAGAGACCCCAAAACCTTGTTATTGCTTCACTGGGAGGGCTATGATCCAAACCCCATAACAACAACATTGTTGATCCAAGAACGCAATATAGAGACTTGATTTTTATTAATCTTGCTAACAGTAAAATAACCAAAAAAAAATAAGAAAAACTTTTATGAAAAAAAAATTTCTCCAAAAAATTGAGAAATTCCTTAAAATGTTTTTCTTTCCATATATTATTTTCCTTAAATTTTAATAAATTTATAAAATTAAAAATATAATATAAAATAATATAAAAACTTATCAATATTAAATAAAATATAAAATTAAATTTTTAATAATAAATAAAATATTTATTTAAATTTTTTTTTTAAATCATAATATATTGAAATTTAAAATATTTCATAAATTATATTTATTTTTTTATTTTTTATAAACTATAAAGAATATTCAAAATGCAGTGCATTTTAACATATTCTTCTCATTGAAATATTCAAAATACAATACATTATTTTCAGACTTTACACACGATTTCCTCAATGTCCAATCCTAAAAGGTTTTGACATTCATGACTTCCATAATGTACACTTTCCATAAAATCATACATTTCTTTTACGAAATTCATAAAAATGAGTTTTTGAAAATAAATAGAATATTAAAAAGTTTTATATATATATATATATATAAAACATGTAAAAAAATAATAAATTTTATAAAAATATAAAAAACAAAATGTACTTATCAAGTGAACTGACTTCATATGGGAAAAGCAGCACGAAATTAACATAGTAAAAGAGGGAATAATTAGAAGTAAAAGGTATAAATTGTATAAAAATATAAAAAACAAAATGTATTTATCAAGTGAACTGACTTCATATGGGAAAAAGCAGCACGAAATTAACAAAGTAAAAGAGGGAATAAATAGAAGTAAAAGAGGTATGAAACACTCTAAGATACGCATGTTGTTTTTCCTTTTCATTCAAGTTGCATACAATTTGTACCCATTATTATAGGCCTATTGATTATAATTTTTTTATATATAATTTTAAGTTTTTATTTAATTTTTATTTTTATTTAAAAAAAATTTATAAATTTTTTTTTTTAATTTAGATTTATTTTTGTGATTAGGGTGTATTAATGATAAAGTGTGCTAAGGGGAAGGTGAATGATGTTTTCGTTGTCACCTTGCTCTCATGAGAGGGACGCAGGGTCGTTTTGTTATCCACTTGGTAGGGCAAATTAAAACAATAAGCAAATGGCATTGAACGCGCGTATCACCGCCTTGTGAATATGGGTCGAGACGCTCAAGTGACCTCCACACCGAGAGCCTTCGAGTTGCACTGGTTTCACACGACTAAGCCTCGGTTCGCTAGGCAATTAGCCACCCACTCTAAAAATAATTTCCTGTAGTGTTATTTCTATCTTGATCAAAAGGGAAGACACATGTCCCCCTAACCAGAACTCCCCTTAGTTATATGTGGTGGGTGTTTGCATCATTTTAAAGTGGAGAATAACAACTTCATCCTAGTGTCATGAGAATGCTCAAGAACTTGTGAAAGGGGGCGACCTTTGATTAGTATTTGGTAGTGGGGAGGCAGTGGACTCCAACTCTTGGTATTTGATGACTTAACATAATCGACGCAGGATATCAGGTGACTCTTTTCGCAACTTCTCTCCAGCTACTCTTGCATTATTTTGTAGTCTTCATGGATAATTTGACAAAGGTTGAATATTTAAGTCCTTTCTTGGCACTCAATAACCCAAGACCATCGATTTCCTTACACTCAGCTTATGAATTTATCAACTTTGTTTCTAGTTGTGTAACCCCTCCCTCTGAGAAATCCTCACAATATCCTCTTAGTGCCCCTCACATGCATGCCTACCTAGTTGGCCGAAAACCTAACCACCCCTCCCGTTGAGCCCACTGTAATTGCTCCTGGTTATCTTTCCTTTCAATATAACACATGGGTGAACATTGAATTCCTTCAATGCACCCTTGCAACCAGTAGTTTTATCATCCTTTCTATAAGAACTCTGATGCAGGAGCATCCGAACTTAGCCAGCAATGTGATTGTATGTTCACTTGTTGTGGCTAACAAGAGATGAATTTTATTGACCTGAGTGGTCAAAATCAGTTTTAGTAGAGAGGGTTGGATCTCTCAAATTGATCTTTACTTTAATTATTGTAATAATTAAATCATTGCATTATTTTTAGAATAAGAGATAAGTGTTAGAATAGGTGTGTCTCAGAGCTTGAGAATAGGAATTTAATTTTTAAACTGATAAAAATAGAGATTGAGTTGTCAATGCAGTTAGGATAGGATTTGATCCATAAAAGAGGAAAAAATGTAATGATAGAGGTCGGTTGGAATAGGAGAGTGAGTAAGCGAGAAAGAGAGATAGGGTTTGAGAGTGAAACAGAGGTCAGACAAATTGTTGTAATTGAGCGAGAGGGCCAAGACTCTGTAATTTCTATTTTATTGAATAAATTGATGAAGTGTGGTGTGAACGCACAGTTCTAGTGCAGAAATTTCTTAAATCTGCATATCAGCATTCTGGACCCTAATCGCGTATTATTTCCATTTATGTGTTTTATTGTTAATCTTTGTCAATTAGTGTTAAAGATTTAAATCGAGATTAAGCGCTATAAACATTTATTAAACTGTGTTTCTTTAAAGCTCTGTATTAAGAACGTAGGCGGTATTCCCAAGTGGTAAGCGGTATCTCACGCGCTTAATAAATGGTAAATGGTATTTTTCCAAATCGCGCGATTAACCTTAACGGGTGACACGTAGCACGAGAAAACTAGAAATCTCGTGCGCCCTCGGTCTGATAACGGTCGTGCCAGAATTCACACGAGTTTGCGTGATAACCGTTGGATCAGACAGGTCGCACCGACGGTGGAGATCGTCCAGGCTAGTTGGTGCGTGATACGATACGATATTCGTTGGATCTGTGGAAATGAGAACAACAATGCAGATTGAAGCGTTCGGGTAGAGGAAAAGTCAAAGTACGAGCGGCGGTGATTGGTCAGGTAAGCAAAACCCTCAGGAGGAAATACACGTACATAATCTGATTAGGTGCAGCTGATTGGTTTTTAAGTGAACCGTTAGTCTAGTTATAAATGACCTGATCAACTTTGGTAACCATCCACATCAAACTCCCACAATGCTACATCAGAGAATGATATGCTAACATGGCTCAGCTAGTAGATATGAGGGAAGTTATCAAGATCGCTCTCAAGCACAACCAACGACTTAGAGATACAGGGATTCAACTATGGAGCACATTTAGTCGGTGGTGGACAGAGTTGCTTTGGAAGCTATGGAAGAGTGGAATGCTTACATTGATGAGGATATACTTGGTCATGTGGCAGATTGGATCCCTAATCTGAGCCATACATGTAGCCAACAAAATAAATATCTATGCACTGTTGAGCTCTGTTGGCATCCCAAAACGCTTATTTTCAATGCTTTGGAGGAGAAAGAAGACAATAAAAGTAAAATTGATCTACAACTCACCATACTACTTTAGAGAATCACCATATGTCTCTCAAGCACAAGGATTTGGCAGTGTGATTGGCTAGGATTGAGGCTGTACTATCTTAGGGCAATTGACCCGCTTCTCTAAGCACCGCCATTGTGCCAATTTACGTTTCAACTTCAACCTAGTTTGTTTATGGCTTACGCTTTTGCTTACATCATTATTTTTTATTGGTTATGGATGCCTTTACTTATCTTAGGATGTGGCAAATGTAGTTGCACTTATGTTACTCTTAGCTATAAAAACTTCCTTGATAGTATTGTTATTTGGTTGAACATTTGGTATGTCCATAATATTTTTTATTATTATATAGCTTTTTAGACAAAACAAATAATTTTCCGTCGTTGATTTGGTCTCCCCGGTGGCAAATTGCGGCAAGAAAAAGATTATTGTATGCTCTCTTTTAGATAATCAATATATTATGAAGCTTAACAATATCAAAAAAATATATATATATATATATATATATATATATGAAATTTAAATCAATGGAAATTTTAAAATTTTATTTATTATAATATAGTAAAATAAAATTTATTTTAATACTTTTAATTATTTTTTTAGTAATTAAATTGATGTGTTAGAATTTAAGAAGGTAAGGGAGCATTTACAATTATTTAAAACTTTAGTTTTAATGTGGCAAAATATTAAAAAAAACATTAGAATATCACTATGGTTTTGTTAAGTTGAAAGGTTTTAGTTGTGCTTTCATTTTCAATCCTCTTAGTCTCACAAAGATGATATATTCTTTCATCCCAAGGCACTTTGGGAATTTACCAATTCCTAATTTCACTATGGAGTTCATGAGAATTAATTGTTTTTGAAAATATTTTATTTTTTTCATTACACTCACTAAAATATAGAGATACTCTTTATTTTCTAAATTAGGGCAATGATCTCCTTACAATATCTTAATTTTATTTTTTCATCTAACTTTTTATCATACTATTTTTTCCTTTGTAAATTTTGATGTAATCATATTTTTAATATTATTTTATTTTTTTATTATATATATATATATATATATGGCTTAGTCAAGATTAGGCAACCGTATGCCATCTTCACTTAAAGTTAAGTTGATTTTGATTAGAATTTGAAACTAATTTAGGAAGCTTTTAATCTTTCATATTGTTTAATTTGTTTTTATATATTAGGTATTTGGTCATAATTGTATTATTTAGTGGAAAGATTTATTTCAATAATAATAATTATATATATATATATATATATATATATATATATATATATATATAATAATGTGTCATGATATTTGAAATTATTATATTTAAATATTTAATTAAAATTTATAATTTTATAAAATTAATTGTTAATTTAAAAAATGTAATAATAATAATTAAAAGAAAAGGTAAAATATTAACTTGTCTATCTTAGAGGTGTTAATCTCTAAGACTCTTGAAAGTTTTGAAAATATCATTACACCAAACCAAAAAAAATACCTTCTTAGTTTTTAAAAAAATGGTACTCTTATTTAATAAATGTGATATAATAAATACACAGAGAAATAAATGCTTAAGATAAGACCATGGTTGTTTAACATATATATTAATATTGTGATTATACAAGACTAAAAAAATAAAATGATGAATCTTACAACATACCATTTCTAGCATAGCATGAAGTAAAATAAAGTATATCATTTGGTAAGATGAAAATAAAGGACCACATATATAGAGAACTTAACATGATCTTTCAATTAAATCATAAGGGATTTGAAGAGAGACACACTTGAAATCTCATGCTTTAAACTCAAAGTCTCTAAATAACACTAGTTATGCGCCCCAAGTAATTATTGAGGAGAATTTTAAATATACGAATGTTTCAAATAAAATTTCTTAATATCTAGAAAATAAGAAATGTGTTTGTTGTAAGGGACTCGGATGACGCTCGCATGGACTATATATAAATTAAAAAGACTTAGAGCAAAAGAGAAAATGCAGTTAGGAATCAACCTTTGATGTTTAGATTCTAAAAAGAAAGGTTGGATGAATGTTAACTAAGAATAAATGAAGAAGGTTAAGGCTTATTGAAATGATCACTCTATTTATTATGTTGGAAACTCTCCCCTTCATTTGCTTGTTGAAGCTTTATTTACATGTTGTTCTATTGGAGGTGTCCTAACTATTATCATTTCTTCTTGAAAATCAAGATTGGTATTGAATTCTAATAACTCATCTTTGATCACCTTCAATTCAAATCCAAACTAGTGACTTATGTCCATTTGATCTTCATTTTTGTTAACAATGTGGATTAACCACTTTTTAACTTCCTTTTTAGAAAAACTAGTTAAGTTCTTAAACTCATTGTCTCATGAGATAATAGAAGTGCCCAATTGCTCTTACATTCAACCCTTAGTAAGTAGTATAGTGTCCATTATTAAATATGGTCCCTCCAACTCTTTTGTTACATCAATTATGCTAAAAATAAATCACTTCTTTTAGAATTAATGATGTTACATTCTTCAATCATTTCTCTTAAGCATTGAATTTTTCTCAATGAGCAACTCTCTATTTGTTTTATTCAAATATTTGATGGAAAATTGTGTTCCCTTATGAGAGAATTATTCATGCATGTTACTGTAACACTAAAAGTACTAACAAAGCTTTTATAAAAATATTCATCATTTTCTAAGTCCTTCTGGAGATACTGCTTAAGGCCTAGAATCCGGAGATGTTGCATAAGGCCTAGAATCCTTGTAAACAAATAATTCGAACTAATAATCAATTCCCATTATTTGAGGATTAAAGCAATCATTTTGCTAATGTTGTCTGCGACGTACTTTTTGAGATCTACCAATAAACTTGATGCTTCTTTTAGCATTGAACTCGTTCTAGGTGTGTCTTCAAAAATGTCAATTGGCTTAGCAGTTGATATGGACTTAGAAAAATAGGGATTTAGGAAACAATGCATCTTCTAATTATTTTATTCTTTTCTTCAACATTAAATTATCCCTCTTATAGCTTGGTGGAACTATAGGACCTTTGAGGGTTTTATTATTATCTTGTCAAATTCTGAGTTCCATTTTTCTGTTATCTTCTTATTCTTAAAATTATCAATTTGTAACTTTGTAGAGATTTAGTTAAATATGGCACGATGCAGTGTAAAAGATTTCCCTTTAAAAACTATTGGCTCATTACAAGCCAATTCTTTATCTATAATTCAAGTTTCAATCAATCATTTTTCTATCCAGTCAAGCATTTTAACATCAATATCAACCACCATTTCATTAGTGCTAACTTCACATTCTTGAATCTCTTAATTTACTTTTTCAGTGGTATCTCATTTCTTTTTTGAACTTCCAAAAAATATAGGTGATTTTTCAAAATATCTTTTAGGAGGATCTTTATGTCCTTTATCTCCAACGCTCTGAGTATTACACTTCCTCTATTATCATGCATTGTTGTGACTTTTACTCTATCGTTGAAGAACTCCCTTAGGAAACATGGGTTGAACCGGGGTCATTACTCATGATAAGTTGTCCTCTTTCCTTATATTGATTATTGGTGCTAATCAAAGTATTAATATCATCTTGCATTGGAGACTAGTTTCCTTCAAGAAAGTTTTATTAGAGATTTTGATTATACACTTATCCTTCATCCAAGTGTAATGTTTTAACAAAATATGAACCATATTCATTAGAAGTCATGTGGGATGAAATAAACAATCTTGATCAAAACCTTCAAATTGATGGATTTCCCATATATTAAAAGAATTAAAATATGTAGAAAATTCATCCAAGTGGGAAATAATTTTAACAATAATTTATCCAATCCTCATAGGCATTGGGATGAATTGTTTTCTTTCTTTTTCATGGAAAAAGTGTCCTCGTGACTTGAATTGCCTCATAATTGTGCAACAACAAAAAAAGTTGCAGACATAATGGAGATGCAAAATGGGTTTTCCTTGAAATCCATATAGTCTTATATAAGTGAACTCATCCTGCAATTTAAAACTTCCTTTTCCAATAAGAAAAATCATAGCTTCTCTTGACATCCTATTTGTGGGAGAACAATGAATCATCCTCTTGAAATGCATTTTGAAATTGATATAACTAAAAGGGACCTTGTGCCTCCAAATTGATGGATATCATAATGGTACCAAGTCCTTGTTATAATTTGCACTCCTTGAGCATGGTAAATTTTCAAAGACATGACAATAAACTATAGCATAGACTATATAAGACATCATGTAAAATCTCTTAGTATTACGAAGGTTTCTCATTTGATAAGAGATTTAATTTAAGATAACATGTGCCCAGTCATGAATGGAATTCTCATGGATAGAATAATGAAGAATATAAAGAACATACTTTCAAATACAATGGTTGACTCCTACCTAATAATACTCGCAAGAAGCCATGTAAATGCTATGTATGAGTATGTAAGGGAGAACTTTTATGATCATCGTTTAACTACCTAAGGAACATTTTCAGAAGCTCCATTCTCCCACCATGAGCATCTATAAATTTGTCTACTTCAAGAACCTTAAGAGTTATTTTAGGCATCAAGATTCCCAACATCTTCTTGAAAACACTAGGTATGAGGGGGACCAGTGTCTTCCCACTTTCTTCCAACTAAATTAACTTTTGCTTAACATTGAACTTGTTTGCACACCATAAAACCAAATCCTCAAAATTAAACACTTCAGTTATATAACAAACATGTGCTACTTTGGAGGTCCATATTTTGTTTGAGAATTTCTCCTTTATTCAGAGTGGTGAATACCACTTATAAGATACAAACCACTAAAATTCACAATCTTTACATCCAAGGGCATTAACTGTATAACCACAATATTCCTCTTTTCATTTTTTTTGACATAGTTTCTTGTATAAGTTTAAAGAGTAGGTGGCAATCCTATTAATAAAATATCTTGATTAACAAGGATATGAGTATTACTAAATTCATTTCACATTGTCCTTAATATTATAGGTCGATACCTTCAACATATTAACGGTAATTACCACTTGGATTTGAATTTATATGGATAATTTATGAAAATAACATGATATCAATAACGACATTAATCGAAGTGTGGGACCTAATGTGGTGGCAGCAGAACTTTAATGATCCTCAAAAGTGGCACATAAGCAACAAAATTGATGAAAATCGACTAAGTATAAGAGAGCCATTATGATAGTTACAGAGGTCAAAATGGAGAATGTAGAAATTTGAAGTTGCGAGATGTTGAGGAATGGGATGACTCAGGTGTCTCCCACATCCACAATTCAAAAAAATGACTAAGTATCAAGATAAGTGCATTTTGGATGATGCAGAAATGTGGAGTGCATTTTGGGTTATGCGGAAATGTTGGCTTGTATAATATTCCACAATAGACTTGGCTTCGCAAGTAAGGCTCCTACAATTAAGAAAATGAGTAAATATGGAAGGTGTATGGAAAGAGTAATGTGGAGGTAGAGTAATGCAAGGCCCCAAAAGATCAAAGAGGAAATTTGTCTAAGTATTGAATTTTGCAAACTTGTGAAATTAAAGAAAGACTCTCACACATTCCACATTTACTGAAAATGGTTAAGTATGGAGCAACTCAAGAGAGAACCAAACACTAAAACATTTATCAAGTAAACTTGATTGATAAGAGGTAAAAAAACTCTCTATATTTTAGTGAATTTTCTATAAACATTATCTATATATATAATTAATCTAAAAAAAACAATGAATACTTTGTTTATTATTATTATTATTGTAAATTAAAACTTTTTATATTATCAAAATAGCTCAGAGATACATGATTTTTACATCTATCCACCCAAGTGGATCTTTGTTTTCTTCAGTGAATACAAGAGTACCCATAGCCCAAAATTCTATGTTAACCCCAAAGGGCAAGAAAGCACAAACCATCCAACTAGTCCAAATTACAAAAAAAAACCCGTTTTGTTGGGTTTCCAAAGCGTAACATATTATATTGACAAGAACACTAGAAAACATAAACATCATTCCAGATCAGACGGGAAGATGGGAGCAAGGTCCCTGGCACTCAATCCATGAGGTGCATCGATGTCTGAATCACGGTGGATATGTCCTATGTGTGCCAACCTTATGTCCTACGTATGCCAACCTTGTGTTCAACTTGTCCAAAGTGAAGTGTTAGTTCCTCAACATCCTCTTAATGTCCTCCAAAGAAGTGAACACATTATACCATTCCACCTATTTGTCCTTTATGACTATACTAAGCAGCACCTTTATATGCTAGTGAATGGATATTGAGTTTAAGTATTGCTTTTTCCATCCCCTGGTATGACTAGGATCCAGAACCCCAATAGAAAACTCATCCAAAATCTTAAAGTCTGAGTGGGACTATCTATCTTTCCCTGTCAGTGTTTCCAGTTTTTTTATTTCCGTTTGTATCTTTGAAGGAACAATGTTAAAATAGGTGGTCACAGAGTCCTTATTGAAGAGCCTGGTCCTTCGTTGGCCCAAGGGGTTGCTTCCCCCGTCCCTTGTCTTGTAATGTATTTGCTGTCTGGGAGGCATGGCTGCCAAATGGGGGTCACACTTGTAGCAATAGGTGAAGCGTCCAAAACCTGGAAAGGATCAAGAGAACAAAACAAAAGATGCATAAGCAAGAACTAGACCACAAGAGACAAATTTTTTACTATACCACATATGCCATATCGAACTATGCGAGAGATCCCCACACTCAGACAACATAGAGCTAGCTCCACTCAAAAGAGAAACCCATGTCCCTACAAAATTCAACCAGGTAGAAAGACACATACCAACTAGAAGACCAATATTACCACATTTACACAGACCTAGATTAGACCAGGAGGGCGAGAAAGATTTAATCCAATTACACATAACGTTATGAGATACCACGAAACAGAAATGTGGTGAAGCACACACCCTTAGAAAACCACTAATCTGATCAGATGCCAAAAGACTAGAACCAGAATTAAAATTAGCCAAACAGACTCTTGCCCTTAACCCAACAATAATTCCCAACAGATAACCAGATACTAGAATTGAGAAACCAGACAAATCTCATAGTATATAATTCAAGAGCGAGAGAAAAACAACCTGAACCACCATGCCCGAGTTGCAAGATACGAACCTATGCTAGTTGATGAATGCAATATCTGGAGTCCATTGAGATAATGTCATGTGTTAGAGAATAAGACCCTCCTACCTCCACTTCACAAACACCATGCAATTTCTCATACCACTCCTCTTCAAGACCTAACACCCAAATAAATGATGACTTAGCAGCAAAAAACTCTCTAGCCTCATCAGCAGTAGGAAGGTCAACCTCGCCTTTGCTCCAAATCTCCACCCAAAACTCATGAACGATGGCGAGTTGCAAGGATAAATAACCATAAATGGCCAGCTGGGAATATGCATGAAGATGCATGTTGGGGGTGAGTTGTGCACCCTACTCATCAATTTTCATCATGTCATAATTGTTGGAAATAATACAGAGAGGGGGGGGTGAATCAGTATTATCTAATCAATAAAACTTTTCCATTTTCATACTCAGATTCATATACGCTACTTCAGTTAAGTATACCTGCGTATATACACGACTGTGTCTATTGAAACTAGTGTATAACCATTAAACTCATGATTCAGTTATGTGATCTTCAATGGATGCATCAGAACATTATTAGTCATATTAACAGTCAACAGTAGCAGTGAAATGGATATATCAACACACATAAGCAACACACATGAACACCATGATATAAGGTGGAAACCCAATGTGGGTGAAAACCACCTGTTGCAATTCGTTTCTATCTTCCTTTAATAAGAAACTTCTTTTACAATGTACTGGTGCAGTCCTTTACCAGCACGCAGGCTACAACCTGCAGAAGGCTACAACCTTCTCTCGTTCTCCAGACTCTCTTGGAAGGGAGCTCCAACCCCCTTTGCTCTTGTACTAGCTAAGATACTAGTACGTAGGCGTCGGCCTACAATCTTCTCTCCTCCGAGTACCACGTTTCATACATTTTCAAACTGGATACTCCTGAAGCACAACACTATAATCTGAAGGCCACATTTCATCAAATTTTCATACTGGACCCATAACTATCATTGAAGCTCAAAACAATCACTACTAGCATCATCAATCTCTGAATCACTGAAACACTGAAACCCTGTCAATCAAAACAGTCACAGAACTCTGCAAAATCAATCAGAACCAACGGTATCATCAAAAACATGCATCAGAGTGCATACGCTACTTGGAAGTGTTGAATCTGCGTGTATACGCAACTTCATCAAGGTGAACCAACGTATATGTCATTAATTACTTATTCATAACTTCTCTGCACTTCCTGACTTTAGACATAACCAAATCATTACATATACAAGAATAATATATGTGTTAGCACCCAGATCTAGTCCGTCGGATCACATAAATATGAGTCATTATGATCTTGATCCATATTAGTTCTCATCCATCAATACACAATCATCCAACCAAGATATGCAGAATACTAACACCATTAAACAGTCATCATAACTCATCAATCAGTCAGAACCACCTGTAACTTCAGACATCATAGCTCAAATGGTATATGCTACTATGATGAATCAAACCCGCGTACATACGCGCTTTTTCCAAGGCCAACCCGCGTACAGATCTAAAAATATTTTCTTATAACTTTGCAGTTGTACCAGACATCAGTCATACTCATAACATTTATATTACATGCGTCAGTATGCAGATCTAGAATAAGCATAATCAACCATATAAAGATAGTTCATTTCAAACCATTTGATCCCGATCTCTCCTTAGATCTTGTTCTCCATCAACCGGTGAGATCCCTCCTTAGCTCAGATCAAGCAATGCATCATCAACCCATAACCTACATACTGGATCTCATACTTCATCAGATATTCAAGACTTTCTGAATGCCTTTGCCTAATGATCTTCCTCTCCTTTTATAGTCTTAGGCCTTGCTCAATACCACAGACCAAAACCATAATAAAACAATACCATCGACCCAATACTTGGGATCAACACTTATGGGTGCAATACCACGGACCAAAACCATAGGTCTAAATACCACGGACCCAAAAATAAGCTTTCCGACATGTACGCGCTTTTCCGTGCATGAAACTGCGTGTATACCCTACTTGGTATATAGCGAACTTGCGTATACGCGACTTGGTATATAGTGAACCTGCGTATACCCGTGTGTATACCCTACTTGGTATATAGCGAACCTGCGTATACGCGACTTGGTATATAGTGAACCTGCGTATACCTGTGTGTATACCCTACTTGGTATATAGTGAACCTGCGTATATACTCTTCTTTCTTCATTCTTTGTAGTCTGATCATCAATTCTTTGCTACTAACCTGCTGCACTATAATCTGTCATCTTGCCATCAAGGACAACACTTGTATCATAATGCCAACAATCTCCCCCTTTGGACTTGATGGCAAAGCTAACTTGTCATACTGAGAACTGTCATCTGATTCCTTTGAGCAGTCCTGCATCCCATGCATTCAGTCACATCTGATATCTCTTCTGATGATTCATTAAGTGAGATGTTCTTCTATGAGAGGGTTGCCATCAAGTACAACACATGCATCATAATGCCAACAATCTCCCCCTTTGGACTTGATGGCAACAACACCAAATCACTCTCCCCCTTTGACATCAAGGGCAAAGGGTGATCCAAGATATTCTCTTTCCAAGATAAGCATTCTGTTGTTCATACTCCCCAGAGTGTCTGCTGAAATTTCTGAATGAGCTCCCCCTTTGTATATGCCAAGGTGTACCAATCTGTCCATTCTCCCCCTGAGTACATGCTGAGTCTCTGCACTGCGAAAGTGTGTTATTCATGCTCCCCCTGACTGTAGGCAAGATCTGCAAAAATATGTTCTACAAGAATAACCAAGACTTATACATCATAAAAGACCTTCCTATCACCCAAAGACTCAATAAATACATCCATCACCCAACCAAGTGGGGATCATCCACCCAACCGAGTGGGGATACATCAAAAGTTTGCACATTACATCTTCATCCCAGGCATAGTGGGGAAACCAAAATAGGCCGTTACATGACCTTGACACCATACATGACTGAAATATTTCATCATCCTTCTTATGCAAAGAGGGGTTACAAATTACATTATGTGACTCGAAGAGATTTCATCAAATGACTACAATAGATAGAGACACACTATTACATCATGAGTCTTGATATGACCTTTTCATGAGACCAACCATCTAAATAAAACCATGATAGTCATTAGCAACTATCATACACAATGTATGATCTGCTTCATAAGCATCTGTCAACAACATCTAGACCAGCAATCATGTTCTCCCTCTGTACCTGTTCCATATGTACCAGATGGTCTCTGTTAGACCCATATCATACTTTCTTCAACCAGAGCTTAGCCCTACTGATTTCCTTCAAATCAACATATACGCTACTGTATCCACAGAAACGCGCGTATATACGCGGATACTCCTTATGAAACTCGCGTACGACCAATTCCAGATCAGCAACCTGTAAATGTCCTATGACAGGGTATGTCTGCAGATAACAACTCATCATCATTCACATTATATCATATGTGCAAAACACCATAACCATCTTATCAACAAGATCATCATCACTTGGGAATATCTGCATCAATCAACATATGTAAGTATCAACCTATCATCATATAGGTAGAACTCATCATCATCATGTCTCTAACAATGCAACTTTGCATGTATCCAGCACTATGTATCTTGAGCTCAAGGCTTCTTTATATCAATAACATCAACACTCCTCATCCACATTAGCACCAAGAACTATAGGAATCATAATTGTAGCATATGACAATAGCTGCATATGCGTGACTCATCAAGTAATGAATATGTGTATTCAAGCTTTGTACTTCTCCTTATCCTTATGAAGATCACCATGTAAGCATCATATATGCACCATCTGAACATCAACTATGTAACCCCAAGAATCATATGAGATTTTATCATGGACAACTCATAACCACATCATAGCAAGATATATCATTTAGCCATATAAGCATCATCACCAAGGATTATTAACCATAATGCCAACAATGCATTATTAAAGGCATATGCTCCCCCTCAACCTGTGCCATCTGTTTACTGTTAGATCTGATCATGCATATATCATCAATAAGCATCAAAACATCATCATCATCAAGTTAGGATCAAAACACTTCTAGACATCTTACAAGTATCAAAACATTTCCACACATCCTCAGCAGACTGTAACTATTAACCAATAGAGCAAATAATGGACTGAATCATATCAGATCCTTTTTCTGAGCCTGTCCCCACTGCTTTTCCTCAGACTGACATATACGCAACTTTGCAGTGTCTAACTCGCGTATATACATGACTTCCCTTTATGGAACTTGCGTATGAGATTTAGGATACTGAAGTTTTATACTTTCAGCTCCCTCTGAGTCTGTTATGTCTGTGTTGTGCTGTATCTGAGTACATTGTGTTGTGCCACATCTTTCTCACTGTACTTACTTCTTCTTCCATATCTTCAAGTGTGATGATGTTTTCTCCTTTTGGTGTGATGTCCGTCCTTTGTTTCTGTATTCCTTTGCTATATGTCCAAGCTTGTTACATGCATAACATCTTACATGTTTCATATTCCTCCTGTAGCAATCAACAGCTTTGTGACCAAACATATTGCAAGAAAAACAATATCCATTAAAGTACCTGGAACGTGATGATCCTTTTATGTGATGATCTTGAACCATTCTTCTTCTACATCTAGCTGCAACATGTCCAAGATTATGACATTCATAACATTCAATATTATTTATTTGAGTAAATGGCAGACTATTACTTCCATAGATAGGAGTAAAAGATGTTCTTTGAAGAATCTCTTTCCTTGATTGTTGACCTCTCATCTCTCTTATCTCCTTGTTGATCATTTTAGATTTCTCTTTAGAGTTCCTTGCCTCACCTTGTGAACTAGATTCACCTTCAACAGATTCATGAAAACCAAGACCAGTCTTGATAGCAGGAGACCTTTGACTACTAAGAATATCATCCAAGGCTTTAGTACTATCTTGAAATCGTAATAGTTTATCCTTTTCTTCTAATTTACCTTTCAAGATATTTACCTCAACTTGAAGTTGTTCTTCCTTTTCCAGACATTGTTTCTTCATGTTTTCTTCAGCATTTCTTTCCTCTTCCATTTGTTGCCTTAGTTTGAGAATCTCCTTTTCTTGTTCTTCATTCACATCCTGCTGCATTTAACGAATTCTGAAGGCACATTCCAGCTGAGATTTTAAGCTGATAACTTCGTTTTCCTATTTTTCAATAGCTTGGAGTAGATCTTTATTCTGCTTCTTTGTTTCTTCAAGTTCTTCCTTTAGCGAGAGGGTCGTAGCTTCAAGACTTTCATAATAACTGGATCGATCTCTGAGCTCCTTGATTGTTGTGTTCTTTTCAATGACTTCATTTCTTAGAGATGTTACTTCATCCTGCAACTTTTGATATTTGTCCTTGAATAACTCTCGTTGAGTCTTTAGTCTAGTAGCAGCTTCTTTGAAAGCACCATCCTTTATGTTCAAAAGTTTTTCTTGAGTTCTAATCTTGTTTGTCGGACTTTTAAATTCTGCCTCTATTTGATATCTTTCTTGTTCACCCATAAGAGCAAATTCAGTTGTTTCGCTATCACTTTCATCTTTTCCAAATGGATGGATAGTTGCAGCATCAGAGGATATCAAATTCATACCTACTAGTTCATCTTCATTCTGAAATGATTCTGATTCTGATTCTGATTCTGATTCTGAATCTGAAGAACTTCTTACACCTAATCCCCAATCGATTCTCCCACTGTCATAGTTCTTCTGAGATGTCTTCTTCTACTTATGTGTTTTCTTCTTAAGCTTCTTTCCCATTGTTCCACGGATCTCCTTTAAGCGATCAAGCCTCTACCAAAGGAACTGCTCTGATACCAATTGTTGGAAATAATACTGGGGGGGGGTGAATCAGTATTATCTAATCAATAAAACTTTTCCATTTTCATACTCAGATTCATATACGCTACTTCAGTTAAGTATACCCGCGTATATACGTGACTGTGTCTATTGAAACTAGCGTATAACCATTAAACTCATGATTCAGTTATGTGATCTTCAATGGATGCATCAGAACATTATTAGCCATATTAACAGTCAACAGTAGCAGTAAAACGGATAGATCAACACACATAAGCAACACACATGAACACCATGATATAAGGTGGAAACCCAATGTAGGTGAAAACCACCTGCTGCAATTCGTTTCTATCTTCCTTTAATAAGAAACTTCTTTTACAATGTACTGGTGCAGTCCTTTACCAGCATGCAGGCTACAACCTTCTCTCATTCTGCAGACTCTCCTGGAAGGGAGCTCCAACCCCCTTTACTCTTGTACTAGCTAAGATACTAGTACGTAGGCACCGACCTACAATCTTCTCTCCTCTGGGTACCACGTTTCATACATTTTCAGACTGGATACTCCTGAAGCACAACACTATAATCTGAAGGCCACGTTTCATCAAATTTTCATACTGGACCCATAACTATCATTGAAGCTCAAAACAATCACTACTAGCATCATCAATCTCTGAATCACTGAAACACTGAAACCCTGTCAATCAACACAGTCACAGAACTCTGCAAAATCAATCAGAACCAACTGTATCATCAAAAACATGCATCAGAGTGCATACGCTACTTGGAAGTGTTGAATCTGCGTGTATACGCAACTTCATCAAGGTGAACCAGCGTATATGTCATTAATTACTTATTCATAACTTCTCTGCACTTCCTGACTTCAGACATAACCAGATCATTACATATACAAGGATAATATATGTGTTAGCACCCAGATCTAGTCCATCGGATCACATAAATATGAGTCATTATGATCTTGATCCATATTAGTTCTCATCCATCAATACACAATCATCCAACCAAGATATGCAGAATACTGACACCATTAAACAGTCATCACAACTCATCAATCAGTCAGAACCACCTGTAACTTCAGACATCATAGCTCAAATGGTATACGCTACTATGATGAATCAAACCCGCGTACATACATTCTTTTTCCAAGGCCAACCCGCGTATGTATCTAAAAATATTTTCTTATAACTTTGCAGCTGTACCAGACATCAATCATACTCATAACATTTATATTACATGCGCCAGTATGCAGATCTAGAATAAGCATAATCAACCATATAAAGATAGTTCATTTCAAACCATTTGATCCCGATCTCTCCTTAGATCTTGTTCTCCATCAACCGGTGAGATCCCTCCTTAGCTCAAATCAAGCAATGCATCATCAACCCATAACCTGCGTACCGGATCTCATACTTCATCAGATATTCAAGACTTTCTGAATGTCTTTGCCTAATGATCTTCCTCTCCTTTTATAGTCTTAGGCCTTGCTCAATACCATAGACCCAAACCATAATAAAACAATACCATCGACCCAATACTTGGGATCAACACTTATGGGTGCAATACCACGGACCAAAACCATAGGTCTAAATACCATGGACCCAAAAATAAGCTTTCCGACATGTACGCGCTTTTCCGTGCATGAAACTGCGTGTATACCCTACTTGGTATATAGCGAACATGCGTATACGCGACTTGGTATATAGTGAACCTGCGTATACCCGTGTGTATACCCTACTTGGTATATAGCGAACCTGCGTATACGTGACCTAGTATATAGTGAACCTGCGTATACCTTTGTGTATACCCCACTTGGTATATAGTGAACTTGCGTATATACTCTTCTTTCTTCATTCTTTGTAGTATGATCATCAATTCTTTGCTACTGACCTGCTGCACTATAATCTGTCATCTTGCCATCAAGGACAACACTTGTATCATAATGCCAACAATCTCCCCCTTTGGACTTGATGGCAAAGCTAACTTGTCATACTGAGAACTGTCATCTGATTCCTTTGAGCAGTCATGCATCCCATGCATTCAGTCACATCTGATATCTCTTCTGATGATTCATTAAGTGAGATGTTCTTCTATGAG
Organism: Pinus tabuliformis; assembly: GCA_031772625.1. NCBI lineage: Eukaryota > Viridiplantae > Streptophyta > Pinopsida > Pinales > Pinaceae > Pinus > Pinus tabuliformis. The sequence continues at coordinate 1,600,820,341 of CM062820.1, forward strand.
AGGGTTGCCATCAAGTACAATGCATGCATCATAATGCCAACAAGAAGTTGGTGGGATTAGCCCCCAACCCACCCTCTTCAATATTGTGTACACCCTCATCGAGGAATTCATTTATTATTTTTTGAATTTTTGACCGGAGAATCCACAGTAATCGAGTTTTTACACCAACGTTTCAAATCCCAAATGGGATCCATCATCAGGGTAAAGAGAAAGATGATAAAAGAAGAGCCAGATGGAGGAAATAAATACTCATGAGGGATGAATATTAAAGGCAAAGCACAGGTCGGCCAGAAAGATTTATAATGAAACCTAATTTTAATTTTAATTTTTATAAATTAATATTATTTATTTAATATTTTTAAAACAAAATCTTTAAACTAAAATCTAAATTAATATTAATATCTAAAAAACTAATATGTATGTTAATATTAATATCAAAAAACTTTATATAATCTAAAATCTATATTGATATTAATATCTAAAAACTAATATATATATTAATATTAATATCATAAACCTAATAAATAACATTAATATTTATATAACTTAATGACTATATAACTTAATATTGATGATTACTATATAACTTAATAATTATATAACCTAAAGTCTATACAACTTAATATATATATTAGAATTAATATTAATAAAGCCTAATACCTATATTAATATCTAAAAACTAATATATATATTAATATCATAAATAATTTTTATATAACCTAAAATCTATATAAATTTAATATCTAAAAATTAATATATATATATATTAATATTAATATATATGACTATATAACTTAATGACTATATATGACTATATAACTTAATATTAATATATATGACTATATAACTTAATATTAATATATATGACTATATAACTTAATATTAATATATATGACTATATTACTTAATGACTATATAACATAATATTTTATAAAACTTGATCACTATAAAACTTAATATTTATATAACCTAAAATCTATATAACTTAATATATGTAATAGTAATAATATCAATAAAAACTAAATATCTATATCAATATCTAAATAAATTAATATTAATATAACCTAAATTCTATATTAATTCAATATTAAAATCTAGACTGTATTAGAACATACATTAATGCCTAAATTATATTAAAATCCAACCTTGTAGTTGAATTAATAATTAGAGCTTTTAATAGAATATAAATAACCTAATGACAAAATTAATATTACAATCAAAACAATGCTAATATCTATAATACTATTTATATTTAAAATGTAAACTTATATTAGTGTCTATATTAATAACTATCTTACCTGTTTGACAACTTACCTGGGGCCGGGCTGACGTTTTCTTGATTTTACTGATCAGGGAGATGAAACAACGTATATTTTATAATTAACTTAAATCCATCTTAAATCAATATCTAGAGGGTTCCAATTTTTTAATGTGTAAATATTTTTATCATTTAATTTCATGTCATTTTTAATTCTTTCATGTGAAAGAAATTTAAAAAAAAACAAATACGATTTCTCTTAGTACTTGATATATCCATGGTTAAGATAAATTGGTTTACTAGATTTAAGATCCCTCCCTCTCCTTGTCTTTCTTCCCCTATCTCCCCCATCTGTATTTGTGTTTCCCTCTCTTTCTCTTCCCTTTCTCTCCCTCCCTCTCTCTCTCCTGTCCTTTTATACGTCTAAGACATATCCTTAAATCTAGTAACATCTAAAACTTTGTCTCATTACTTTATAGCTTAGGAAGGGGTACTTATCTTTGTTAATTTTGATAGGAGTATTTGAAAATATATCCCTTTTAAAATGTAAAAGATCATTGAAAATGTATAACTAACAGTAGGTTGAAAATGTTTCTTTTTAGATATCATGAAACAAAGTTTATAATATATTATATATAGTTTATTATTGGAATCACATCTGTCGTGACACAATACCTGCAGGTGTTAGTAAACGAACACATTGCCAGAGTTAATGAGTCCTCAATGGGTGGTTAATTACATGTCACAAAACAAACAAGTAGCACTAGATTATCCAATTTCCAACAATCTCCCCCCCGGCATGAGCCAGGGGTGTTTCGAACTCAAGACTTTTGGCTATAATACCACTTGTTGGAATCATGATTATCGTTACACCAAAACCCACAGGTGCTGGTAAACAAACGCATTGCTAGAGTTAATGAATCCTTGAGAGAAAATTAAGCACATTTCACAGAACACACTAGGATCATTGGATTATCCAATGGCAAACATTTATAGTAATATGTTAATTAAGATTTTGCTATATATATACATAGAGAGAGAGAGAGAGAGAGAATACATATCTAATACTTCCTATATATTAGATATGCATACTCTCTCTCTCTCTCTCTCTCTCTCTCTCTCTCTCTATATATATATATATATATATATATAGATATAGATATAGATATAGATATCTTCTAACATCCATTTTCATTTTCTATAGGGTGGAGATTTATACTTGTATCCATACTAATAGTCGTATTATTTATTGCTTCAATGATGAATATGTGCATCCACACCCCTTCCAACCCTCCTCCCACAACTCCCATAAGGAGCGAAGATGGGCATTTGAGGTGAAGGGATGCATTTGTGCCCCTATCCACCACCTATCTAGATATTAAGAGGTCCATTTTAGTCATCCCCGCCTAGAAGGGTGCTAGTGTGAAAGTATGCACATCTTCACCCTCTTAGAAGGTTGTGTGGTACACATAAATTCACACTTTGACTCCCCCTTCCAAAGGTGCACAAATGCATATCTTCAACCCCCCATGGGTATATGTGGTGGGGGGTGTGCACAAATGTACATATTCACCCATATTCTAGTGCATTTACAAATGCACATCTTCACCTTTCCAAGGGTGGGTGGTAGGGAAGTGTGAGTGATGTAGAATAGAGCCACAATGGAATAAACACACACTTCCAAAACAAGGAGCATTGGATTCATAGATCATCCATGTATTCTTTGCTCCAATTACTCTTATTATGAACATACTTACAACTCCTTTATATAGAGCATGGCTCGAATACAAATGGATCTTGTTGAGATCTTCCAAAACCTAAGAAAATCAAAATTACTCATATTCTTATTTTAACACCCCTAACTATATTCTAAAACAAAGTACACTATTACTATTTAGTTCATTATGTTACATTTAGGAGGTTATAGACAACCAAATCCCTCCATACATGTATGAGTCTAGAATTATCTAGGACAACATGCATTTACTCTCATGCTCCTACATCAAAGTTTCGATGAAAGAAAGTTCTTCATGGACCCCTATCCATAAATTCTTCATTGTTGTTGCCTTCACTTGAAAGTTTGAGACAAATTTAGGTGCATTTGTAAAATACTAATTCTTTCTTCAAATATTTCTTCTTGGATCTTAAGGTTTTCTTATTGGATGTAAACTTTCTTTGTTGTTTTGTTACTTTCTTGTTTTCTATGCTTTTCCAGGATTCCATACATTACTTTCTTACTATTCAATTTCCTTACTTTCACAAGCACCTTTAGCCAACTAATCCTTGTTGTTGATTTTTGTCTTCATCCTTTGACTTTCCCATTGATTCAAAACTTCTTCAGCCTCATAGGATATGAATTTCTCATTAGACAACCAATTATTAATACTACTATTGTTGGTTCTTCATGGAGGCTCCTTATAACTGACTTGAATTATGTCTGCAACTTTTTTGTAGTATTCATCAACCTCAGGCTTTGCTAACCACTCTTCTAGAAACTTTAACTCTTCCTCAACATTCATTGTCTCTTTTGTTCCATCCATTAGAATCTTCTTGATTATAGCCTCTTTTATGCCTCGATAAGACAATTTTTCGTCTTCTTTTATAACAAATTCTAGTGGTTGTCCATCTTCGTAACTTGCATAACTTGTATACACACACAAACCCTTAGTTTTAAAACCATGAGACTCCTTGGTCTATGTTGGTGCCTCTAACATCTCTTCCTTGTGATGGTCTAAATCCTCCCAGCACTCCATAAGACTTACATAAAGTCTCTCATATTCTTCATCATCTTCTCCAAGCATTGCTTCCTGCTCTGGTTCACAAATGTGAATTCCTTCTTCCTCTTTCATGGATCTCTATCTATATGCAATTCCACTCAGGTTTTCCTCTATTTTGACCCATACATTCAACTGTATCAATTTCTTTACGTATAATTTCACAATAGGCCATTTGACTTTTTTATAAAGCTCCCAACCATTATTCAAGTTTTCGCTTAGCAACTCCCTCAAAAGACTCAATCTCTCCTTTAACTCAGCAATCCCTTTCTCTATACCCAACTCATTATTCCTGGCATCTTTTTTCACTAAGTTCATTCTTTTATTATTATCCATGTTCTTTTACAATATTTTGTACCATTGTGCTTACCACACTTCCACTATGACACTCGAGTTCCTAAAATTATTCTAAATTTGTTTCTTTCCTTAATCGACTAAACCTAAACTCTAATTTCCAATTATTTCAACTCTCAATAATTTTGCAATATACTTTGTTCTATACAAATTTCCAAACCAAAAGTTTCTCGTCTGGACTATTTACCTCTTTTTAGCTTTAGACATTCATTCATTTGAAAAAAAATATGAATTCCAATTTACATAATTGGCAGGAGAAAGAAAAGAAGAGAAAAAAACAAAAACAAAAAACACTTTTAGCACAAGTAAGTTATAATTTTTCAAAAAACTTTTAGCACAACTAAGTTATAATTTTTCTTATCCCACTGACCCATGCAGAAGCTAAGACTCGCATTACACTTAGTCCATACGAGTTCCAATAAGATTCGTTGTCTCCGTGTAGGCAAGGTGATGCAAATACATTTAATAAAACAAAAACCATTAACAGTCATCATGCATCATCAACGTGCATGCCATTTTTAAGAAATAAATATTAGGCTCTTAGAACTTTTCCTGGTTATGTTTTTAATTAATTTTGTCTAAAATTTGCTCATAAATTTAGAAAAATTATTGGAATTGCAAATTTCAGTAGGTATGGTTGCATAATTTAGATGGATTATAAAGTTTTAAAATATTGAGTTTATTTATGCATTTAACAGTTTTTTTAACAATTGTATTGCCAAATTCTAATAATAATTACTAAAAATTAAAATAATAATATTCAAAATTATTTTTTCCCATACACTTTTCATGTATATATTTTTGTTAAATTTAATAACCAAGTAATACAAAACATAAAAATATAATTTTCATATTGAGAATTTTGAATAGATGTAAGACCAAAAAATGCATTTACAATAGTAGTGTAGATTTATCTTAATCACGGTTGAAAGGGACCAAATATCTTAAAGTGCAAATCTCTTTTAGAGTGAAAAAAAATAGAAAATGGTTTGCACCTCAAGAAAATTGATCCCTATCAACACTTACAGATGTGGTTGATATCTATATATATATATTAAATCATATTTTTGAATGTATAAATCGATACAATGCTTTGAAAATCCCCTTGAGAGCTTGGACAATTCCAACAATTTTTTATCATATTTCAAACTAAATTGACTGGAAAAATGGCCAAAATGTAAAATAGTGAGACTAATTAAAATATTTTAACCATAAAACTTCATTTTTTTTCCAATTATTTTATCTAATATGTACATAGCTTTTTTTAACCATATATGATGATAATGATTAATGTCCACTAAAATGTCTATATATATATATATATATATAGTATGAACTGAGTTATGGTTTTTTGGGCATGTGGTATTGGTAAGTCATGGTATTGGCTCATGGTATTATAACCAAGTCTATTTATAGATTAAGAATCCCTATGATAAAATGGCAGTAAATATTTATGGTTAAAAATCTTGTTCCATGTTTTTTTATATGTATATTTGTTTAACTTATATATTAATTCTTTTTAGAATTAAGATTAATTATGCAAGTAGGCACCCGAATGCGGGTGACACGTTACAGATTTAATGCTTTTAATGAAGGATGGCGGTGAGGGGACGGGCCACTTGTCCGATGGCGCCCCTTCCCATATCTCCCACAGGTGCCTTCAAGACTCTCTACAGGCTGTATTCAATACAGAACCGAATCGGCGAATAGGTATTCATTGTTGGGTTATGGAGTTACCTCGTTTCGTTCCTACACCGTCTCCCCCCCTGCTCTGCAGCATCTGTCCGCCTCAAGCTTATGAGCCCAGCCTTCGCACTGCAACTAGCCGTCGGTGCTAGATTGTTTGCTGTGCGGATTTTGGTAATGGGTTTCATTACTCTAATTCGGCTCTCAGCATTCTAATCTCTGCCCAGTTCTACCCTGTTTCACCTCACATTCCCTCTGCTGGTGCTCCCTTTGTCATTGTCCCTCCTGTCAATGCTCCTGTTGCTTGCTCTGCCAGCGACATCAGCATGGTTAGGCACCGAATGAGAAGTTGAAGGGGAGGTACCAGGGGAGGAAGTTCTCGTCCTCCGGTTGAGCGTGCCACCTCCTCTCCCTCACCTGCACTGCATCAGCCTCCAATTCTTGGGGAGGGTAGATATCCTAATACCAGACGCAGGCGAGGTCGGGCTCGTTCTTCCGGGGCTGCTCATGGTGACATTCTGTCCACTCGGATGATTTTCCTCCACCCCTTCCACCCGCTCCCCTCTCTGCCCAATTCAGGTTCTGTAGCTCCCTGAACAGGCCTGTCATTACTGCTACCATCTCCATCTCCTTCTCTGGAGAAACCACTCAAACTGTCCCTCAAGTGGACAATTCCAACTTGCCGCAGGAGGTTGCGCCCGGATGCAGTAATTGCAGGGATGCTGGTAAGAATGGCATGGAAGATAGCCTCTTCACCTCGTAGGGTCTGAATTTCGGTGGCATTCAGCATGGTGAAGGGGACAACTCTGTAGCCACGTGCCCCTCTGGAGTTTCGAGTCATGAAGGGTATACCATGCAGGTTGCACCTGGCGACGGGGGTGAGACTCACAACGACGGGGGCAGAGAGCCACACGGCAGAGTTTTCAGGGACGTGGCAGATGAGTGGGCATGCCCAATCATCGAGGAACCCATCCCGGATGATTTCATCTAATATGACGTGGCTTCCAGGTAGCAGGATGTGGCAGACAGAGAAATGGCAGAGGTTGCCTGACGTTAGCATGTGGCCGGATGTGGCTGCCCAGGTGTTTTTTAACTGGTCTTTTTGTTTTTTGATAGCTTTGCTTGGCTTCTGGTATCCTATCATTGTAACATCTTACTGTCTTTTGTGGAGTTTGGACTCAAGATCTGCTTCCATTTTTGGAGTCTATACTCTCGTTGGACTGGTTTCCCCAATGTTGGGGCAGCCAGAGTTTGTTGATATTTCACGATAGACTTGGTCAAGGCTTAGTCCTCTTTGTAATTTTCTGTACATATCAATAGACTACTTTTACTTAGAAAAGAATTATGCGAGTAGGCATGTTTATTTTGGAATAGGCTTCCAAAAGTTTAATTTAATTATCAATAATTATTAGGTGGATGGTAGGGATTTAACCTCCATAGAATATTCTAGAATATTCTTAATGGCATATGCAAATCAAAGGCTGATATTTTTTTTTTTGGTCAAGTTGTCCAAGTCTGAGATGACTACAAGCTTAACCTTTGGCTTGAGAAACCTGACCCAAGGGCATTTAAGCCGTTAAAATCACTAAAATAACTTAGGGATCGCACTTGGCTTCGGCCATACTAGCTCTTAACATGGTTAGATTTTTGCCCAGGGAGTTTCAAACCAATGACCTTCACATCACGGAGTGACCTAACAACACACCCCATCACCAACTATTATACAACATCTGGGATCATCAAAGGCTTAGATTTATTTACAAAATAGTTATGGCTTTTTTGACCTTTTAATTAAATTTATCAATTAAAAAAATGTTATAGGTACCAATGTCATATGAAATGAGTTATGGTTTTTGGACTTTTGATATTTTAAGTCATAGTATTGTAAATTAAAAATCTCCATAATAAAATGAGGGTGAATCTCCATGGTTAAGAATCTTATTACATTTTTTTAATATATATGATTAACTTATATATTAATTTTAATAATAATAAAAATAATAATAAAGTTAAAATTTAGTTAATTTTTTTTTAATATATATAGTTAGCTTATATATTAATTTTAATAATAATAATAAAGTTAAAATTTAGTTAATTCTTATGATTTCTTTTAATTTTAGCAACTTGAGATGTATGATGAAGTAAGTGTTTTGATGCTTATGATGAAATGATGTGTATCCGCATTTACCAGCCATTTAATTTATATGGTTGAGCTAAGTAATAATTTAAAATAAAGTTGTAATTTAGTTACTTTTTATGATTTTGTTTAATTTTAGCAAAATGAAATTAATCAAGAAATAAGTATTATGATTCTTATTGTGAATTGATGAGCTAGTAATAATTTAAAATAAAGTTATAATTTAGTTAGTTTTTATGATTTTTTTTAATTTTAGCAAAGTGAGATGTATCATGAATTAAGTGTTTTGTTTGATTTCTATCAATGTTTACCAATAATTTAATTTATATGCTTGTGCTAGTATATTTTTAAATACACATCAATATTACTTAAACTTGCTTATTGAAATATTATATTCCTTATTAACATTGGTTTTTTCATTATTATTCATAATTTTTAAATGCTACACATCAATTTTATATTAAGAAATGAATGAATTACACATCTCCTTCCTTCAGTGCTTGAATTATTTTTATGTGTAATTACTTCTTCTTTTGGATGTCATTGAAATATTTTATTGTGGTCAGCTTTTTTTATTTATTTTCTTTGTCAAATATATATCTATATATATATATATATATATGTATGTATGAAGTTGATATTGAAATGTGTTAGTTAACATGGATATAGAAATAATTTATTGGGTTGATAGGTGCTCTCTAGCCCAATATGGTAAAAATGTTGTAACATAATATTTAACATTTTCAGTAAGTTAAATTACATAAAAACAAATTAATTAATTATAAATAAAATAAAATAAAAGAAGTAATGTAATGTAAACATTTTAACTTGCTAAAAAAAATGATTCATGGTATTGAGAATCCATAGTATTGGCTCATGGTATTCATGTGGAATATAGGCTATAGCCTTTTTAAAGGGGCAACTAAACAAGTATAGATTCGACTTAACTCTGGATCTATCAAGGGTTGAAAGGGATCAAATCTCTTGAGATGCAAACCTAGATTTGATCCCTCTCGGCCCTTGGTAGATCCCGAGTTAAGATGGATATAGGCTAGTAAGTCTATATTGAAATATTTTTTAAAAGTATAAGAATTATACATCTTCCTCATTTGAAACTGAAAATATAAGTAAGTTTTTTTTGTTAGATAGACATTTAAATATTTAAGGTATGACTAAGAATGATATAAAATCATGTTATCTAACAAAGACTTCTAAATATTTAAGAATAATTCACCAAATACATGTATTTATTTTTGTTTTTATTATAGTAGACATTTTTTTGTTTAGAAAATATTTTATTTTTATTTTAAAAGGAATATGTGTCAACTAGAAATTGAACACAAAATGAATTACACATCTCTTCCATATTAGTCAATAAAATGCACTTCTTAAGAATAATAAAATTGCAATGAATTTCCCTTACCAAATTATTAAAAAATTATTTTTAAAAACTGCATATTAAATTAGGTAATATGCAAAAATGGGGAAGTAAGTTTTGAAGTTAAACATTAAATTAATTTAATTGCATGGGAAGAAAACATATATATTTCAAGTTAAGTGTAAGTTTAATAATTTGATTAATTTAAATTTAAATTAAAAATAAATAATAAATAATATTAGTTAAATAAAATAAATGAAAGTACATTTACCATATTTAATTAGAAACAAAATTAATATTTAATTTTATATATAAGATTATAATTAAATGTTTTTTAATAAAAAATTGGTTGTAATTAATAGGCATAGTCCAACTTATAGATAAAATTTTCAAAATCAAGCGAAGATTTTTGAAAACTTGAGTTTGAGTTGCTTAATCTATAGAATTGGAATGCCCAAGGGGTTTTTCAGGGTGTTGAATCTATTTATGCATTCAAAAATGTATTTTAAACAACAACAAATCACAACCTTGCTTGAGATTGTATTGACAGATTCCGATGAAAAGGTCATTTTGTCTTTAAGTTAGACTATGTCGTAATTAATATTGATACTTTGCAAGTGAATATTAGTAAATAACACAATGTAACTTATAAATGAAATGGCTTTTTACACCCAAATTTGTGACACAATTTCAAGCAAGATTGTGATTTTTTGTTGTTTAAAATAAATTTTTGAATGTATAAATGGATTAAATGCATGAAAAATTGTTGGGACGCTCCAATTCTACAGATTAAACAGCTTAAGCTCGAAGTTTTTAAAAATATTTGTAGGATTTTAATTAAAATTAACAAGAAAATATCCCTTGAAAAAAGGCCATTTAGTATATTAGTCAAATTATGTTATTAGTAAACACTTGAAGGCACTCCTATCATTGACCTTATTATGGTCTCATGCCCAATACATGTATCTCTCTAGTCTAATCAAAGTGGACCAATGTTAATGTTATTGTAAAGTATGTGACCTTATTAGAGATAGTTTCAAATACCATAAAGTGTTATTTATTTATTTATTATTACTATTAATGTTGAAATGGTATTTTGGTTTTAAAGTAGGATTTAAAACTACAAATAATTGGTTAAAAAGAAGTGTGAAGGAGAGTGTTAGACATCTAATCCTTAAGGATTTTGTGAATTCTAGATATTTTGTAATAGGTAAATATGAGAAACCCGAAATGTTAGAATAGGAAGAGACATTGAACCTTGGAAGTCGAAACCAAAGGTCATGACATCATTATATAAATATGTATGATTGATTAATGGAAAAGTAATAAGTTTGTGAGTTACATGACCTGGTCTAACATGATATCAGAGTCTAATTGTTTGTCCCATTGTAACACCTCTCTGCCATCCACTCATTGTTTGACCTATCACTTTGTAGATTCCCTACTTTTGCAAAAACACATCTACATGTTTGTCTCTCTTTAATCCCTTATAGTCATGTCTCTCTTACTATGGTAGTAGTTTTTTCATTCTCCTATTAGTGTGTCAGTACGAGTATCTTGTTATTGGAAGCCTTCCTTATCTCCTATGTCTAACATTACTTCTTTGGCACTCCACCACCTTAGGTGTAACATATACTTTATTATCATTCCTTAAGGGTAAAGCATTCCCTGCTAACATATTCCATGGTTGGAATTCACTCTGCCATGCAACAATTTCCTTGGAAGAATGGCGATGATACTTGCTCCTACTATTTGGAATCTTGGAGATCTTTGTCAAGTTGTCAAGGTTGTAGCTATTGATGCACAAAGCTATGACTACTCTTGAAGGTGAGAGTCAAGTATTGTGAAGGTATTCGAATGCAAAGTATTTGATTTCTTCTGTAATTTCAATTAGATGAGAGTTATATTTGTTCGATTATTTTCATAGGGGTTTCCTATAGGTTTCTTTTGGGGAATATTTTTTTTCCTAGCATAGATTTGTTTGATTTAATTGCGAAATAGTATTGGAGGCATCTTGTGGATTGATTTGGCACCAATTTTAAAAGAAAGGTTAATTGTTGTGATGGAGACAAAATATGAAATCCTAGAAGTGATTGCTCATGAATGTGAGAGCCCAGAAATGATTACTCGACACAAGAAATTGTGGTATTGTGGTATCGCTTAGTGGATGTTCATGTCACACTTCAGGTTTACAAATCAGGCTTTGTTAGTTGTGTATTGATTGCCTATACGCAACGGATCCAAGGGATCAGTAAAGTCCTCAAAAGTGCTCGAAACTAGTGCCAAAGTGTAGAGCTTGTCGACCTGAATCCAACATGAATTGAATCATTCAAAACCGATATTGTATGCTCCTAATATCGTGTTCTAATTATTTTCTCAAACAAGTAATTTTTTTGTACGTTGGGTGCAAGACTGTTGACTGGGCAGTTTGTACGCTGACTGGGCAGGCTGACTAGACAAGCTAACTGTGTACCTCGAGCCAATGGCAAGCTGCCAAGTGGACTCACCTAATTGGCCTGAATTGGCAGGATTTTGATTGGTTGTAGAATTGTTAGGTGGACCAATGGTTGGATGCCACGTGGCCCAGTCATGGGCTGCAACGTGGCACTCTGGTACCATGCAAAATTTTCGTTAAGGGCCAAACTAGCCTCCACAAGATTCGAACACAGGACCTCATGCACATAATTCAAGCACCTTACCAATAGGTTGTGGATGGTTCTTAATAGCCATAACAACAAAATACATATTTAAAGTTTCGACATAATGATGTTTGGGGAAGGGGCTAGGGGCTTACTACACAACCCACGAGACCACAGGTAGAGTGACCAAGGGCTTGAGTTTTATCCCTAGCCCAAGGTCTAACCATATGCCATATAACCAGAGGCGGAGACAGGACAAAGTGATTTGCGGACAAGTGTGAAGATTAGGTGCCAGCCCCAAGTTTTATGATGCCATGGAACCGTGGCCCAACGAACTGGGGGATATGCCAATGGGGGCGGGCGGTTAGCCGCAGCCCCTGGGCGCATGGCCCTATGTGGCCATAATTTTATGCCAAAAGGCGTCATTGTGCATTTAAACTACCCAACAAATTGCACCCGAACTAGATGGAATCCTGATGGCATCAGGTGAAAATGGCACTCGACGATCCCTGGAATTACAAAATTTGTAGCACAGTTAGCAAAGGAGTCCAGTTTGTAGATAAGTTAACAACAAAACTTCTCTATAGCATAACTTCTTTAGTTTTTGGCCAAATTAAACCAAACAAGAGCCTAGCTTGAGGTTTTTTACTGTTCTGGAGCCATTGGAGACATTATTTTTACATTTTGAGCAATGTAAATCTATTAAACACAAATTTAAGCACTTAATGAAAGAGGCCCAATATTAGAAGCTAGACCAAGAGATGTAGCCCACGAGGGGTGAACTCCTTTATCATTTTGTGTCTTGTGTTACTGTATATGGTATATTTGTCTATATTTTTATGTTATTACCTGAGTTTTAAAACCATTATTTTATGTGTTTTGTGAAGTGATCCATTGCCTAAAAGACATAAAAATTTACTTGCAAATTTTCCTATCACCTTCAAGTTTGTAAAACAGATCAGTTTGGTATCAGAGCTCAAGGTTATTTTGAAGGTTTGATTTTGTTTGCAAGTTTTTTCTTATGCTTACAAGGTTGAAGCTCAAAAGAGGAGAAGTTGAGCTTGTGGAGCCAAGGTCTCAAGCTATTTCAAGGAGAACACACATATCTCAAGATTTACCAGTCATGGCACATGAAGAAGGTCATGAAGGGATGTCTAAAGATGAGAAAACTTTAAGAAAAGATTTCTTTGAAATGTCTAAAATGGTGAAAGTTATTTATGAGGAGAGGAACTCAAGGTTGCAAGGAGAGAGCTCAAAACCTCCAAAAGGAAATGGAGGAAATGGAGACAAACCTCTAAAATGGAATGGAGGGGATGGTGACAATCCACCACCTTCACCTCCATCCTCATCCTCATCTTCTTCTACTTCTACCCCTTCACAAACACCTCCACATTCTCCAAAGGGACATGGTAAAACTCATTTGTTAAAGCTTGACATAAAGTTTGAATTTCCTATGTACAATGGAGAGGTAAATGCTAAGAAATTAGATAATTGGGTTCATTAGATTGAAGTGTATTGCAGGATACAAAGAATAAAGGATGATGAAACCAAAATTCAACTTGTTTCTCTTAGGTTGGAAAGTGCAGCACTCATTTGGTGGGAGGCCAAAAATCAAGAGGACATGAAGAAAAGTGGTAAGGTTTTATCCTCTTGGAATGATTTTGTTGTTGCAATAAGAAGACAATTTTATCCATTAGAATATATGCAAAAAGCTATAATGGATTGGAAAAACTTTAGACAAGCTAAGGGTCAAAGTGTGAAAAGCTATACTCAAGAATTTAGGAAAAGAGTTTTGATTTTGGGTATAGATTTATCCTCTCAAGACACTCTACTAAAATACATTGGAGGTTTACATAGTTATTTGAGACACACAATTATCATGTTTAACCCTACAAAGCTAGATGAAGTTTGTGTACAGGAAACTCATTTAGAAGCAAGAGGGAAGAATGTTCCCCAAGAGGGAAACAAGAAGCCATTCAAGAGTGGAGACAAAGGAAAGGGGAAATTGAAAGGCAAAGGGAAGAAGAAAGCTTTAGTCAAGAAGGAGGGAGAAAAACCCACTTGTAAACATGGTTCAAAAGAAGGCCATGATGAAGACCATTGTTGGAAATTTCATCCTGATATGAGACCAAAAAAGTTGAAAAAAAAAAGGGAAACAAAATATTGTTGCAACTACACAACATGATTTAGGATCCGATTCCCTGGATGAAACAAAAATCACAGCCATGGGATTTAAAGGTAAGGACTCTATTTCAAGTACTAGTTCTCCTATTAACCTCAATGAAACTCAACATGAAAAAGAAAGAATAAAGATTTTCCACATTAGAGTCATTTCAAAACATACCAAGATAGATACTTTGTTTGATAGTGGATCACAAGAAAACCTTATTTCAGAAGACATTGTTAAGAAATTAAACTTGGAAACCATTCCTCATCCTAAACCTTATCCTTTAGGTTGGATATGTGACAATGCAAAATTGCATGTGACAAAAAGATGTAAACTGAAATTTTCCATCACTACAAACTTTATAGATGAGGTAGAGCTTGATGTAATTCCACTTGACATTTGTGGTATTATTTTGGGAATCCCATATCTATATGATAGGAGATACATATTTCATCGCCATGAGAACAAATATCATTTGTTTAAAAATGGGATTGAGTACATTGTTAGAGCACATAGCAAGAAGTTGAATTTATCTCTTGTGAATGTTGGACAAATGAAGAGGCTTGTTAATGCTAGTAAGAATTTTGTACTCTTGATGATCAAACCCAAAGAGAATGTTGAAAATGAAGCCTTCCAAGGATGTGATGCAAGATTAAAATCTGATTTGATTGAGGTTGTTAACACCTATGATAAGATGTTTCAGGAACCTGAAGGATTGCCTCCTAAAAGAGGAATCCAACATGAGATCCAATTGTAGCAAGATTGTCCTCTTCCAAACATTGGCATGTACAGGATGTCAGTCATGGAGAATGTAGAAATCAAGAAACAAATCCAAGAGTTGCTTGATAAAGGGGTCATCAGACCAAGCACATTGCCATGTGGGTCTCCAATTATTTTAGTACCAAAGAAAGATGGTACATGGCACATGTGTGTGGATTTCAGAGCCTTGAACAAGATCATGGTAAAGAATTGTTACCCTCTTCCTCGATTTGATTATTTACTTGATCAGTTGAAAGGTGTTGTTTATTTCACTAAGTTGGACTTGAGAAGTGGCTATCATCATATTAGGATTGTTGAAGGAGACATATGGAAGACAACTTTCAAAACAAAGCAAGGTTTGTTTGAATGGTTGGTTATGCCATTTGGGCTTTGTAATGCTCCTGCAACATTCATGAGAGTTATGAATGATGTATTAAGACCTTTTCTTGATGAATTTGTGATATTCCACTTAGATGACATACATATTTTCAGCAAGACTCGTGAAGAGCATGTGTGGCATGTTAGGCAAGTCTTAGATGTCTTGAAGAAATAAAATTTGTTTTTAAAGATGTCTAAATGTGAATTTGGAAAAACCTCGTTAGTATATTTGGGTCATATTGTTGGAGGGGGTGAATTGAAGATAGATCCCTCAAAGGTCAAATTCATTGTGAATTGGCCTAAACCCAATAATGTAATAGAGGTTAGAATCTTTTTGGGAGCAACCAATATTGGAGAAAGTTCATTTCTAACTTCTCATCAATTGCAGCTCCATTACATGCCTTGACAAGTGTGAAACAAGTTTTTCAGTGGGGAGGCAAGCAGTAGAAAGCCTTCGATGCATTGAAAGAGAGAATCAATACAACACCAGTTCTTGCACTTCCTAATTTAAGACATCCATTTGAGATACAAACCAATGCAAATGACTATGCTATGGGATCGGTCTTGATGCAACATGGTAAGCCTATTTGTTACCATTCTGAAACTTTTAACGGTGCAGTAGTTAATTATCCAACATATGACAAAGAATTGTATGCTTTGGTGCAAAGTGTGAAAAATGGAAACATTATTTGATGGGAAAGGAAACTATCATTCACACTGACCATCAACCTTTGCAATACTTGCAATCACAAACCAAGCTACAACAAGCAAGGCATTTCAAATGGATGGGTTTCTTGCAACAATTCCACTTGGTGATAAGGTATAAGAAAGGTATCTATAACAAATTTGTTGATATGCTATCTAGACCAATTGTTAGTGCATCAATTATTCTTAAGCATAATTCTATCATGCATGAGAGCTATGTTGAACAATATGCTTTAGATGAAGATTTTAAAGATGTATATGCAACTTTGTGTCAAGGAAACCAAGTAGAGGAATTAGATTATCATGTTCATGATAAATTATTGTATCATCTTGGCAAGTTATGCATTCCACAAGGTGAAAGAGTCAACATCATAAGGGAAGTGGGCACTTCTCTTATTGCTGGCCATTTTGGTGTAGGCAAGACAGTGGCACAATTACAGAGGTATTGTTATTGGCCTCGTATGAATGAAAGTGTGTCATGATATGTAAGAGTATGTTCTTTGTGTGTTACTAATAAGCCCAGCAATAGAAAGTTATGATTTTATACTCCACTTCCAGTTCATTCCCGTCCTTGGGGAAGTGTTTTTATGGACTTTGTAGGAGGGCTACCTATGTCTAGGAAAAATCATGATTATATTTATATTGTGGTGGATCATTTAAGAAAAATTTTATTTTTATGCCTTGTAAGAAGAAGCTTACAGCTGAACAGACTACACAAATGTTCTTTCAAGATGTATGGGTGAATTTTGGGTTGCCCACATATATTATTTCTGATCGAGATTCTCGATTTGTCGGGAAATTTTGGTCAAGATTATGGGGACTCATGGACACCATGTTGAAGAAGAGCACAACATTCCATCCAAAAACCGATGGTTGAACATAATAGTGGTACATCTTCTTCATGGTTATCGCAAAAAACATCCTAAGCTTTGGGATGAGCACTTACATTACATTTAGCATGCTTACAACTAGACCAAGCATTCATCGACTCAAACATCTTCATTTGAGGCATGATTTGGATACTTACCAAAATCTCCTTTAGATTTTATCTTTGGGAAAGACGTTATCATTGATGGGCATAGTTACATTGATAATGCCAAGTGATTCATTGATCAAGTTCAATTGGCGCATCAGATGGTTCAAGAACAGTTGGAAAAGAGTCAGGCCAAGTATAAGATAGGGCATGATAAGCATCGTGTTGATCATAATTTTTAGGTTGGAGATGAAGTTTGGCTTTATATTAGCAAGGAGAGGCTTCAAGGAGAAGGTAAAAAACTGAAACCAATCAGGTATGGACATTTTAAGATTTTAGAAAAGATTGGTAATAATGCCTTCCGGTTGGATTTGCCTCCATATGTGCAAATTTATGCAGTTGTTAATGTTGAGAATGTGAGATTATATGGGCCTCCTTCGATTGAAGATCAAGGAGAGGAAGTTTAGATTCCCAATAGAAGATCTCTCTCCTGAATATCTTAAAGAATTGCAGCAAGATATTATCCTTGACAGAAAAACAAGAACTTCAAGAAGAGGGAATGTGGAGTACCTTCATGTGAGGCTCAAAGGTAAAAAATCAAGCAAATCCAAATGGATTGAGACTGAAAGGGTGAGGGAATTGTACCCTCATCTATTTTTTGACTAAAAATAGTCTTTTGGAGGTGCAAAAGCTTCCAATAGGAAGGAGTGATCCAAGGGATCAGTAAAGTGTTCAAAAGTTCTCGAAGCTAGTTCCAAAGCGTAGAGTTCGTCGACCTAAATCCAACTTAACTTGAATCGCTCAAAACCGATATCTTATGCTCTTGATCTCTCATTTTGATCATTTTCCCAAATAGGTAAATTTTTTGCAGGTTGTGTGCAGGACTGCTAACTGTGTACCTCAAGCCAATGGCAGGCTTCTAAGTGGCCTCACCTGATTGGTCTGAATTTGTAGGATTTTGATTGGTTGTGGAATTGTTAGGTGGACCAATGGTTGGATGCCACATGGCCCAATCATGGACTGCCACGTGGCACCCCAGTACTATGCAAAATTTTGGTTAAGGGCCAAACTAGCCTCCACAGGATTCAAACACTGGACCTCATGCACACAATTCAAGTGCCTTACCAATAAGAAAATGGATGGTTCTTAATAGTCATAACAACAAAATACATATTTAAAGTTTTGGTGGAATGATGTTTGGGGAAGGGGTCAAGACTAAGCCCTCAGCCCATGGTCACTAGAAAAACCATGAGACCATAAGCGGAGTGACTAAGGGCTTGGGGCTTAGCCCCAATATAAGGTCTAACCATATGTTATATAACCAGAGGTGGAGGCAGGACAGAGTTCTTGGCAGACAGGTGCAAAGATTGGGGGCCAGACCCAGTTTTTATGATGTCGCGGAATTGTGGCCCGATGAACTAGGGCGCTATGCTGACAGGGGCTGGCAGTTAGTCCTAGCCCCCAGGTGCATGACCCCATGTGGCCCTAAATTTCCACCAAAAGTCGTCATTGTGCATTTAAACGACCCAACAAATTGTGCCTGAACCAATGGGAATCTCACCGGCATCAGGCAAAAATGGCACTCAGTGATCCCTAGAATTGCAGAATTTGTAGAACAGTTAGTAGAGGAGTCTAATTTGTAGAGCAGTTAGCAGAAAAACTTTTCTAGAGCATAACTTCTTACGTTTTTGGCCAAATTGAGCCAAACAAGAGCTTAACTTGGGGTTTTTTACTGTTCTGGAGCCATTTGAGATATTATTTTCACATTCTAAGCACTACAAATCCATGTTAACAAAAATTTGACCACTTAATGAAAGAGGCCCAACATTGGAAGTTGAATCAGGACATGTAGCCCAGGAGGGGTGAACTCCTTTATCATTTCATTGTCTTGTGTTACTGTATATGGTATATTTGTATATGTTTTTATGTTGTTAACTAAGTTTTAAAACCATTATTGTATGTTCTTTTGCAAAGTGATCCTATCACCTTCAAGTTTGTAAAAAAATCAGCAACCCCTTACATTGAAACTAGTTTAGCAAAGTAGCCACCGATACTTAACACAAGTTGGGAACCATTGTCATTATACTTCCTTAAGATATGCTTGAACTTTTGACCATGAAGGTATTTTTGAAATCTTGTAATTCACCTTGAAAAAAAAGAGAGAAAGGGCTTAGACGTGAACCTTTGAAATATTTCCAGCATATAACTTTGTTGAAAATGCATTCACTCATTTCCATAGTCGACATAGTGTTGATTGCAAGGAGAACTACTAAGAATGGTCCAAAAATATCAAGCACATCCTAATTTTTAATGACTTGTGGAAAGGAACCTATGAAGAAGAGGATAAAAATGCATCCACTAAGCCCACATCAAACAAAGAGCTAGATATTTAGGAGAACAAGGATAACAAAGTTTATGCCCTTATTGTTGCTTATGTAAGTGAAGAGGTGATTCATCTTATAGTTTCAATTATATTTTTTATGGTGCATTAAAAAACTTGAAAGATATATATGGCATGTACTCATAATTAGAGATTGTTCAGTTGATGGTCAAACTCTTCAACCTTGAGTTGAAAGACGATGAACCCCTCACCCTAGACTCTCAAATTAGATTTATCATGAATGATATAGATGTCATTGGAGTTAATATAGGCATTCCTCCCACAACCTTTGTCAAGGGCCTTTTCCCTCTCATTATCTTGAATCTCTGCAAATCAATGCGCAACTCAAGTCCATTACTTTTGACACCTTAATGGAGAAGTTTGCAAAATCAGATAAAGATTTTGAGAAGAGGAATACAAAAAATTAGTTCCTTGAAGAAGAAGTGTTCTTTGCTTAGAAAGGGAAGAATCAATCACATGGTTCTCCTAAAGGAAGTGGTAGCAGAAGATGACATCAAACAAAGAATTTAAGAGGAAAAGGTGGCAAACATCATTAAGGAGAAAGACATGATATTCACTACATTTGTTGTAGTAGAAGAGATGGACATGAGGCATCAACTTATAGAATCCCATCGAAGAAAATCAAAGACAATCGAAACAAGAAATAAGACAAAGGTAAAACATCATATCCACTTAAAGGTAAATCCCATGAATCTACTCATTATATTGTTTCTTATTGAAATATTGGAGTAATTGAAGATTTTTTTCACACTTCATATGCTTCTTCAAGAGATTCATGGTTGCTTGATATAGGTGTGATGCAGGTGCATTAGACCGAGCTCGAGAGATGAAGAAATTGAGCAAAGCTTAACAATGCGGTGGATTGGCCACCTGTTAATGCTGGAAAATTATTTTGTTATTTTGTTAGAGTTATGAATATTTAATTTAGGTTTAGGTTTCGAGTATTCCTGAATAAGTCGAAGAGTTTAGAATTTAGAGTTATTTCTCATTGTAATGATTAGCTCACATAGTTTTATTTTTTACTTCCCTCATTTGGGAGAGAAGGGGAATCGAACCACTTTCTTAAGTTTGTGAATAAAGGGACTTCAAATGGGAGGAGGAGCACCCTTCTCCTGCCTCCAAGTATGTATGTTTGAAGTCAATGAAAGAAAGGTTTACATCTATCTATTATTCATAAATCTGTGTTCTTTTCTATCCTCTGGTTCCAATCGAACTGTGTATGCATTTATTTAAGATTCAAAATTTGTTGTGACCATTTTTGAAGTGTTATATGCCTATCAAAATTTCACTTTGAGATATGGCTATTTGTGTGTGTTCCATTTACTGTGACCCTTGAAACTTTTTTGCAATGCCTCTATTTCTTTAGGTGACTCAATACTGAAGTACTTGAACTAGTTCACCCAATGTCGAGATGAGCTTGGAAGTGTCAGTGTCACAGTTGCTAAAGACGATATGGTGAGCCTAGCACTTCTAGGCCTTCCCATGAGCTGGCACAATTATTAGGATTCAAATAATGAGAAGGAGAAGCTACTAGAGTGGGGGCGGTTGTGGTCTGACTTGGTACAAGAAGAGATTTGGAAGAGCACCAAAGATGGATCCTTATCCAAGAAAGATGATGCAGAGAATTGTACCTTAGCTAGAAAGGTGAAGAAAGGAAAGGGGAGTCATTTTGATTGGAATGCGTACCATTAGCTTTGAGTGAGAGTGTAATCCTTGATGAGGAAAGGCAAGGGGGAACATTTCGTGAGTTGGGAGACGAGTCAGGGCTATGGAGAATCAATTTTGCAGAGGTTCGAGTCATTTAACCTTCCTAAAATTTGAAAATTATAGTTTTTAAAGAGCGCTACGAAATTATTTCGTAGCACCCACAAGTTTCTTTTTTTTTTAGCGCTGTAGAATTATTTCATAGCGCCTACACAAAAGAAATTTTTGGGCTGCATTTTGGTTCCTAAGTCTCCTTTTGGCCTGTCCATTGTTATCAATTTGTGGTATCACAGTGGGATATAACATTGGTTCCATTATCTACAACATAAGGAGATGGATATGCGAGCAAGGAGAGCACGAGGTCAAGGAGGGAGACCCATAACTAATTCAGAAGTCCAAGAAGAGATACAAAGGTTGCAAGATCATTTAGAGGCCATGGAGGCAAGTAGGAAATGAGATATTGATGCCAAAGATGACAACAAAATGGAGGAGGAAGCTGGAGTAGAAAGAGAAACACCTGTGGATGAAGCTCCAAAAGTTAAATTATTGATGTTGGTGTTAAGCTCAAGTTTAAGACAAAAAATTGAATTGTCTACCTATGATGGCAACCTAGTTGTTATAGACATTTTTGTGCCTTACAGCATGAAGCATGAAATGTCCATAATCTAAGGGATCCAAAGTCCCTAAACATGTTGTTCCTACCCCTAGAGGAACAAGGTCAGCAAACCACAGCACTGAATAGCAGTTCTCCACCTGAAAACACTCAAAAACAAGCTAATTCTGGATCATGTCAACTGCTACACTGGCTACCTGCACTGAATGTCAACTGCTACACTGGCTACCTGCACTGAATGTCAACTGCTACACTGGCTACCTGCGCTGAATGTCAACTCCAACACTAGCTACCTGCGCTGAACGAGTTTGGACATGTGGCATAGTCACTCCTCAAGGTGTCAATGCCCAGGAAGCTTCCAAAATGGCACTTGGATCAAGGAATTCGCCTAGTGATGAGTAAGAGGGTCTAGATCTCCAAGTGGAAGCAAGAACCTCCAAGTGGACTCAAGAACTGAAGAATAACTGAAGTGGGAGAGGACACTAGTCAGCTCCATGCCAAGCTCAAGCTGACTCATCCTTTCTCCAAAACTCCTATATATAGAGCTCTCTCATGAGGTCTAGGGAGGCTGGAATTTTGTGCAAGTAAGGAAGTGCTGTTGGTTTGTGTATAGAGCTATTGGGTGTTTTGCTTGAAGGAGGTGAAGAGGAGATTTCTTTCAGCTGGGAGGTGTTGCTGGATTGGGCCCATTGTGGTTGTAACTCTCTCAGAACTTTACTTCTATTATCAATAAAGTATTTGAGGTTCTTCTATATGCATGTGTCTTTATGATGAATAGATGCTTGTATATTTGATTTATGCTAATCCTATAATCGATTATGGATGTATGCTTCTTGTAGTTTCCTTTTCTTGTGCTTTTACAGGATCTGTGTGTAGCTGGGCCGGTGAAAGGGCAAAGAGCTAGGAGCAAGCAGCAAGGAGTGAAGACTGGATCGACTATTAGCGCAAGATAACAGTTAGTAGACCATCCTTTTCTTCCCTCTCTCATCTCATAAAGAAGAAACTTTGAATAGCTTTGCATTCAGTTGTTGCTGAAGTACTATCACCTTCAGAGTGGGATAGAGGCATTCTGCATTAGATACTTTCCCCCCCAACAAATTGGCGACTCCGCTGGGGATCGTATCTTGTTGGTTGTTTGTGTTTTTGCTATTCATTTCATAAACAAAGAGAGTACCGAATCGAACTGTGTTTGAATCATTCAAATACAAAGTAGAGGGCAGCTACTCTAGCTCAGTTTCTGGGCAAGTTTATGATTTGAAGAGCTGATCCACAAGGACTCTAATAAGCTCTTAGTGATAGCTTTTCATCCTCCTTGTCATCCCTTAGTGTGTCCTTGACTGATAGCTTCTGATTTGAGCAAAAACTGTGAATTTTTGAGCAATCTGTGACCCGGAAACCACCAGAAACGAAAGTTTCGTTCTTCAGTGCAGGCTGTACAAAGGCTGTTTGCATTTCAGCACAGTTCCCGAAGGGGCTACCTGCGCTGAAGGTCAAACAGGCAGTGTTCCACCTGCGCTGGACCAGTCCTGCCTTGTGCTGCTGGGGTTTCCTGCTGTTTCTTGCCCTGTTTTCACTCTTGTTTTTGTTGTTTGTTACCAGTCAGTGGGCCTATCTGAAACCAACTTTCCTTGTCACTATTCCGCCTCGGTTGTATAAAGAAACTGTGTTTGTTCTTTGTGTATTTCTTGTATCATTTGCAGTTTCCCATAACGAAAGTGAACTAGTCTTGCTGTGGCCTCTTAGATCTAGACCTGTGATAAAGTGTCGTTTTGATCTTGAGAGTTAGTTTATTTGCTGTTCATAGCTGATTGAGCTTTTGCTTTCGTCATATGGTTTGAATTTATATATTTCTAGTGTCGAAACAAGTAAATCTTAAGGTGTCTTTTGATTTTGGACAAGCTTGTTTGCTTTCACTTGAAATTGAATTCGAAGTTATACAACAACTTTCTTTTTGTATCGCACCAACATTAAGAAAGAGAAAAGAAATACCTGCATTTTGCATTTTGCATATAAGTTTGTATGCTGATTTAGGGAAAAAGTGCATTAGTGTATGCTCTTTGATCTATGTAAAAATATTTTGTCTCTCTTTTCCCTCAGTAGTTAAGATTTTCATAAGTCGAAAAGATTGGAAAAGCTTGCTTCTCATCTTAGACTGCACTTAGGAATTTGTATCAAACATCTCGTGGTGAACCTTGAAAGGCAAACTTTAAAAAGATCAACTTAAAATATATTAAATGAACCTAACAATGCTTTGAAACATAACGCAAACACATAGAGGTCTAAGCTAGAGACGTGTTCCGGCGTCGTTAAACGTAGTGACTGTCGATCTCGACGAAGGTGGGTGATTCCTCCTGAGAGTCGGTAGCACTAATACGGACTTGTGCTCCCACGTACCGTCACGTATATATTGGGAGACCCCTATAGGCATATATCTTTTATCCATAGGAAGCCGTGTCGGCCGCCCTACTGATCGCAATGCAGTGAACACAGCATTCACGAAGATCGACCACCCGTACCGTAAAACGTATTCTGTGGTTTTGCGAAAGGTTTGGCACACCCTCTGCCTAGAACTCCAGAGCAGTTTCTTTTGGCCTTTTTCAAACTCTATAACTGAAAAAGTCCATCCGAGCATTTGTCACTTCGGGCTCGTTAAAACATCGAAGGAGACTAGAGTCATCTTTAGCTTTTTCTCGACTCTTTAAAACTGAAAAAGCAAGTTGTGTCTAAAGCGTCGTTATAAAATTTATTTTAAGCGGAATAATCATCACCTTTCCCTCGTTGATCTTCGAAGTTAGTCCACCACAAGTGGAAGTTCCTGTAGAATCGCTAAGAAATCTTTTGGATAGACTAGATATGTCTGAACAACCGTCGACATCTAGGACTGTGTCATCCGACACAGTAGCAGCAGAGCCTCCTGCTACTACTCCAACGATGTTCGCTGGTATACCATCTGTCCCGGCCAATTGTCAACAAGCCAGAGTCCAATCAGGGACAACGACATGGTTAGTTCCTATTTCTTCATCTGGATTATCATCTGGTATTTCTTATGTTGAAACTCAACAAATTGATCCAATGTATCTTCAAAGGCCAATTTACCCTTTAAGTACTGGATTTCCACCGTATGGAGGGCAGTATGCTCTTTCATTGTTCCCTCCTAGAGAACAACCATATGGGAGTTTACAACAAAGTTCAGGTCAAACTGGAATTACATCCAGCGGTTGGGTACCAATACTGCCTCGACAACCAGGGGTTGTATATTCGATGCAACCAGTGCACCCTGTGTCGGATATTCCCACCACGCCTGCTATGGTGAATGCGTCGCTAGTACAAGCGCTACCTGTTGTATGTCAACCCCAAGTTTCTCAGGTTGCAATACAACAGCCTCTTGTCTCAACGACTCAATCACAATCTCAGGGTAGTGCCTCCTTATCTGGAGCGACTCAGGCTCAAACAAGTACTGTGACTCCTCATCTTGGTCAATCATCCAGTATTGGTCAACAGCAAATGGTCCAACAACCAGAGCTGGTTCAATCTCAACAACCGCCATTCCAACAATCATATCAAGGACCTGAGCAACAAGTCTTTGTAAGTAATGGGCAACCATGCTATAATGGTTATGCCCATCAACCTTGTCAAAGTTGCCAACATTATGCTGGTCTGCAAAGACCCATTGCTCAGGCGATACCATCTTATCCTGGATATTCTTCGCCTAACCTGAACCAACAGTTGCCCTTTGTAGCAACTCTAGAATTACCAGATCTAAACCGGCTGACGAATGATCCAATTGCTTATGCCCCTTGGTGGCCAGCGATTCCGCATAAACTTCCGTCAGATATTCCTAAATTTAATGGAAATCCGGGTGAAGATCCGTCGAATCATGTGATGACATTCCATCTATGGTGTTCATCGAACACTCTGAATGATGATTCGATAAGACTTCGCCTCTTTCAGAGGACGTTAACGGGTCCAGCGGCAAAATGGTACATTGAATTGCCTAGAGCTTCGTTCGACAACTTCAGTACCTTAGCCACAACCTTTTTAACCCATTTTCAATTACCGATAAGGTATGAAACGGGAACAGAACTCCTTACCAACTTCAAACAGACGACTGCCACCCACATATCTGATCATATACATGAGTGGCGACGTCGTCGTAGGATGGTAAAAACGTATGTTCCCGATCAGCTATTAGCTGAATGGTTTATCAAGTCATTACTTCCTGCCATCACGGAAGATGTGGCAAAGGGGGGAGTCGTAACGGAAGAGCAGGTTATCGCTCGTGCGCAATATCTGGACTTGGTCTATACTCAGTCCGGCACGCTCTACGACAAAATACCTGACGCCCCTAGACCGGAATTCTCAATTCCTCCTCCTCCTAAATCAAACAATGACTCTCATGTCGGCGATGGCGTGATTGGCAAGCACAAAATTTATAGTCAAAATGCAAATGAAGAACTTCTTGCCTCAGAAGTAAATGCCATGTCGACCGACAAGGGCAAACAACTGAAGCAACCAGGGGGCAAGAAGAAAAAGAAAGGGAGAAAAAGGAAACCCCCAGCAGGGTGTCATATATGCGATGAGGATCATTGGACGAAAGATTGTCCACATATAGCTGAAGTTAAGAAACTCTTTAAGAGTTCAAAAACCCCAGCAGTATTGACTGACCCGTTTCCTAATCCAAGTCAAAATCTGGTTGCTAATCAAAATGCTTCCCGATCCCAAGTGCTTATGTTGTCTACCTCAAAGCAGCAAAATAATGCTTTGACGAGGAATAAGGATTACAGGAATCCAAAGCTGTCGAACAACAAGGCTAACGAACAACCTAGTAGTTCGACAACAACTTTGACCGAAGTTGTGCCACCCATCGTCCCTGAGCCAATAATAAAGTCGCAAAAGGGAGCAGTACACAAATCGACATTTAATCCTTGTGCGAAAATAGCACAGATAGAGGACCTGGCCCAATCGCCGTCCGTTATGTCGACACTTGAGGTACCACAAAATTGCTTCTCCCAAGAACAAGCTTTATTATCAGCAATAGGTGGAATTGACCCAATGGATTCCAATCTTGTCGCCTTTGATCATAAAGGATATGACCCTCAGTTACCAGCTCAACTAGCTTTCCTTATTCAAGTGAAAGCCCTCAACAAAACTGTTCATCGAACAATTATTGATGAGGGGGCATCTACATGTCTTATGTCGATGAGTTGCTGGAAAGATTTAGGCTCACCACCCTTGTCGAAATCGTCAACGATGTTAAAAGCATTTGATGGACGATCATACACTCCATACGGGATTTTAAGTAACTTGCAAGTTGAACTGGGGGGCAAAACAGTAGGAATTGATGTTGAAGTAATTGATGGAAACCTTGATTACAACATCCTACTCGGAAGACCATGGATCTATGCCATGGCCGCAGTTGTGTCGACCTACTTCAGGAAGATTACATTTCCCTTCCAAGGAGAAATTACAATCGTCGACCAACAAACTTTTCTCCCCAACAGTTCACAAGTTACGGGAAGCATTCCAATGATCCATGGAAGGAATCATTCGCTCCAAAATATCGGAGTAGGTCTCCTAAAAGACCCTGCCTCAATGGGTACTTTTACCCTACCGCCTCCAAGTAATCTGGCGGAAATGGCCACAGTGGAATATGAAACCTTCTATGTCTGATGGATTTGGACTCCGAGGACGGTTCTTATCTCATGTCAACCTCGTTAAAAAATGAAACAAGGAGTCAGAGGACGGTTCTTATCTTGTGTCAACCTCATTAAAAAATGAAACAAATCCCCTTTCTCAAAGGTAAACCTTCATTCCAACCACCGAGTTGAATGCAATGAAGCTTGGGGGGCATGCACCTCGATTTTCGTTATTATGCTGGGGCATGCGAACTTATCACCGAGCAGTTTTAGCACATAGTTCATGCTCGTTAAAAAATAAACATAAGATTGAGCAGTGTTTTGGCGCATTCAAGCTCGTTAAAAAATGAACCCATCTCGGTAAATAACCATTAAGTATGTAACCTGATCAACCATAAAAGCCTTGGTCGTGTTTTGCACCTGCCACCTCCACTTTCATTTGGCCGATCGTTCACCTCCATATGATTGTTTACCCATTTTGAGGAACAGCTGCGAAGAGTGATTTCACCTAGCCATCCTTGTGACACTGCCGTGATTGGAAAATTCCAACCTGTACCTGGAATCAGCTGCTATCCCTGTTCATCACTCGTTCCTCGAAAGACGAGTCTTCTTTAAGCTCTTTTCAACTGACTCGTAAAATATGAAAAGATTGCCGAGTTTTGGCCTTCCAGCTCGTTAAACGACCGGAAGAGCTATCCCTCCTCTAGATTTTAATCTTTTTGGACCTGAGGGATTATTGCACAAAAAGATCGAGTGCTTGTTTTATTCGGCTCGTTAAAACTATCGAAAACTCATCCCTTCTGTATTGTTTTATACTTTTTCAGACTTAAGGGACTAGATGACGAAAAAGGAATTTTGGAGTTAACTTTCTGTACCTTTTCAGACTCTCTAAAAATGAAAAGGACCGAGTTTTCCTTGTCGTTATACTCGTTAAAATGATTAAATAGCGACAAACTTGTCTTTAGACGAGAACGAGTTTCCCTATCGCTAGGCTCGTTAAAACATAGCGATGGGCTTGCCCGAAGGGCAGGTTATAGAACAAGCAAATGTTATCCTCCTCAAGCTTGACAAAAATAAAGAGGTACTGGTCAGAAATGACTGGGGAAAAATTGGGAGAACCTCAAAGCTTTAATGGTAGCAAGTCGCTCTTGAACATGACAATTTTCCTCCGTATCACATCGGGTTGGGTTGTTTCATTCACCGGTCTCATCACCATGGTCTTCGCCAAACCATCCACATTTGGGGTAATGCTACCAGTCCATCGCATCAGTGTCGTTATATGTTCAAGAGATGTTGTTCAGAAAGAGTCAACCGTGTCCCATCCACTGCCATACATTATCCTTCATCCACCCATGATCGCCACCCTGAATCATATGTCACAGATTGTTTTCACCTCCACTAAAATCATTAGCTCCGTTCCGTGTCACTGATGTGGGATTCATTAAGGCCCTCCTTTGACGGATCGCTTCTTGTCGACTTCAACTCATTATCCAAGAAGTTGATCTAGGAACACCCCCCTCAGTACTTTGAAGCTTGCATGCCTCAATGGCAAGTTTCTCACTTCCGGCGACAGGTATACCTCAATGACCTTCGACCAGAAGATTTTGCGTGGTGTTCGACGCCAAGTCCTTTATTCACACCACGTGAATTGTACTGCAATACCTTGAGGGTCATTATCATTATCGGTGATTCCTCTCGCGCTTGTTAACGGTTTACATCATTGACCGGTAATCAAGTGATGTCTTTCCATGTTCGACTTCAGCGCAATTCTCACATGGATCGACTTGTACTTAGAGTGAAGATCGAACGAGTTTGAAGACCCCGGATCTAGTTTCATCCATCCGGGCTGCGATATATATTCAGGAAATATAAAGACATTTGACATGTACATCATTACAGCAGATGATCATCCTACTCAAAGGATGATAATTTCAGCAGAGAATTATCTGTCTATCGTCAGACGATCGTCTGTTCTATGTACCAAAATGAATTTATAAAGCTGAGCATGGGAATGCCCGCCTCAGCTAGATCATGAAAGCAGAATGAATCATAATGTATTGTATTGTATTTTATTACAGGTCACCTCTCAACAATTGAATGAACTTCGGATCCTCCTGATAAAGCATTTCACTCGATAAACGACCTCATACTTTAGGGGGCAACTGTTATAGACATTTTTGTGCCTTACAGCATGAAGCATGAAATGTCCATAATCTAAGGGATCCAAAGTCCCTAAACATGTTGTTCCTACCCCTAGAGGAACAAGGTCAGCAAACCACAGCACTGAATAGCAGTTCTCCACCTGAAAACACTCAAAAACAAGCTAATTCTGGATCATGTCAACTGCTACACTGGCTACCTGCACTGAATGTCAACTGCTACACTGGCTACCTGCACTGAATGTCAACTGCTACACTGGCTACCTGCGCTGAATGTCAACTCCAACACTAGCTACCTGCGCTGAACGAGTTTGGACATGTGGCATAGTCATTCCTCAAGGTGTCAATGCCCAGGAAGCTTCCAAAATGACACTTGGATCAAGGAATTCGCCTAGTGATGAGTAAGAGGGTCTAGATCTCCAAGTGGAAGCAAGAACCTCCAAGTGGACTCAAGAACTGAAGAATAACTGAAGTGGGAGAGGACACTAGTCAGCTCCATGCCAAGCTCAAGCTGACTCATCCTTTCTCCAAAACTCCTATATATAGAGCTCTCTCATGAGGTCTAGGGAGGCTGGAATTTTGTGCAAGTAAGGAAGCGTTGTTGGTTTGTGTATAGAGCTATTGGGTGTTTTTCTTGAAGGAGGTGAAGAGGAGATTTCTTTCAGCTGGGAGGTGTTGCTGGATTGGGCCCATTGTGGTTGTAACTCTCTCAGAACTTTACTTCTATTATCAATAAAGTATTTGAGGTTCTTCTATATGCATGTGTCTTTATGATGAATAGATGCTTGTATATTTGATTTATGCTAATCCTATAATCGATTATGGATGTATGCTTCTTGTAGTTTCCTTTTCTTGTGCTTTTACAGGATCTGTGTGTAGCTGGGCCGGTGAAAGGGCAAAGAGCTAGGAGCAAGCAGCAAGGAGTGAAGACTGGATCGACTATTAGCGCAAGATAACGGTTAGTAGACCATCCTTTTCTTCCCTCTCTCATCTCATAAAGAAGAAACTTTGAATAGCTTTGCATTCAGTTGTTGCTGAAGTACTATCACCTTCAGAGTGGGATAGAGGCATTCTGCATTAGATACTTTTCCCCCCAACACTAGTAGCTGAGAATTCGATGGATTGGATTAGTGAATTAGACAAGTATTTTGAGTATGAGGAGATTGAAGAAGACAAGAGAGTAAATTTGTTGTAACCAGGTTGAAAGGTCATGTTGCATTATGGTGGGACAATGTATAGGCTAAAAGGAGAAAACAAGGGAAACCATTGATAAAGAGTTGGGACAGGATGGTAGCAAAGATGAAGGGGATTTTTTTGCCAAAAGACTATCAACTATCCCTCTACAGGCAAGTGCATAACCTCAAGCAAAGGCTACTGACAGTCAAAGAGTATATCGAAGAGTTTTACAAGGTGAATTTGAGGGCATGTTATGTAGAAGACACCCCATAGAAAGAAACAAGGTACATCAATGGTTTATAGCTGGAGATTCAAAATGAAATTAGAATGGTTTCTCCCAGGATGATGGAAGAAGCATATCAATTTTCCTTGAAGGCAGAAGAGAAGATAACAAGGAAGAAAAATTTAGGTAGAGGTCATGGTTTTTCTAGAGGAAAAGGACAGACAACTAGAAGGGGGGGGGGGGGTGGCGGAACCTATCTCAAAATAATGATGCAAGTAACCCAAGGAAGTAAGGGAAACAAGAGAAAGAAGGTGACTCTAGAGGAGGAAGACCTTACCGGAGAGGTAGAGGTAGAGGAAGAGGTAGAGAGATTGTCTATCAGTGTTACAAATGTGGGTAGTTGGGTCACAAATCTTTTGAGTGTCCTAAGAATGAGAAAGTAGGGTAGAGAGATGCATATGTAGCTTAGCCATAAGCAATAGAAGCACAAGCTTCCTATGGCAAAACATGTAACAAAGATGAACAATGTCTTATGGAAGCCATCCAAGGAAACTGTTGAAGGAGTGCAAAGAAGAGCCTTGTTTAGGATTATTTGCAAGGCTGAAGAAAAGTGTTGCAAATTGGTGATTGATAATGAAAGCACCGAAAATCTAGTTTCCACATAAATGGTGGAAAAACTTAGATTGAAAAGGATAAAGCACCCAACACCATATAAAGTATCATGGTTGCAGAAAGGTCATCAATTGTTGGTGAGTGAGCTGAATGAAGTGGAGTTACAGATAGGCATATATAAGGACAAGATAGTTTGTGACATCATGTTAATGGATGTATGCCACCTCCTTTTGGGTTGACCTTGGAAATTTGATAGGAAAGTGGTGCACAATGGAGAAAACAACACTTACAAGTTTGAAAAGGATGGTATCATGCATACTCTTGTACCCTTAAAGGAGGAGAGTGAAATTGGGACAAGTAGCTGAAAATCATTGTTGTTAGGAGGAGAAGGATTTCTGCAACAAATGGAGAAATAAGAGGTCATATATGAGGTGATTTACAAGCCAAAGGTAATACTCCTGCACACCAAAATTGTAGATTTACCTATTAATATTCTACATATGTTGCGTGAGTTTAATGATATTGTAGTAGATGATTTTCCAAGTGAGCTACCACCGAAGAAAAGTATCAACCATCACATAAACCTGATATCGGGAGCCAGCCTTATGAATAAATCCACTTACTAGATGACACCCAAGGAGAGTAAGGAAATAAGGAAACAGGTTCAAGGACTGCTAGACAAAGGGTTGATAAGGGAGAGATTGAGTCCATGCATTATCCATGCATTACTTAGTCCAAAGAAAGATGGAGAATGGAAGATGTGCATAGATTCTAAAGCAATTAACAAAATGACAATTAGATACATAATTCCAGTGCCACAGATGGATGACATGATCGATTGTTTGAGTGGAGGAGCTTACTTTTGAAAGGTTGGTTTGAAAATTGGTTACCATCAGATCCGGATCCGAGAAAGGGATGAGTGGAAGACAACTTTCAAGACCATTGGAGGACTATATGAATGGTTGGTCATGCCATTTGGACTAAAAAATTCACCAAGTACTTTCATGTGGTTGATGAATGAGGTCTTGAAGGAGTTCTTCAGTAAGTTTGTTATTGTTTATTTGGATGATATTTTGATTTTCAACCAAACAAAGGAAGAACTCCTTAGGCATGTAAGGTATGTTTTAGAAAGGTCGTAGTAAGAGAAACTATTGATTAACTTGAAGAAATGTAATTTCATGATGTCTGAGTTGGTCTATTTAGGCTTTTTCATTTCAAAGGATGGACTAAAAATGGATCTGGAGAAAATAGAGGTGATTGTAAGTTGGCCTTCACCCAAGAACATTTTCGAAGTTAGGAGCTTTCATGGCTTAGATAGATTATCTAAAGTTCATCAAGAACTTCAGTGGTATTTGTGCACCCCTTGTTGAAACCATCAAGAAAGATAGACAACCATTTTGTAGGACAACAAAAAAAGAGAAAAGTTTCCAACTCTTGAAGAGGAAGGTCACCAAGAAACTAATGTTGAAACTACCTGACTTCAATCAGATTTTCCAACTCAAGTGTGATTCCAATGGAACAACCATTGGATCAGTATCGAGTCAAGAAGGTAAAAATGTTGCATATTTCAACGAGAAGTTAAAAATTTTCAAAACAGAAATAATCCTCTTATGACAAGGAATTTTATGTGGTGGCTCAAGCTTTGAAGCATTGGAGACACTATTTGATGCCCAAGGAGTTTGTTATGTTCTTTGCCAATTATGCATTACAGTATATAATTTGGCAACACAAGTTGAACCATAAGCATGCCAAGTGGGTGGAATTCCTACAAAGTTTCACCTTTGTTTTAAAACATGTGAGTGGGTAAGCGAACAAGGTAGTCGATGCTTTCAGCATGAGGAGTTTGATCTTGTAGAAGTGCCATGTACAAATTTTTGGCTTTGATTATACGAAGTACTTGTATGAGGATGATGTTGATTTTCCAAGAGGCCTTTGAAGCATGCAAGAACCTTATGAGCTAAGATAGAAACCCATGGAAGGATTTATGTTGTAGGATGGTTTTTTGTTCAAGAATGACCAATTTTGTATTCCTCTTTTCTCAATGAGAGAGAATCTAATACAAGAAAAGCACAATGGAGGATTGGCAAGGGAATTTTGGTGTGGATAAGACACTTGGGCAGCTAGACCATTTTTATTTCTGGCCAAAGATGAGGGCATATGTGCAGAAATATGTGAGAAAATGCAGAATGTGTCAGCATGTGAAAGGGAGGAGTCAAAATGTTGGACTATATAATCCTTTTCCCATTCCCAACAAACCATGGGACTTAGTGAGTATGGACTTTGTTTTGGTTTTACCAAGGACACAATGAGGTAATGACTCCATACTTGTAGTTGTGGACAAATTTACAAAGATGGCTCATTTTATCCCATGTTGCAAGACTAGTGATGCTACACATGTGGCTCATTTGTATTTCAATGAGATTTTTTTATTGCATGGCTTGCCAAAGAGTATAATCTCTAATAGGGACACTAGGTTCATAGGGAGTTTTTGGAGGGCCTTGTGGAAGAATCTTGGAAAAAAATTAAACTTTAAATTTAGTCTATCATCCACAGTCTAATGGGAAAATTGCAATTGTGAACAAGATTCTCGCAAACATATTGAGGAGCCTTGTGGGTGATCATCCCAAGCAGTGGGATCGTCTGTTAGCTCAAATTGATTTGCATACAATGATTCGCCAAATAGGAGCAAGGGGAAGATTCTATTTTAGATATTGTATGGAATGCATCCTAGAGGATTTTGTGAACTGAGAGATTTAGGAAAAATTGAGCTGAGTGTTAATGGGGAATATTTTGCAGTAGCAATGAGTGACTTACATGAGGAGATAAGGAAAAATCTACAGGACAATAGCTACAAGTCCAAACAAAGAGCATATTTAAGAAGAAGAGAGGTAAATTTTGAGGTTGGGGACATGGTCTTAGCCCGCTTGAGGAAGGAGAGATTCCTGAGAGGGGAATATAATAAAATCAAAATGAAAAAAATAGGAACTTGCAAAACACTAAAAAAAATTCTGCAAATGCTTATGAATTGGAGTTACCTACGAGCATAGGTATCTTGCATGTTTTTAATGTGGTTGATATGTATCCCTATGAATTTTGTGTTCAAGGTGCGTCTACATCAAATAAGGCCAGTGGAGAAGTTAGTTAATAGATCTGGATGAAGTATATGCCTATGATAAAGGATCTGGAGGCTGAAAGAATTTTGGACACCAGAGTTGAAAAGCGCACTAGGAGGAAAGAGTATATGGAGTTTTTGGTGAAGTGGAAGGATCGTCTAATGGAGGATTCTACATGGATGAGTGTTGCAACTCTCACAAATTAGGTTTCTTTGTAAAGGACCTTATGAGAAGGAACTCATAAAAATAAAAATAAATTAATTAATTAAATCCTTCCTGGGAATTCTGATGCAGGTGCATTAGACCGAGCTCGAGAGATGAAGAAATTGAGCAGAGCTTAACAATGTGGTGGACTGGCCACATGTTAATGTTGGCAAATGATTTTATTGTTTTGTTAGAGTTCTGAATATTTAATTTAGGTGTAGGATTGGAGTATTCCTGAATAAGTTGAAGAGTTTAGAATTTAGGAGTTATTTCTCATTGTAATGATTAACTCACATAGTTGTCTTTTTGACTTCCCTCATTTGGGAGAGAAGGGGAATCGAACCATTTTCTCAAGTTTGTGAATAAAAGGGACTTTGAATGGGAGGAGGAGCACTCTTCTCCTACCTTTGAGTATGTATGTTTGAAGTGAATGAAAGAAAGGTTTTGCATCTATATATTATTCATAAATTTGTGTTCTTTTCTCTCCTCTGGTTCCAATCGAACTATGTATGCATTTATTTAAGATTCAGAATTTGTTGTGACCATTTCTGAAATGTTATATTCCTGTCAAAATTTTACTTTGAGCTATGGTTATTTTTTCGTGTTACATTTATTGTGACCCTTAGAACGTTTTCTCATCACCTCTATTTTTCTAGGTAATGACACGTCCTTTTGATTGGAATTAAGACCATTAGCTTTGAGTGAGAGCGTAATCCTTGACGAGGAAAGGAGGGGGGGCACATTCCTTGAGTTGGGAGACAAGTCAAGGCTATGGAAAATCAATTTTGTAGAGGGTCAAGTTGTTTCACCTTCCTAAACTTTTAAAAACAAAGTTTTTAAAGAGTGCTACAAAATTATTTCATAACACCTCTAGGTTTTTTTAGCAGTCCGAAATTATTTCGTAGCGCCTACACAAAAGAAAATTATGGGATGTGTTTTGGTTCCTAAGTCTCCTTTTGGGCTGTCCATTGCTATCAAGGTGCAACCTGCGATATGGCATTTCAAAAATATTATTTTAAAGATATCAATGACAATGTAGAGGGTTTTGACGGATAAGTTTAATGCTTCATCAACAAACCATCAAATCTCACTAGATGTGTGAGAAAATGGGACTAGGCCTGGAGTTTAACGCCCTTGGTTTTGTGATTTTTTTATAAAGATTATTTACAATAGGGGGAGTATAAATTGTATAGTATATGTCTTAAAGAGCATAAAATGTAATGATTACAATATATTACAACGAAGAAATAAAAGAATGAACACTATGCATAATATACAAAAACAAATAAGAGGAAAATATGAATGGTAATAAACTAAAATGAAAAGTAATTTTATGAGAATATTTCAATTTATGAATGCTCTATGAGCCACAAGGCTACACAAGCATTTAACAGTCTACTATATAAACCTTATAAATATTAAAATTAATTCTAGCATAAGTTGTTCATAAAATATAAATAAATTTTCAAAGAGGTATGCACCATAAATATAATTGGAAATGATTGATTTTTATTGATAAAAGAGAGTACAACTTGTTGTTTGACCAATTCCTATGAGAACTATTGGCCAAAAATTTCATTTAGAAGTGTTTATGACATAAAAAATCTCGTACAAAAACACTGAGAGGACAAAAATATAACAAAACAACATTAAGAATCCTTTTGGGGCAATTCTGGTATGATTAAATGTGTAAATTCCCTCTGCAAATAATTTAGCTGTTAGCACTAGCATTAAATGATAGACCTTCTAGAAGCATAAATAAATGTAGGAAATGAAAGACAACTTGAAAAGATCACAGAAGTAAGGTATGAATCTTCTCTCCTTCTTGTCATTCCTATGAAAAAATTGATTGCCACCAAACAAGTTAGCCTCTTGTACTCACATAAATAATGAATCAGAGGAAAACAATGACAACTTTCAAAACTAGTGCATACCTCACCTCACAGATTATGGATCCCTTCCTTGATATCCTTCTTCCCTTTTTGCATTCTCTTGAAACAGTCAGAGAGGCTAGTTGTTTTGGAGATTAGTTTCTCACTAATCTAATTAATCCAAGTTACTTTTATTATTGTTCAGGAAAAATGGTTCTAAAGGAATTCATTTCTTAATTAATTAAATTTTTAAAATGAGTTTTCGTAGGTGGGCCCCTTGTTGGGTAGCGGAGGTCCCGTGTAAGAGTTTTGGGTCTGATATCCTAGAAAGTAGGATAAAAATATTATAAACCTTTGAAATATGTGAAGCGCGAAATGTAAAAGGTTGAGTCAAAGGGTTGTCCGCCCAAGAAATGATATAGAATAATAGGAAGTAAGTCGATCCGCGGACCA
The DNA here is from genome assembly GCA_031772625.1 of Pinus tabuliformis. Lineage (NCBI taxonomy): Eukaryota > Viridiplantae > Streptophyta > Pinopsida > Pinales > Pinaceae > Pinus > Pinus tabuliformis. The sequence continues at coordinate 1,600,857,714 of CM062820.1, forward strand.
TAGGAAGATATAAATAGAGCGCTGCTCTATGAGGGAAAGGCAGTTCTTTGGGGTATGATCTGGGATCTGAAATGTAATGGGTTTTTTAGGAGAACAATCTGTAAGCGTCTATAAGTCCAAGTCGAGGGGTTAGGTAGTGGATAGAGGCTCTGCAACTGTGTGCATAGAGGCCTAGAAGAGTCCGCAGTTGTGTGCGTGGACCCCTGCAGCTGAGTGCGCAGGGTGGATCTGGATGTATTGGTGAAGAAAGTAAATAAAGATAAGTTGCTTTGGTAATTCTGCATTAACTCTGAAGTATCGCAGATCTAGATTTTTGTATGGTTAATATCACTGTTTGATCTATGTGCATATGCTTACATTTTCAATACATGTGAATCTGTGTTTAATCTAAGTGCGCGAACTGGATAAATCTGATAAATGTTTGCTTAGAGACCCTTCTAAGTAATACTTCATTAAATAGATTAGATCTGTAAACAGCACGCTAGTAACTAGTAAAGATTATTCTGGGTTCGGATCTGCGCGAAACAAGGCAGCGCGACGTTGCGGAACGGTGCACGAAACCTCCAAATCACAGCTATACGTCCCAATGGTGCGAAAACCTGGTTCTAGCACCCTTCCATGCTACCTCGGGTGAGACCTCAATTCGCGCTCTACGAACTGTTGTTGAAAGGGCAAGTAGCTGTGGGATTTGTTTGGCTAAATAATTCTTCCGAACCTGGGTCAGGCCTATATAAGCCAACACCCCCCCCCATACATCTCATGAGTTTAAAACACCTTGATGACTCATTAGGAGAATTTTGAGGTAAAAAATGGGCCTCAAAATAAAAAAATGTACTAACAAAATTAACTTTAAAAGAACCAATAGGATTCAAGATGATGATGTCATTCCTAGGGGAAAATATTTTGGAGGGAAAAGAAGAAAACTATTTTTTAAATTGTATTTTTGGTTTATCTCATTATACATTTACTTAAATGTCAAGTATAGACACTCGTTGGATGCATAATTAAATTTCACATCCAACGAGTACCCACTATGCATACTTCTTAGAAGACCCACATCGAAAAAATTTGGAGATACATTAAAAAACATGTTGAAACATGTTTTTTAATGTATCTCTAATTATTTTCGATGTGGGTCTTCTCAGAAGTTTGCAAAGTGGGTACTCGTTGGACGTAGAATATAATTTTGCATCCCGCAAGTGTGTACACTTGACATTTGAGTAAACATATAAGGATATAAGCCAAATAAAATATTAAAAAAAAAATAGTTTCCTTTTACTTTTATTTAAAAATTCAGAACTCTTATTTTATTATTTTCCTTAGGAGGCCCATTTTAGACCTCAAAATTCCCTTAATACTTGATAGAAAATGTGCAATTATAAAAAACATCAAATAACAATCTAAAATAAAATCTCACATGTATCATGTAATCTAAAATATATACATATGCCTTGTACATCCCAATATAAAGTAAGTACATTATAGAAAATAAATATGTGCATCATAGAAAGCATCTATCACATATAATTTATCATCAATACCTTGTGCCTCCCCACATACATACACATATATATCAACATGCGAAATATCATATCATCCATGATAAATTTATTTGTATCTCCACAAATAATGTGTCACCAAAATATGTATATGCCCCAAAATTATAGTGTTAAAAACATGTTATGCAATATGCCAAAATAGATGATTGTGTGTAAAGAGAGTATGATGTCATGGATCGTGTAAAACATATGTTGAAAATATAAAATGTATCAAGTCTAAATAGTAAAGTAAATATGTGCCTCACATAATTGAATGATGCTCGGGATCTCTGATATATTTATTATCTAACTTTTTTCCCTTATTTTCCTCCTTTTTATCTTGAGCATGTATTTCTGGAAAAATATCCTCAACATAATTCTCTCTCTTGTTACATGTGCCAAAAGTAGAGGTATGGGAATGTGAAGAGGTAGCCTCTGATGAAGAAAGTGTAGGGGCTATAAAAGGATGAAGCTTAGTTACAACTATGCAAGGAGGAGACTGCAAAGGTTAGCCATGGTGTTGATTCATGGCTTGTGAAGCAACAAAGAGCGTGAAGGCAAAGGGGGCACTGTATGATGAGAAACATATGGTCATCATGTGTGTCCATAAGGTTGTGAAATGGGATTTGGGTTCCATATGTCAAACAGAGGTGGTTGTTGTGGCTTTGGGGGCCCTACTAAGGTATCTCAATAATACTAAGATGTGGTAGTGACATGTTTTGAGATTGTTGCAGGGTTGATTGAGGTGACAGGCCTCCTAAGTAAAGGTGCCCTATTTGAGTTAGTTGATAAAATTGGATTATCTTATTATGGTTTTCTCTTCATAATACCTTCCCATGCCTAACATGTCCCCTTCTATTATTGTGCAAACCCCTGCTATAAAAACTCATTATATATGTAGCAACCAACTAAATTTGTATTCAAACAATATTTGTATTGTGAGTACATACATTTAGAAAACTATGTCAAGTCTTATAATCATGCTTTTGTAAATGTTGGGTACATAATAAAATATTCATATGAGCACTATGAAAAGAAGGGATGGGAATTGCTCTTGTATGTTAAGAAAATAAATTGTTTTAGAATATGTTATGTCATATCATGCAAAGGAATTTATGACAATAGTGGACCACTGATGTGGAATACTAGAGTGCTTCAATTCATATGAAATGTTCAAAATAAAACAATGAAACATTTAGAATGTCAACATGTCTCTTTTTATAGAATAGACAAAGGCAAAAATATAACTTGAACATCGTATAGATCATGCATTGGCTTTGCATCAGGAAATATAAGCAACAATAAATGCAATGTAAACCAAAATTGAGTGAAGAAATTCACTATCAATTTTTTTTATTTTTTTTATATGAGAAATAAAGACTTCAATGATATGAACCTTATACATAAATTCAAATTTGTCTGCTATGGTGGGGTAAAATTTAGCAAAGGGATATACATACATGTTTCATGTCATCAATAAACTTTTTGTGTGATTTTGCAAAGCCATGGAACTATGTTCAGTAATCAATGATGGTTTTGTCTATACCCTTTGTGAATTATAATGTTACCATATAAATTGAATTTGAAATGAGGGAAACATGATTGCATGATGGGAAGTGAAAAGTGGTACATATGATGAATGAATACAATTCACTTTTGTTAATATGTATAATAATCCTTTGAATACAAGACATTTTTGTTTTTATGTGAAGGGAAAGGCAGATGATGCTAAACTTGGTGGGTTGAATTGCTAGATAGTCAACCCAAGAGACGATGCATGGAGACACAAGGAATATATTGCCATGAAAGTAAATGGAAATGACTCATGATTGCTAACTGTGTCATTCAAAATAAGCAAATTGAGACAAGGCTTGTCATGATTTGGTTTTAATATGTGTATTCATAACATGAACCTAGGTTAATGAGTTTGAGCAAGGTCAAGCAATATGATAAACAACAAGGTTAATAGTAAAGAAATTTGGAATTGTTGAGACACAATCTAAACTTATCCGTTGTTTTATATGAGAACTTTGAAAAAATAATATGACATCATATTTACAAATGTGTAGTGGTCCTTTTTATTTTAAATTTTCAAGCCAATAAATACTTCACTAAAATATGAGAAGTGCGAGGAGATTTCAATGATTTATGAAACTAAATGAAGAGGATGAAGATTATATTGCATGTGAATAGTCAGCGAGACTTTGTAAAATTCGTCACCAAGTGAGAGAATATGACTTATAAATACTTAACCCAAGAGGTGAGATTAAATATATGAGAGAAACTAGAGCTCGGTCCTCTTAAATGTGCATATAAGAGGTAATATTTTTCATGTTGTATGGATAGTAACATTCCAAGAGAAATTGAGTCACAATACCTAATCATTTTATACATGGAATGAAACACTTCAACCATCTAAGGTATGAGTTGACTATAATTGATGGTATAAGAGAGAAAACTATATGCAAACTTTGTTTTTTTGCTCAAACTGACAACATATACATCAAAGGGAAGACAACTTCAAATAATTATAATTTTCAAAACATATAGAACTTAAAAATAACATTGGGAAATGGAAAAGAATAACGATGAGGGGTTAACCCTGTTTGCAAATACATAAAACATACCTTGGTAATGATAATACTTTCTACACCATAATCAGAAATGAGCCATGCCTTCTACCATCACTTACATGGTGAATGAATGTAGTTGGAAATCATTGCAAATCCAAGACTACATTTCTTGATAAGTTCATGCATGAGTATTTTGTGGGGTTCATGCTTTCACAACTAATTTTCTTGATTAAATAGGAATGAAACTAACCTTATTCTCAGAAATTAAGCTACAAGCGGGGGAAGCGAGCTGAACTATGATTTGCAACAGGCATCAGTGCTGGTTACCATGGAGGGGCGAGGAGGGGGGAGTTCCACTCCCTCCTACAGTCATGCAGTTTCAAACCAATTCAAGAAACCTATGGAGGTAGAATCTGGGAATATCAACATAGAAAGGCAAAAAAACATCAGAGCACAAGAACAAGAAGATATTCATGAGGAAGTCAGAAGACAAAAGAGAACGGGGGAGGCAGTCAAAGAGCTAAGCACAAGAATATGACAGGACTCTATAAACCTAGGTCAGCCATCACACCCCGGGTTGTATTAAGTGATCCAGAGCTACAAGTGCACAGAGATCACATGGCGACGTATGCAATAATATGCAAATTTATGGGGATATGGCCAACGGATAAGGCTTTGCATGCATGGATATAGAACCACTGGAAACCTAAGGGAGAAATAAATCTTCACCTTGGGTCCAAGGGTTTCTTCACAATAGTGTTCACTAACTTAGAGGACAAAGACAGAGTGTTTGAAGGAGGAACATATTTTTATGTTGTTGCAGGACTCTATATGCAACCATGGGTGATGAATTTTGTCCCAGAATGAGAGACATTTACATCAGTGCCGATATGGATAAGACTCTACTCCCTACCTCTATATTATTGGCTGCTAGAATCCTTAAAAGTCATAGGCAATAAACTAGGTCATTTTTTAAAATATCAAATGCGACTCTGCGAGGAAAATACACCTCCTTTGCCCACATATGCGTAGAAATGGACCTATCTAGAGCACTTCCAGATGAAATCATTCTAGAAGTATATGATGAAGAATGGGTGCAGGTGGTGGACTATGAACATGTCCCATTCAGATGTCGCAAATGTCATGAACATGGCACCTCTTCAGAGACTGCCCATTAAACAAAATGGAGAGCAATATTAAAACCAACACAGGCAAAGATACTGAAGGCTTTTCTAAAGTGGGAGGCAGAGGGAAAGGAGGGAAAAAGAACCATAAGAAAATCAACGAGTAGAGGCAACCAAGTAATAACAAATTCAAGATATTACAAGAAGAAGATGGGAACAATGGAACAAACCAGGTACTGGAGGATAGTATTACAGAGAAGGAAAAAGATGATAGCATGGAGGATACCTGAAAACAATAAACTAAAGGAGGATCTACCAAGCACTATGGAACTCGACAAGGACCATGAGATGACCGCTAGCAAGTTTGGAACGGAGGACCATGATCTGCAGGAAATTCTTGAAAGGGAGAATCTTGACCTAGAAAAGTTCCTTGAGCAGGGAACCACCAAAGGGGTTGATTCTCTACCACAAGAGGAGTTTAACAGAGTGCAACAGCTCTTCCTTTGGAGATCTCAAGCAAAGGGATCTGGAGTCAAAAGAAACCATGATAGCCAGGAAAACAGAGGGGTAAAAACAATGGAGGAAACATCGGGACATGCGCCCAAGAACCCAGGCAGGAAAAGAGGAAGAAAAAGACAGAATGAGCTGCTGATAGAGTGTGGGAAACTCATGATCAACTCAGGTAAGATGAAATACCTTACTAGTTACTCATTTACAAACCTTTCTTAATGAAGCTTACAACCTGGAATATTAGGGGTCTAGGAAGCAAAAGGAAACAAAGAAATCTTAGTAATAGAATAAAAGAAGAAAAACCAGATATGGTGTTTATCCAGGAAACAAAATGTTCAATAGATAAAATAAGAGAGATACATAGCAAATGGCTCATCAAGTATGAATATCTAGAAGTTAAAGCAAAAAACACAGCTGGAGGGATTCTCACACTTTGGAACCCCCAGAAACTTGGAATCCTAGATGCTGAAGCATCCAGGAACTACCTATCGATGGTGATCCAACCTTTGGGTGATAAGGAAGTCTATTTGATCACAAATTTCTATGGTCCTCAAAAACTTGAAGACAAACTCAAGCTTCTTAGCTCACTGGAGGAGCTAAGAGAAAGATATCTTGTTATGCCCTGGATTCTAGGAGGGGACTTTAATATGATCAGATCTCTTTCAGAAAAAAAAAGGTGGGACCAGAACACTAGGCAGAGACTCCATAGCCTTTCAGAACTTCCTCAACGACATGAGGCTAGTGGATACAGAGACAAAAAATGGTACCTTCACCTGGAATAATAAGCGGGGAGGGACTTCTCAAGTTGCTTCTAAACTAGATAGATTCATAATCTCTGAGGACCTCATTCTCACAGGCCTTGAATTGTCTGGTTTAATCCTCCCTTTTGGAGGCTCGGATCACTGGCCTGTCCAACTTGAAGCTTCTTTTATAGGTACTCCGAGAAACAAACCTTTTAGGTTTGAAAATATTTGGCTCACCCACCCTAACTTCATCAGCAATATTGGAAGATGGTGGGCAGAAGATATGCCCATTCAGGGAACTAATATGTTCCTCCTACATCAGAGACTGAAACACATCAAACTTAGGCGTAAAGAATGGAAAAAATTGAGTTTGACAATATCTTCAAAGACAAAAAAGAAGTTGAACAAAAACTACAGGGAATTAACCAAGTCCTCATCACAGATGGCTTCACAGAGGAAAGGAAAATACAAGTTGATTCTCTTCAACAGGAATGCGAAGACAAATGCAAGCAAGACGAGATCTTCTGGAGACAAAAATCAAGAGTGCAATGGATAAAAGAAGGAGAAAGAAACACAAAGTTTTTTCACAAGTCAACCATGGGTCATAGGTCTCATAACAGGATTTCAAAACTCAGAGATACTCAAGGAAAACAATATATCGACAACTTCACAAAGTACATTCCTAAGATTGTAACAAGAGAAGACAATTACAATATTAACAGGCTAGTGACTGAAGAGGAGGTCAGTGAAGTCATCAAAGAGATGCAAAATGGGAAAGCTCCAGGCTCGGATGGGTTCAATGTAGACTTCTTCAAAGCATGTTGGGAAATAGTCAAACTCCTTGATGTGGTGGAGGACTCGAGGAAAAACAAAACTGTTTTGAGGGCGCTTAATGCCTCTTTCATAACTTTGATTCCAAAGCAAGAAAAAGCTATGACACCAGATAGATTTAGACCCATAGCTTTATGCAATGTGGTGTACAAAATTATATCCAAAGTAATTGAAAAAAAGCTCAAGCCCCTTCTTCCAACTCTGGTGTCTGAGGAACAAACTGGGTATGTGGAAGGAAGGCAAATTCTAAATAACATCATTCAAGCTCACGAGGTGGTTCATTCTCTCAAGAAAAATAAGCAAGCAGGTATGATCATACAACTTGACCTACCAAAAGCTTATGATAAGCTAAGTTGGGCTTACATCAGGGAAGTACTAAAAGCATATGGCTTTGACCACAACTGGATAAGATGGGTAATGGACCTTGTCACCACAGCTAGTTTTTCAATCTTGCTTAATGGCTCACCATCCAGAACCTTTAGGCCTTTGAGAGGCCTCAGACAAGGATATCTGATCTGCCCCTTCCTCTTTATTCTCATGATGGAAGGTTTAGGCAATGCGATCGAATCAGCTAAAGAAGAAGGAAAAATCCAGGGTCTCAAACTCACCCTGAATGGGGATGCCTTGACTCACCAATAATTTGTGGATGACACCATGCTATAGGGTACACCCACGGTCAAGGAAGCTAAAGCTTTCGAGAAAATCCTGAACGACTTTTCTATGTCTACTGGTATAGAGGTAAGCCTTACCAAATCAAAGATCTTCTTTTTTAATACTGACATTGCCATTTAGAGAAACCTCACCAGAATTCTCGGCTTTCAAAGAGAACAACTGGCTACCAAATATCTGGGAATACCTCTAACGGACAAACCTCTGAACAAGGCAGTTTGGGAGCCAGTCACTAATAAACTCCAGGACAAAGTCCAGAAATGGACAAGCAGGTCTTTCAATTTAGCAGGAAGTCTTGTTCTAACAAAACTTGTCCTACAAACTGTTCCAATCTTCATGTTTTCAGCCCTTCCTGCTCCTAAAGGAGTTGTGCAACACATCAGAAATATCCAAAGAGACTTTCTTTGGGGCAAAGGGGAAGATAGAAATAAATGGGCTTTGCCAGCATGGGATAAGATCTGTAAACCTAAGACACATGGAGGTTTGGGACTTCATGACCCTAAAATCCTAAGCAAATTTTTGGGGGAAAAACTATGGTGGAGATGGCTAAAAGAATCGGTAACCCCTTCGGCCAAGGTCTGGAAACAGAAGTATGCAAATAATTGGCAAGAAAGAGATCACATTCAAATGTCTGGGCTCATCAAAGGCTCCCACATTTGGAACAGAACATGGGAGAATAGAGACATTGTTCAGAAACACATTTTCTGGGAGATCAGAGATGGAAACCTAGCTTGGTTTTGGGAGGACAACTGGCAACAGGAACCTAACCTGTTAAGAGAAGAACTAGCCAATCTCAAGAATGACACTGACAACAAAGGTTTATTCATGTTAAATGACTTCTGGGATCAGGCTAGGAGCAAGGGAAAATGGAGAATATGGAAGGAACTGCTATACAGTGAAGAAATGCCTTTGAAGGCCCAAGAAAAAGCTCTTGTAGTGATCTTGGAACAGAGAAAGATTTTGACATCAACTTTGTCAGACCAACTGATATGGGGAAGGAACAATGAAGGCAATTGCAACCTCAAAGAAGCCAAGAGAATGGCCCTAGGCTTGACTTTCCAAACCCTAATAAGGTATGGAAGGACCTATGACAGAACCAGCACTGGATGAAAATCAAACTGTTCATGTGGTTGGTGCAACATAAAAAGATTCTGACTTGGGAAAACCTTTGGAAAAGAGGTGTAACAGGTCCATCTAGATGCCAGCTATGCGAATTACAAGAAGAAACAATGGAACATCTACTCAACCTCTGCCCATTCACCTCCACACTGTGGAATTAGGTGGCTTCGATCTTCAAACAAATGGATAGGGACAATTTCAACATTACTGGCACTTTGAAGAATTGGAGGACAAACTTCTCTGAAAATGAAATAATCAACAAAGCTTGGACTCTAGTTCTAGGCTTTCTAATCTGGGATGTTTAGCAAGAACGCAATAATAGGATTTTTAAGAACAGAATTGGCTCAACCTAGAGCATCATAGCTCATATCATCAGATAGCTCAAAGAGACTGTAGGAACCCTTCTAAAGAAACCTCCCGACAACCCTCCTCAAGACTAGATGCACGAATACTATTACATTTGGGTCTATTGGTGCCTTTCCCCCATTGCATTAATAAGGTTGTAAATCATATAATAGCAGATAAGGACTTCTGGCAACCTCCTCCTCATGGTTTTTTGAAATTCAATATAGATGGAGCCTCTAAAGGAAACCCTGGGGTGGCTGGGTATGGCCAAGTCATAAGAGATGAGCAGGGATACATAAAAGTCATCTTTAATAGTGATTTGGGGAAGGCCACTAATAATGTGGGAGAACTTATGGCCCTAGAAAAATGCCTAGAAATCTTGATTGAATCTAATTTATATGATATTATCATTGAAGCTGACTCCAAATTGATAATTAATTCGGTTAAGAAAATATGCAATGGCACAGCACTGGAAAGAGTGTCGAAAAACTGGAGGTTATTATAGGTCTATCAATGTATACAATCCCACCTGAGAGCCCTGAGAACCCTCAATTTTGTTCATGTGTGCAGAACAGCCAACAGGTTAGCGGACCGTTTGGCGAATGAAGGAGTACTCTGTTCCAAAAGTAATAGAAGATATGACTGGATGTCGACTCCCCCAGGGAGATTGCGGGAAGATTGTAACAGACAAGCTACCATAGACAAGGCATACTTTCAAAGCATGAGGAATAAGCAGAGAGATGACTAATGGGAACAGAAGGAAGAGGACCAATCATAGGGTAGTAGCAAGTGGTAAATAGCAGGCAGGAGGATAGGCACCTAACTAAAGTTTTCCCTGAACTCCATCATCCTAGGGATTTTGAGCTGGAAACTGGGATTTAAGCGTAATTTCATTGATAATCAGATGATCATCGATGTAGACAGAAATGCCCCGGAACCGTCGGATCTTTCAGATCGACGGATAGTATTGCTGAATGAGCGCGAAGTTAATTTGCGGGGAATTGGTTTGGCAACAGTAAAAGTGGTATTTCGGGTGCCCTCAAACCCGTAAGAAGCTATGAAGGGTGAGCACCCTATGCCACTCATCAAGCAACACATAGCAGCGAGGAGGAGAGAGGAAACTGCTTTTTGGGCGGTTAATCCTCGCGCTACTAGTCCGCCCAAAATCCCTTTTAGTCGTTGGATCTAGCATGAGCAGATCAACGGTCGTGGTTTGTCGTGAAAGTTGGCTGATCAGGCCAACGACAATCATTGGATCGAGTGTCAGATAAACAGCCAAGATCTAATTGCATTAGAGATAGGTCAAGGGATGATGGAGATAGAAATGTGATTCATCGATGGGCGATTTAGCGACACGCCGTTAGCCGTTGGATCGGTAACTGGAATCGACGACAGAGATTGGGCCGATCAGAGATCAGAGATTGGAGAGCGCAGCGGAACGCCGATGGACTGGAAGTGTGGACCCGCTGATATTTTTTATCGCAGGTGTAAAAGATTTGAAGTCCGACCTTTTGGGTGCTGAGCGGGAATTCCCGAGGTTTCCTTTATATTCCGATATCATGAATGGTCCCGGTTTTTAAAAGGAAACCTGTTAAAGTGTGGTGGTGGGGTTTTAAGGCTTAAAGCCTCAATTGAATGCTTCTGATAGGTTTTGTGGGACATAACCTGTTATCATTGAAAAAATTCTCAAAGAAAAAGGGTAAGGTAAAGGTTAATTGATCCTAGACATATTCATGTTGATCTTGGTCGTGTTCATGCAATATACATTTGATACAATTCTTAGTTTGAGCAAACAAGCCCATGGTGAGCAGAGATCAGAAATCTTCATCAAGTTCAAGCGAGGTAGCTCCTCAATTAAGCAAGGAATTTAGCCCTAGGGCTAAGGAAACATCATCACAGCTGCATAAAGATGATAGAAGTAAGGCTAAGTCCTAATTTTGGACAAATTACCTTTTGATACTTACCTTGAAGAATGGTGTCTAAATATTCAATGTTGAACAATTTCATGTCAAATGGAAAAGTCATTGCAGTAAAAGGAAAGACACAAGAAAGTTAGATTTTGATCCTAAGCTGTGTTTTTGAAATTACACAGCAGTTTCGCAGCGCGCTGCGAAACCCCTGTAGCAGCCTGTTTCAGCATAAAAAACTCTGTTTCTTTGTTTACTAGTCAACTTCCAGGAGGTCTCTAAAGCAACTGAAAGCCTATTTTGGGAAATGGAAAGAGGTTTTTATTCCTAACAGACTGAACTAGAAAAACCTCCTTCAGTTTCCTCAAATCCATTACGATCTGAGAGAAATTAATGACCAAAGTTGCGCTACGAAACTGTTGTAGGTGCCGTTTTTCATCTCCTGTTTTACACCTGCTTTTCAAAGATAGATTCTGGGCGGTAGGGAAGGTGTTTAAAAAAACCAAGAGAGGTTTTTGTTAAGCACGGATTGGTTTACAAAAACCTCCTTCAGTTTTTCCAAATACGTTTTCTGTGAGAAATTATGAGCTTTGTCCCAAGATATATTTTTCAGCCAAAACAGCAGTTTCGTAGCAGCTGAAGCTAAATAATCCAATCTCAGTCACTAGTTTTGAACTGCAAGTGGAAATGTTGAAAAGGGAATATCTTAAAGGGATCCTTCAAAATTATCAATCTTCAGCAAAGTTAATACAGGTGGAGGAAACATGTATTCGAATGCAACTTTAAACTTTTGTCATAAAGTGAACACATTTACTACAGTCCAAAATATGTCAGGCAGCTTGGAAGAACTTTTGTCTTCACACATGGACAAAGGTTGACAGCACACAAAGACGTGGCATTCTGATATTTTTGTAAAACTCCTATTGAAGGTGGACATGACATTTATGCAGATGAGAGACATTACTTCTCTAGTTCAGGAGTTTCTAACAGTTCATATAGCTTGGATGCAAATGAAAATTATCGTAAGAGTTCTTTGTAAGGTTCTAGCTTACAGCCTTATGGCAGTGGTGCCCAATACCGTATGTTAAGTGAGGAAGCTGAGGGAAAGGTAATTTTCCTATTAAGGATAACCTTCCGGATTATATGCACTAATCTTATGCACTTAACCCCAGATAGTCATGGGATGGTGGTGAATCTGGTCAGAGGTTTAGTAATGCAGCTGTAGAGAGAGGTCAATTCCTTTCCCGTCATTATCTTGAGTCTTCTGATAATCATATTTCTAGATCCCAATCATGGCAACGGGAAGAGGTAACAGGCAATGCATCCATTAATCAACCAGTGAGGTACCAGCCAGCTTCATACAGTTATATTTGGAACAGCCAATGGTGTTATTGATGTCATTGCATCTTTTCCTCAGGAGAAATATCTGTTTCTTGAAAAGTTGCAAGCAAATCTTTTCAAAATAATCAAGGGAGTAAGGTGCTTAAGCCATGAACACTAGTGATCATAAAGCTATGAGGAAGAAAGTTGAAGACTTGAAGGCACAGCTAGGCCAGTTAGCTGCTAAATGAAGTTGCTGTTCAAAGAAAGGTTTTGTTCCAAATTTTGTCAAATTTTGCTTAGTTTTATTGTTTTGAGGACATGTAGATCCCTGCTATATGTATCAAAGATCAAAAGGAGTTTTGGCAATCAAATGTCTAGGCGGTAAATACCTCAGGGCAAAGACAAGCTGTTTAAACAATTCAGCGGTGGTGTTTTCAACGCAGAAAAACAGTTTGGTAATATGTGCGGGAATTTTCAAAAGGAAACACCTAAAGGACATGTAAGGGACCAAATGAAGCCATCACAACCATTCAGATCAAGACAGCTGTACCTTTAAAAGGTGGAATGCTTTAACTCAAGTTTGAAGTTTCTGTTATAAAGCCACTTTATTACCGGTCATAGGGTATTGAATGAGTTGCATACAAGGAATTTTGGCTTGCACACTTGGCCATCGATGAAGCCTCCAACACATCAGGAACATGGTGATCTCCTATATTTTTGGGTTATTAAAAGGGCTAAAAACATGCTGCTGTATATTCGAAGTTATGGAGGACTGGAACCGAAAAGCAAGGGATATCACCTAACATCACTGAGCAGTTAAAGTATTCAGCATCCGAGGCCAACATGGAGATTTAAATACTCATCTCAGCCATCTCAGCCAAACTGCAAGGAGTCCAAGTGTCAAAGAACAAGAAGGAATCATTCTACGAAGAAGATAGAGTTAGAGTCATAGTCAAATTAGAACTCTTTAGAACTCCAGTTAGCACTAATTGTATTTAATAGTTTGTTGTAAAGCAGATAGATGTCATCATAGGCAGAATTCGAGTTCCCCTCATGTTGGAGGAGGAAGCTCGAAGTAGTTAGAATAAGGATTTTCTATATATAGCTGGAACATCTATGTAATGAGGGTTGGATATTTTATAAAAGAGAGGACTGTTTTGGCTTATGTAAAAACAGAGTTCAGTAATATAAATGACTGTTTTACTTCTCAGGATTCATAAGGGATTTTCTTGTTCAGAATGTGTGATGGTATATTTTCTTTAGTGTTCTTTTACAGTTGTACAAATGCATAATCACTCAGAATTCATTGATCATGCTCTGACTTCCTGTATGTCTTTGTAAACTGTGGTTTTATATAAGTGGTATTCTGAACATCCAAATGCTAAATGCCCTGACTTCTATGTAAGGCATCATCATTGTTTGTTGTAGTATGTTTGACTCCATAGGCCCAATGGAAACTTATGTAATGTTTGTCCAGCCTTCATTATTTGTCAATGTTATTCACAAGAGTTAGCCATCTTACTGATAGTCAAAATCAATAATCCTTTGAGAGAGCCCTCTCAGACTAAGGAGGCTAAGCCTTAGTCAAAAGATTGGTGTGAAATAGTTACTTGAAGTCTTCCTGGTTGCAGCCTTCCAGAGCTTGATTTTGAGATAACATTTTGGTGCGTCTGCCGGGAGTCTGAAGATTATTCATTCCCGAAATCAAGAGGTTGAACTTCTGAAGGTAGCAGGAGCTTAGACATTTTTTTGAGGCTGCAAAACTACCTTGGCGACTCCACACATCGAATAAGAAATTGGAAGGTGACTCCACTGCTAGAAGATCAGTAGCTTGATGAAGTTTCAAGATGAATTCCACTGCAAGAATGAATGCCAGGTATGCTCCTATGAATCGGTCTCATATCCCTGGTTTTCCAAATCCTATGCCAGAGGTTGATTGGTTAGAGGATCTTCCAATATTCAAAGATGAAAAGAAGGACAATGCTGCTCTTCATTTGGTTAAATTCCACATGCATATACGCAGTCTTAAGGTTCATTTCCCTGAAGATTGTCTCATGAAAATGTTTATGACCACTTTAGAAGGAAAAGCATGGTCTTGGTATAAAAGTCTGGAAAATGGTTCAATATATTCGCTTGCTAGTTTTCATGATGAATTCTATGACATGTATAAAGAATGTCATCCTTCCTTATTGTTGCTTAAATATTGCTGTAGGAATTCTTTAAGTCTCATTCAGTACTTGGAAGATTGTTACGATGATGATGAATTTATGGATGAAGAAATTTTAGAGGCTCTTCATAACAATGCATTCCAGCACCAAGGAGAAGGTATAACATTCCATGAAACGCAGCATGAAGAGCAGCAGAGGTTTACTTGTGAAAACCATGTTTTATCCTTAGATATGAATGTAGAGATGCAGCTGACTTCTCAGTCTTCGAATCATAATGAAGATGAAAATGATTGCAAACAGCAAGAAGAAGTGGGAGATAGCTTTTACGACCCTCAGGCAGAGGAAAAGGTTGGTTTTTTATGTCAAACTTCTCAGCAGCTTACAGCAATAGATGATCATAAGAAAGAGGAAAATTACATTGTTTGTAGGCAGCATTCAGAAAAGCAAGCAGTTCGATAGCACATCAAAGGAATTTTGTGTGGTTGAGAATCAGTGGTCTAAAGATATAGAGTGTTATGATGATCATCAACATAACCATGTATTCTTTGACCCTATAGGTGAATATATAGACAAGCTTTGCACTCCGGTCTTTCATTTTCATTTGTATTATGAAGATCAAGTATATTATGAGTTGACGTGGTCATCTCACTACCATGGTTATTTTGAGGTTGAATGCAGTCAAGAGCCTCCAATATCAGAGAAGACAATTGATTGGTTACATTGGAAATATCATGTTGCCTGAACTACAAGTGGAGCTTGCAGCTGATAGGGTAGGTAGGTGGGAAAGTGCAAATAAGCTCAAGGTTGACTGAGCATTATTTTTTTTTTTAGTAGTGGTAAATATAGACTTCTTTATCCTACAGTGATCATCAAGCTTAAGCCCGAGGTGAAGGCCCAAGATGCTGGAAAGGGATGTTGTCAAGCAAATTTTCGTTTGCAATAAAGAAGACAAAGCACTGGACCTGCATGTTCTTAGTGTACCGCAGGAGCACACTATCCCAAGTGGAGCCACTATTATCATTGAAAAAATTCTCAAAGAAAAAGGGTAAGGTAAAGGTTAATTGATCCTAGACATATTCATGTTGATCTTGGTCGTGTTCATGCAATATACATTTGATACAATTCTTAGTTTGAGCAAACAAGCCCATGGTGAGCAGAGATCAGAAATATTCATCAAGTTCAAGCGAGGCAGCTCCTCAATTAAGCAAGGAATTTAGCCCTAGGGCTAAGGAAACATCATCACAGCTGCATAAAGATGATAGAAGTAAGGCTAAGTCCTAATTTTGGACAAATTACCTTTTGATACTTACCTTGAAGAATGGTGTCTAAATATTCAATGTTGAACAATTTCATGTCAAATGGAAAAGTCATTGCAGTAAAAGGAAAGACACAAGAAAGTTAGATTTTGATCCTAAGCTGTGTTTTTGAAATTACACAGCAGTTTCGCAGCGCGCTGCGAAACCCCTGTAGCAGCCTGTTTCAGCATAAAAAACTCTGCTTTCTGCGTTTACTAGTCAACTTCCAGGAGGTCTCTAAAGCAATGAAAGCCTATTTTGGGAAATGGAAAGAGGTTTTTATTCCTAACAAACTGAACTAGAAAAACCTCCTTCAGTTTCCTCAAATCCATTACGATCTGAGAGAAATTAATGACCAACGTTGCACTACGAAACTGCTGTAGGTGCAGTTTTTCATCTCCTGTTTTACACCTGCTTTTCAAAGATAGATTCTGGGTGGTAGGGAAGGTGTTTCAAAAAACCAAGAGAGGTTTTTGTTAAGCACGGATTGGTTTACAAAAACCTCCTTCAGTTTTTCCAAATACGTTTTCTGTGAGAAATTATGAGCTCTGTCCCAAGACATATTTTTCAGCCAGAACAGCAGTTTCGTAGCAGCTGAAGCTAAATAATCCAATCTCAGTCACTAGTTTTGAACTGCAAGTGGAAATGTTGAAAAGGGAATATCTTAAAGGGATCCTTCAAAATTATCAATCTTCAGCAAAGTTAATACAGGTGGAGGAAACATGTATTCGAATGCAACTTTAAACTTTTGTCATAAAGTGAACACATTTACTACAGTCCAAAATATGTCAGGCAGCTTGGAAGAACTTTTGTCTTCACACATGGACAAAGGTTGACAGCACACAAAGACGTGGCATTCTGATATTTTTGTAAAACTCCTATTGAAGGTGGACATGACATTTATGCAGATGAGAGACATTACTTCTCTAGTTCAGGAGTTGCTAACAGTTCATATAGCTTGGATGCAAATGAAAATTATCGTAAGAGTTCTTTGTATGGTTCTAGCTTACAGCCTTATGGCAGTGGTGCCCAATACCGTATGTTAAGTGAGGAAGCTGAGGGAAAGGTAATTTTCCTGTTAAGGATAACCTTCCGGATTATATGCACTAATCTTATGCACTTAACCCCAGACAGTCATGGGATGGTGGTGAATCTGGTCAGAGGTTTAGTAATGCAGATGTAGAGAGAGGTAAATTCCTTTCCCGTCATTATCTTGAGTCTTCTGATAATCATCTTTCTAGATCCCAATCATGGCAACGGGCTGAGGTAACAGGCAATGCATCCATTAATCAACCAGTGAGGTACCAGCCAGCTTCATACAGTTATATTTGGAACAGCCAATGGTGTTATTGATGTCATTACATCTTTTCCTCACGAGAAATATCTGTTTCTTGAAAAGTTGCAAGAAAATCTTTTCAAAATAATCAAGGGAGTAAGGTGCTTAAGCCATGAACACTAGTGATCATAAAGCTATGAGGAAGAGAGTTGAAGACTGAAGGCACAGCTAGGCCAGTTAACTGCTAAATGAAGTTGTTGTTCAAAGAAAGGTTTTGTTCCAAATTTAGTCAAATTTTGCTTAGTTTTATTGTTTTGAGGACATGTAGATCCCTGCTATATGTATCAAAGATCAAAAGGAGTTTTGGCAATCAAATGTCTAGGCAGTAAATACCTCAGGGCAAAGACAAGCTGTTTAAACAATTCAGCAGTTTCGTAGCGTGCTACGAAACTGCTGTAGGTGGTGTTTTCAACGCAGAAAAACAATTTGGTAATATGTGCGGGAATTTTCAAAAGGAAACGCCTAAAGGACATGTAAGGGACCAAATGAAGCCATCACAACCATTCAAATCAAGACAGCTGTACCTTTAAAAGGTGGAATGCTTTAACTCAAGTTTGAAGTTTCTGTTATAAAGCCACTTTATTACCGGTCATAGGGTATTGAATGAGTTGCATACAAGGAATTTTGGCTTGCACACTTGGCCATCGATGAAGCCTCCAACACATCAGGAACATGGTGATCTCCTATATTTTTGGGTTATTAAAAGGGCTAAAAACATGCTGCTGTATATTCGAAGTTATGGAGGACTGGAACCGAAAAGCAAGGGATATCACCTAACATCACTGAGCAGTTAAAGTATTCAGCATCCGAGGCCAACATGGAGCTTTAAATACTCATCTCAGCCATCTCAGCCAAACTGCAAGGAGTCCAAGTGTCAAAGAACAAGAAGGAATCATTCTACGAAGAAGATAGAGCTAGAGTCATAGTCAAATTAGAACTGTTTAGAACTCCAGTTAGCACTAATTGTATTTAATAGTCTGTTGTAAAGTAGATAGATGTCATCATAGGCAGAATTCGAGTTCCCCTCATGTTGGAGGAGGAAGCTCGAAGTAGTTAGAATAAGGATTTTCTATATATAGCTGGAACATCTATGTAATGAGGGTTGGATATTTTATAAAACAGAGGACTGTTTTGGCTTATGTAAAAACAGAGTTCAGTAATATAAATGACTGTTTTACTTCTCAGGATTCATAAGGGATTTTCTTGTTCAGAATGTGTGATGGTATATTTTCTTTAGTGTTCTTTTACAGTTGTACAAATGCATAATCACTCAGAATTCATTGATCATGCTCTGACTTCCTGTATGTCTTTGTAAACTGTGGTTTTATATAAGTGGTATTCTGAACATCCAAATGCTAAATGCCCTGACTTCTATGTAAGGCATCATCATTGTTTGCTGTAGTATGTTTGACTCCATAGGCCCAATGGAAACTTATGTAATGTTTGTCCAGCCTTCATTATTTGTCAATGTTATTCACAAGAGTTAGCCATCTTACTGATAGTCAAAATCAATAATCCTTTGAGAGAGCCCTCTCAGACTAAGGAGGCTAAGCCTCAGTCAAAAGATTGGTGTGAAATAGTTACTTGAAGTCTTCCTGGGTTGCAGCCTTCCAGAGCTTGATTTTGAGATAACATTTTGGTGCGTCTGCCGGGAGTCTGAAGATTATTCATTCCCGAAATCAAGAGGTTGAACTTCTGAAGGTAGCAGGAGCTTAGACATCTTTTTGAGGCTGCAAAACTACCTTGGCGACTCCACACATCGAATAAGAAATTGGAAGGTGACTCCACTGCTAGAAGATCAGTAGCTTGATGAAGTTTCAAGATGAATTCCACTGCGAGAATGAATGCCATGTATGCTCCTATGAATCGGTCTCATATCCCTGGTTTTCCAATTCCTATGCCAGAGGTTGATTGGTTAGAGGATCTTCCAATATTCAAAGATGAAAAGAAGGACAATGCTGCACTTCATTTGGTTAAATTCCACATGCATATACGCAGTTTTAAGGTTCATTTCCCTGAAGATTGTCTCATGAAAATGTTTATGACCACTTTAGAAGGAAAAGCATGGTCTTGGTATAAAAGTCTGGAAAATGGTTCAATATATTCGCTTGCTAGTTTTCATGATGAATTCTATGACATGTATAAAGAATGTCATCCTTCCTTATTGCTGCTTAAAGATTGCTGTAGGAATTCTTTAAGTCTCATTCAGTACTTGGAAGATTGTTACGATGATGATGAATTTATGGATGAAGAAATTTTAGAGGCTCTTCATAACAATGCATTCCAGCACCAAGGAGAAGGTATAACATTCCATGAAACGCAGCATGAAGAGCAGCAGGGGTTTACTTGTGAAAACCATGTTTTATCCTCAGATATGAATGTAGAGATGCAGCAGACTTCTCAGTCTTCGAATCATAATGAGTATGAAATTGATTGCAAACAGCAAGAAGAAGTGGGAGATAGCTTTTACGACCCTCAGGCAGAGGAAAAGGTTGGTTTTTTATGTCAAACTTCTCAGCAGCTTACAGCAATAGATGATCATAAGAAAGAGGAAAATTACATTGTTTGTAGGCAGCATTCAGAAAAGCAGTTCGATAGCACATCAAAGGAATTTTGTGTGGTTGAGAATCAGTGGTCTAAAGATATGGAGTGTTATGATGATCATCAACATAACCATGTATTCTTTGACCCTATAAGTGAATATATAGACAAGCTTTGCACTCCGGTCTTTCATTTTCATTTGTATTATGAAGATCAAGTATATTATGAGTTGATGTGGTCATCTCACTACCATGGTTATTTTGAGGTTGAATGCAGTCAAGAGCCTCCAATATCAGAGAAGACAATTGATTGGTTACATTGGAAATATCATGTTGCCTGAACTACAAGTGGAGCTTGCAGCTGATAGGGTAGGTAGGTAGGAAAGTGCAAATAAGCTCAAGGTTGACTGAGCATTTTTTTTTTTTTAGTAGTGGTAAATATAGACTTCTTTCTCCTACAGTGATCATCAAGCTTAAGCCCGAGGTGAAGGCCCAAGATGCTGGAAAGGGATGTTGTCAAGCAAATTTCCGTTTGCAATAAAGAAGACAAAGCACTGGACCTGCATGTTCTTAGTGTACCACAGGAGCACACTATCCCAAGTGGAGCCACTATTATCATTGAAAAAATTCTCAAAGAAAAAGGGTAAGGTAAAGGTTAATTGATCCTAGACATATTCATGTTGATCTTGGTCGTGTTCATGCAATATACATTTGATACAATTCCTAGTTTGAGCAAACAAGCCCATGGTGAGCAGAGATCAGAAATCTTCATCAAGTTCAAGCGAGGCAGCTCCTCAATTAAGCAAGGAATTTAGCCCTAGGGCTAAGGAAACATCATCACAGCTGCATAAAGATGATAGAAGTAAGGCTAAGTCCTAATTTTGGACAAATTACCTTTTGATACTTACCTTGAAGAATGGTGTCTAAATATTCAATGTTGAACAATTTCATGTCAAATGGAAAAGTCATTGCAGTAAAAGGAAAGACACAAGAAAGTTAGATTTTGATCCTCAGCTCTGTTTTTGAAATTACACAGCAGTTTCGCAGCGCGCTGCGAAACCCCTGTAGCAGCCTGTTTCAGCATAAAAAACTCTGCTTTCTACGTTTACTAGTCAACTTCCAGGAGGTCTCTAACGCAACTGAAAGCCTATTTTCGGAAATGGAAAGTGGTTTTTATTCCTAACAAACTGAACTAGAAAAACCTCCTTCAGTTTCCTCAAATCCATTACGATCTGAGAGAAATTAATGACCAAAGTTGCACTACGAAACTGCTGTAGGTGCAGTTTTTCATCTCCTGTTTTACACCTGCTTTTCAAAGATAGATTCTGGGCGGTAGGGAAGGTGTTTCAAAAAACCAAGAGAGGTTTTTGTTAAGCACGGATTGGTTTACAAAAACCTCCTTCAGTTTTTCCAAATACGTTTTCTGTGAGAAATTATGAGCTCTGTCCCAAGACATATTTTTCAGCTAGAACAACAGTTTCGTAGCAGCTGAAGCTAAATAATCCAATCTCAGTCACTAGTTTTGAACTGCAAGTGGAAATGTTGAAAAGGGAATATCTTAAAGGGATCCTTCAAAATTATCAATCTTCAGCAAAGTTAATACAGGTGGAGGAAACATGTATTCGAATGCAACTTTAAACTTTTGTCATAAAGTGAACACATTTACTACAGTCCAAAATATGTCAGGCAGCTTGGAAGAACTTTTGTCTTCACACATGGAAAAAGGTTGACAGCACACAAAGACGTGGCATTCTGATATTTTTGTAAAACTCCTATTGAAGGTGGACATGACATTTATGCAGATGAGAGACATTACTTCTCTAGTTCAGGAGTTGCTAACAGTTCATATAGCTTGGATGCAAATGAAAATTATCGTAAGAGTTCTTTGTAAGGTTCTAGCTTACAGCCTTATGGCAGTGGTGCCCAATACCATATGTTAAGTGAGGAAGCTGAGGGAAAGGTAATTTTCCTGTTAAGGATAACCTTCCGGATTATATGCACTAATCTTATGCACTTAACCCCAGACAGTCATGGGATGGTGGTGAATCTGGTCAGAGGTTTAGTAATGCAGATGTAGAGAGAGGTAAATTCCTTTCCCGTGATTATCTTGAGTCTTCTGATAATCATCTTTCTAGATCCCAATTATGGCAACGGGCAGAGGTAATAGGCAATGCATCCATTAATCAACCAGTGAGGTACCAGCCAGCTTCATACAGTTATATTTGGAACAGCCAATGGTGTTATTGATGTCATTACATCTTTTCCTCAGGAGAAATATCTGTTTCTTGAAAAGTTGCAAGCAAATCTTTTCAAAATAATCAAGGGAGTAAGGTGCTTAAGCCATGAACACTAGTGATCATAAAGCTATGAGGAAGAAAGTTGAAGACTTGAAGGCACAGCTAGGCCAGTTAGCTGCTAAATGAAGTTGTTGTTCAAAGAAAGGTTTTGTTCCAAATTTTGTCAAATTTTGCTTAGTTTTATTGTTTTGAGGACATGTAGATCCCTGCTATATGTATCAAAGATCAAAAGGAGTTTTGGCAATCAAATGTCTAGGCGGTAAATACCTCAGGGCAAAGACAAGCTGTTTAAACAATTCAGCAGTTTCGTAGCGCGCTACGAAACTGCTGTAGGTGGTGTTTTCAACGCAGAAAAACAGTTTGGTAATATGTGCGGGAATTTTCAAAAGGAAACACCTAAAGGACATGTAAGGGACCAAATGAAGCCATCACAACCATTCAGATCAAGACAGCTGTACCTTTAAAAGGTGGAATGCTTTAACTCAAGTTTGAAGTTTCTGTTATAAAGCCACTTTATTACCGGTCATAGGGTATTGAATGAGTTGCATACAAGGAATTTTGGCTTGCACACTTGGCCATCGATGAAGCCTCCAACACATCAGGAACATGGTGATCTCCTATACTTTTGGGTTATTAAAAGGGCTAAAAACATGCTGCTGTATATTCGAAGTTATGGAGGACTGGAACCGAAAAGCAAGGGATATCACCTAACATCACTGAGTAGTTAAAGTATTCAGCATCCCAGGCCAACATGGAGCTTTAAATACTCATCTTAGCCATCTCAGCCAAACTGCAAGGAGTCCAAGTGTCAAAGAACAAGAAGGAATCATTCTACGAAGAAGATAGAGTTAGATTCATAGTCAAATTAGAACTCTTTAGAACTCCAGTTAGCACTAATTGTATTTAATAGTTTGTTGTAAAGCAGATAGGTGTCATCATAGGCAGAATTCGAGTTCCCCTCATGTTGGAGGAGGAAGCTCGAAGTAGTTAGAATAAGGATTTTCTATATATAGCTGGAACATCTATGTAATGAGGGTTGGATATTTTATAAAATAGAGGATTGTTTTGGCTTATGTAAAAAACAGAGTTCAGTAATATAAATGACTGTTTTACTTCTCAGGATTCATAAGGGATTTTCTTGTTCAGAATGTGTGATGGTATATTTTCTTTAGTGTTCTTTTACAGTTGTACAAATGCATAATCACTCAGAATTCATTGATCATGCTCTAACTTCATGTATGTCTTTGTAAACTGTGGTTTTATATAAGTGGTATTCTGAACATCCAAATGCTAAATGCCCTGACTTCTATGTAAGGCATCATCATTGTTTGCTGTAGTATGTTTGACTCCATAGGCCCAATGGAAACTTATGTAATGTTTGTCCAGCCTTCATTATTTGTCAATGTTATTCACAAGAGTTAGCCATCTTACTGATAGTCAAAATCAATAATCCTTTGAGAGAGCCCTCTCAGACTAAGGAGGCTAAGCCTTAGTCAAAAGATTGGTGTGAAATAGTTACTTGAAGTCTTCCTGGGTTGCAGCTTTCCAGAGCTTGATTTTGAGATAACATTTTGGTGCGTCTGCCGGGAGTCTGAAGATTATTCATTCCCGAAATCAAGAGGTTGAACTTCTGAAGGTAGCAGGAGCTTAGACATCTTTTTGAGGCTGCAAAACTACCTTGGCGACTCCACACATCGAATAAGAAATTGGAAGGTGACTCCACTGCTAGAAGATCAGTAGCTTGATGAAGTTTCAAGATGAATTCCACTGCAAGAATGAATGCCAGGTATGCTCCTATGAATCGGTCTCATATCCCTGGTTTTCCAAATCCTATGCCAGAGGTTGATTGGTTAGAGGATCTTCCAATATTCAAAGATGAAAAGAAGGACAATGATGCACTTCATTTGATTAAATTCCACATGCATATACGCAGTTTTAAGGTTCATTTCCCTGAAGATTGTCTCATGAAAATGTTTATGACCACTTTAGAAGTAAAAGCATGGTCTTGGTATAAAAGTCTGGAAAATAGTTCAATATATTCGCTTGCTAGTTTTCATGATGAATTCTATGACATGTATAAAGAATGTCATCCTTCCTTATTGCTGCTTAAAGATTGTTGTAGGAATTCTTTAAGTCTCATTCAGTACTTGGAAGATTGTTACGATGATGATGAATTTATGGATGAAGAAATTTTAGAGGCTCTTCATAACAATGCATTCCAGCACCAAGGAGAAGGTATAACATTCCATGAAACGCAGCATGAACAGCAGCAGGGGTTTACTTGTGAAAACCATGTTTTATCCTCAGATATGAATGTAGAGATGCAGCAGACTTCTCAGTCTTCGAATCATAATGAGTATGAAATTGATTGCAAATAGCAAGAAGAAGTGGGAGATAGCTTTTACGACCCTCAGGCAGAGGAAAAGGTTGGTTTTTTATGTCAAACTTCTCAGCAGCTTACAGCAATAGATGATCATAAGAAAGAGGAAAATTACATTGTTTGTAGGCAGCATTCAGAAAAGCAGTTCGATAGCACATCAAAGGAATTTTGTGTGGTTGAGAATCAGTGGTCTAAAGATATAGAGTGTTATGATGATCATCAACATAACCATGTATTCTTTGACCCTATAAGTGAATATATAGACAAGCTTTGCACTCCGGTCTTTCATTTTTCATTTGTATTATGAAGATCAAGTATATTATGAGTTGACGTGGTCATCTCACTACCATGGTTATTTTGAGGTTGAATGCAGTCAAGAGCCTCCAATATCAGAGAAGACAATTGATTGGTTACATTGGAAATATCATGTTGCCTGAACTACAAGTGGAGCTTGCAGCTGATAGGGTAGGTAGGTAGGAAAGTGCAAATAAGCTCAAGGTTGACTGAGCATTATTTTTTTTTTAGTAGTGGTAAATATAGACTTCTTTCTCCTACAGTGATCATCAAGCTTAAGCCCGAGGTGAAGGCCCAAGATGCTGGAAAGGGATGTTGTCAAGCAAATTTCCGTTTGCAATAAAGAAGACAAAGCACTGGACCTGCATGTTCTTAGTGTACCGCAGGAGCACACTATCCCAAGTGGAGCCACTATTATCATTGAAAAAATTCTCAAAGAAAAAGGGTAAGGTAAAGGTTAATTGATCCTAGACATATTCATGTTGATCTTGGTCGTGTTCATGCAATATACATTTGATACAATTCTTAGTTTGAGCAAACAAGCCCATGGTGAGCAGAGATCAGAAATCTTCATCAAGTTCAAGCGAGGCAGCTCCTCAATTAAGCAAGGAATTTAGCCCTAGGGCTAAGGAAACATCATCACAGCTGCATAAAGATGATAGAAGTAAGGCTAAGTCCTAATTTTGGACAAATTACCTTTTGATACTTACCTTGAAGAATGGTGTCTAAATATTCAATGTTGAACAATTTCATGTCAAATGGAAAAGTCATTGCAGTAAAAGGAAAGACACAAGAAAGTTAGATTTTGATCCTAAGCTGTGTTTTTGAAATTACACAGCAGTTTCGCAGCGCGCTGCGAAACCCCTGTAGCAGCCTGTTTCAGCATAAAAAACTCTGCTTTCTGCGTTTACTAGTCAACTTCCAGGAGGTCTCTAAAGCAACTGAAAGCCTATTTTGGGAAATGGAAAGAGGTTTTTATTCCTAACAGACTGAACTAGAAAAACCTCCTTCAGTTTCCTCAAATCCATTACGATCTGAGAGAAATTAATGACCAAAGTTGCACTACGAAACTGCTGTAGGTGCAGTTTTTCATCTCCTGTTTTACACCTGCTTTTCAAAGATAGATTCTGGGTGGTAGGGAAGGTGTTTCAAAAACCCAAGAGAGTTTTTGGTTAAGCACGGATTTTTTTACAAAAAACCTCCTTCAGTTTTTCCAAATACGTTTTCTGTGAGAAATTATGAGCTCTGTCCCAAGACATATTTTTCAGCCAGAACAACAGTTTCGTAGCAGCTGAAGCTAAATAATCCAATCTCAGTCACTAGTTTTGAACTGCAAGTGGAAATGTTGAAAAGGGAATATCTTAAAGGGATCCTTCAAAATTATCAATCTTCAGCAAAGTTAATACAGGTGGAGGAAACATGTATTCGAATGCAACTTTAAACTTTTGTCATAAAGTGAACACATTTACTACAGTCCAAAATATGTCAGGCAGCTTGGAAGAACTTTTGTCTTCACACATGGACAAAGGTTGACAGCACACAAAGACGTGGCATTCTGATATTTTTGTAAAACTCCTATTGAAGGTGGACATGACATTTATGCAGATGAGAGACATTACTTCTCTAGTTCAGGAGTTGCTAACAGTTCATATAGCTTGGATGCAAATGAAAATTATCGTAAGAGTTCTTTGTATGGTTCTAGCTTACAGCCTTATGGCAGTGGTGCCCAATACCGTATGTTAAGTGAGGAAGCTGAGGGAAAGGTAATTTTCCTGTTAAGGATAACCTTCGGATTATATGCACTAATCTTATGCACTTAACCCCAGACAGTCATGGGATGGTGGTGAATCTGGTCAG
>CM062820.1:1601484662-1601774605 GCA_031772625.1 Pinus tabuliformis
TTTTTATTTTTTTTTCAGTGTTTTAATTTTTGTTTTCTTTTGTATCTTTTTTTGTGTTTTTTTTATTATTTTTATTTTTTTCCAATATTTGAATTTTTGTTTTCTTTTGTATTTTTCATTTTTTTTTTGCAGGGTCTGTGTTGATTCTCTTCTAGCAACCCAATCCCATTATGTGAAATTTGTTAGTCGATTTTAAATCTTTTGTTATAATGAATCGAGTCTGCCCCCCCAATTTGTCAATTTCATGGTTGGTCTTTAAGTTTTCATTACAATGGGTCAAGTTCACCTACACTGCTTGTGAATTTGATGATTGATTTTTAATTTTTTTTTGCAATGTATTAAGTTGTCTTAAGCTTAGATTTTAAAATCGCTATACATTTAGCATTTTAAAAAAATACTCTTTGTATAATAACTCTTTCATTCAAGTGTTTATTTTTAAATTTTTTTTAGTCATAATTTTTTTCGATAACGTCATACTTGAAATATTTTGAAAATTTAATATTGTTTTGTAGTCATAATCTTTGGTTTTAATTCCATGGTTGAAAAAGTGTCAAGATTTTAATGCTTTTCTAAATCGTGATACTTAATCTTTAATAATATGGTTGAAAACAATTATAAGTATTTTTTCTTAGCACCATGCGTGAAAATTGTTGGAATTTTAAGGTTTTTCAAATACATGATATTTTAAATTTAATGTCATGCCTAAAAATCATTGGAATTTTAAGGCTTTCCAAAGACGTGATATTTTATCTTTAATGTCATCCTTGAAAACGCTGGAAATTTTAAGTTTTTCAGAGTCATGATATTTTATTTTTAATGTCATTATTAAAAAATGTTGAAAATGTACATTGAAAAAAAAAATATGTGATTCCAACATCAACACTTTTCATTTTTAGGGTGTTTTTTGCACAAAAAATTTTGGTTCTTACTGTAATTTTTTAAAAATGTTGAAATGTATCTCAAAAAAAAAATGTTAGTCCAACAGCAACACTTTTCATTTTCAGCTTGTTTTTTCATGTTTTTTTGGGGTTTTTGGGCTAGAGTACTTGTTTTGAGGTAATAGTTCTCGTTTGATTGGTAATTATGTTTTGAGTGTCGTTCACACTGTTGGAATTAGGACAATGAGCACTATGATCTAGTCCTAATTTCACTTCAATATGAGGAATTTTATTTTTGAGTTTTTTCAAGGCCACTTGTATTTCTGGAGCCACCCGAATCAAATGGAGAAGCCATATAAAGAAGACTATGGTGGTTGGGAGTCCCAGAATTTGGAGGATATTAGCCCAAAGACAAAATCTCAGATACTCTTAGAATTTGTATAGTTGGCTAGTGCTCTAAAAGAGCTTTCAAATGGTATGTGGAAGTTTAGAAATGGCCTCTTGGATCAAGAGTTATTGACTGCCGAAGTTAGGGTCTTGAAGTCCTTAGGAGGAGGCCGAAATCTAGAACCTGATATCAGAAAGGGAATATCAGAAGAAGGCTAATTTCGGAAGGCCAAAATATCAGAAGTCTGAACTTTAGGAGGTTGTACCTTAGAGCAGTGAAAATTGGAGCAGACAGAATATCAGGGAGAAGTTAGAAGATCAGAACCTCAGAGGGTTAGAGCTTCAGGACCACAAAACATCGGGACTTGATTTCAAAAGATCGAAAGCATATTTGGACATCAGAAAGGTCGAATTTATAAGAAGGCAGGAACACTTGGAACCTTGGTATATCTGGATTCCAGAACCTTGGAGTTTTGTAAGTCCTTATGATTTGAATTCTTTAGAAGCGTTAAGGTTGTGATGTGCAGGGATTAAATGAAGAAATTAATTGCAAAACCAAAGGACTGGGGGACCATTTTCTCTCTCCTCTAATAGGACACATGGTGACAGTTGTTTTGACTTGAGGAGCTAACAGTGATAGATGACGTGGCTTTATGAAGGACACATGGAAGCCATATTTGGGAAAATTGGGTGGCCTAATGGGGAAAATCAAAGTGACGCTTGTCATCACTGCGGAGGTGTCACATGGAGATGATGACAAGAGCATGAAGTCATCCAACAGGTCAGACTTTCGGAGGTCAAAGTTTTCGTAACATTGAAATTGGTAGAAGTTTTGATGGCAAGGGCTTTGATGTGAAGTGGCACTCAGTCGTGGAGATCCAATGAACCAAGGGTGGAGAGAAGTCAACAAGGGAAGATAGGTCCCCAAAAGGATTTGAATGATTTAGCACCTAAGCACTAAGCCACTAGAAATAGCTCTTGTTCCCATGGTGTAAAACAAGAAGGAGATGAGCAAAAGAGGCTAAAGTTAAAATCAGAAGCTCGTGATTTCAGAAGGTAATTATAATAAAAGTTACAATGAGTGGAGCTTCGATATTTCTGAACGTAGGTATATGAAGGTGTATGTAGATGGATGAGTCAAAAACATGGACCACGATTTCACAGAGGAGTTGGTTGATGAATTAAATGGATATGAGGACCATGATGTGCAGAAAAGAGTGTTGAGGCATGTCTCCAAGTTGAAAGAAATTCATCCCTGATCTTCCCGTGCATGGCTTAGTGAATTAAATGAAGTGAAAAGAATCTATGCTTAATTATATACAAACTCTGTGAGCCATGAATAAGAATGGAGAGCCTCATTGGAGTGTGCATGTGGACTGGTAATTAATTCTCAATATGGAGATGACTGTGTGGCCATTCATAATGGTTAATGAGGCAACATTGGAAAAGTCATATGCAACAACAGGATGGAGAGCCATGCAGAGGTGCACTCAGGTAGTGTGGATACAAGACAACATAGGAAGCATCAAACAATGTGCAATAGTGGAACAAAATAGCGGATCACAATTGAGCAAAATCAGGCAGAAACAACATTGTAGTGTGTGAGCTATGTGAAGAGATATGTGTGAGTGTGTGATACTGCATGTGAGGCCAAGTGATCCTGTTCTACAGAGAAATGATGGAGAGTACCTTTGTAGAGAAGAGACCCTAAGAGAGTCAATGTTGTTGTGAGAAAGGCCAAAGGTGCTTGTGTAGAGGTAGAAGGCCGAGTGTTGATTATATGCAGTTGAAGAGCAGAGTACAAAGAGGGATGCGTGGAATGTGCGTATTGGTGAATTCTATGAGTGGAATAGTGAGCTGTTGCAGAGCGTGCAGAGGGCCGAGAATAGAAATTGTTGTGTGGGCCAAGGTGTGAATATAATAGAGTTGATATTAGGTTGAGTGGCTGCCAATGACTATGAACATTGAGTTCCTATTTGAGTGTGGGTTGGAGCCTCTATACAGGAAGTTAGTGATTCCATCTCTAATGGTTGCTTGAAAAGGCTTCAGGGTTGGTGCCTCTTGAAAGTTGGTTCTTGCATAAATCCAAGTTGCAACTTGGTGCTTGCAAAAAATTCATGAAGTTGGTGCTTCACGTGGTGCTTCTAGTAAGTTGGACATGTGTCTACAAAAGGAGGGAGTTGGTGCTTCCTTCTAGTGGGTGCTAGAAAACAATCAAAGGGATTTGGTGCATCTTGTGAGTGGTGGCTCACAAAGAATATTTATGTAATAGAGTAGGTGCTCTTATTTTACATCAATAACAACAACAAGCATTAGTGGTTTTTTCCTGAAAGGGTTTCCATGTAAAACCTTGTGTCTCATGTGTACGATGCTCATGGTGTTTCTTGTATGTTGATTTCATATTTCTACCACATGATATGTTGTTGTTGGTTATATGGATGTTTTCCAAGTTTAAATAAGAAAAGAAAATTGGCATAAAAATTAAAAACTTAGCCTTAATACTAATTCACCCCCCTCTCAGTATTAACATTCATTCCAACAATTGGTATCAGAGATTGGTTTCTTTAGGAATATCTTAATTGCTAAAAGGTAGATCAAAGGGAAACAATGGCTAATCGAGTTTGGCTAATAATAGAAGGAGTTCCATTTTTAAATGGATCATACTATGAGCTCTAAAATATCATAATGGAAGCCTACTTGATGACTGTTAATGAAGACATTTTCCTATCTGTGATATATGGAGAGAGGAATGAGTTCAATACAAAAGCTAAGGAAATAATCATGAAAGGGTTTTCTAAGCCAGATGCTGATAAAGTGAGGCATTGTGAGTCAGCAAAGGAAATGATGAACATACTGCAATGTATGTATGGAGGAGATAGCCATGTGGCTCAAGAAGAGGTTGAGGAGCCCTGCTGCTCTAGCAATGAATCAGAACATGTAGAAGTTGTTTCTCATCACACTCGTGTTGATGATGAAGAAGTCTCAAAAGGTATATCATGTTGCTCAGAAGGTAGGTTATTGCTGTCTGATAAATGCAAAGAGATAGGTCATTTATTATCTATATGTTCATGTGAATCACTTGAATATAGAGATAGCTATGCATCTAGTAGTTGTAATGAAGATAGACCCACTTTAGTAGCAATAGAAAATGAGGGATCCTCAGAGGAAGAAGAGAGATTCTTGGTGTGTTCATCCATATGAGAAAATGAGAGTATATCCCGTGAAGAGAATACGCGTATCACTAAAAGTGATGAAGATGGAATACCCATTAAACCTGTTGTTGGCTTAGGGGGTCCTGACCTAGGTTTAAAGTTAGTTGCACCAACCAACAAAACCCTACACTACTGGCCACTTTAGAAACAACCTACGTAGCAGAGGTTGCAGTCTCACTTGAAGCAGTATGGGGGGATGCTAGAACCAAGTTTCTACATCTCGAGACTAGTGTGATGTCTTCCAATGCCTTAGATCTGCCTTCATGCAAATCGATACCTTCTTAGGAAACGTTGCAACAACTTTGTTAAACAATCTTCAAACCTTTGTGAAGGTCTACGATCAGTCCTTATGGACCTCTAACAATCTATTCTTACGTGCACCCAAGAGTAGTTCTAGATTAGTGTTTGTGTAGATTTAATTAAGTTATTAATAAACATCAGAGAATTCATCAGAGTCGTTGTGAAAATACTTAAACATGCATTGCGTACATCATTAACACCTATTCAAGAGAATCACGTAACATTCAATCAATATTTCATAAAACACATGATTCATTGACATCACATAGAATTAATAGAAATAATAGAAATACACAAGAATTCTTTGGAAACTGTCTTTATTGATCTTCAATTCAAGGTTACAGACTCAAAACTACCTTTGCACACAGCTGCAGGGGTCCACGCACTCAGTTGTGGACTCTACCTAGGCCTTTATGCACTCAGCTGCAGAGCCTTTTCTCCTCTATCTTACCCACTTCTTCTTGTTATCACTTCCTCATTCCTTATCAATTCTTATTCAATATCATGCCTTAGACTCTCTAAGACACACCTATTTATAGCCTTTTTTCATACAATTCCATGGTTCGCGGACCATGGGTGAATCTCAAAACTGACTCAAACTTTACATAAAACAAGGGGGTAAACCCCTTTGGATCCTATTTATCTATGCGCTCCACATCTACAAATCATGGAGACTTTAGATTAATTACAACACTGTATCAAACCTTGGGTTATATTAACCCCAAAACTGACCCAAGGGACCCTATGCCAATAGGCCTCCAACACAAAGATCGTGACTCACCCTCGAGTCACTCTACTGGCACTGTGATCTTACTGCGAAGATCTCCCAACTCCACCTGGATCATTGCAACTTCGGCAGTGCTTTGTGTTGCTGCCTGCTTGACTTCCTCGACCAATTTTTCTTTGCTTGGTCCTTCTACGACCAACCTCATAATCTTTTATTTATGCTGCAACTCTTTAAGGTTATCCTGAATAGTAGTCGTGACTTGATAAGCCTCCTCTAACCAAGGCTGCAACTTTGTGCTTCCTCTACCTATGCTAGGAGCTGCTTTCCTTCATGTAATTTGGCAAGGCACTATGCTAGTGCTAAGGAGCATGCAGCTGCCCTGACTTCGTCATATTGTTGCTGCAGCTCTTTTACCTCTGTGTTTAGTGTCTTCAGGTTTGGATTCTCCTGTAGATTGGTCACAATCTCCATAGCCTACTCAAACAAAGCCGCACGGTCAGTGACTGCAGCGTCCAATGTAGCCATGCCTTCCTTTATCCTGGCTTTGCGCTGCTCCTGCACCTTAGGTGGAGTCATGGGTTGTATATTTAACTACAGCTCTATAATCTTCATTTTGAGCTCAAACATGACTCGTCCAACCTCTGCTTTAGCCCATTTCATTAGGTGATTGCGCAGATCATCCCTTCCGTTATATTTCTCAATCAATCTAGTGTTAGCATGCCCAAACCACAACTTCATCATTCTTCTGTAATCTCGCCATCTAGCAAAACTATCCTTATGCGTAACCCACCATCGTGTGAGCGTAGCGCGTAGTGCCAATTCTAAAGCTTGGAAGCGGCGATCCTTTGGGACTTCGCGCTTAAATTCATCCAAAAACAGATCTACATCATTTAAACCATCATAATAGGGTAGTTTCCTTACATCCGATGAAACACAGTGCAGGGACTTCATCATTATATTGCATCGCAGTGTAGATATTTCAAGCAAGTAATTCTACCAATTCTCCAACTCTTCATTTCAATCAGAGGTGTAGGAACTCTCTCGGTCCCAAGTAATCTGTCCATCTGCTGTCGGATTGATCCAATCCTGGTCTTGCGTTGTTATTTTGTAGATTTGATCCAGTTCATAATCACTTTCCTTATAGTCACGATTGGTTTAGTATATCGTGCCCCTTCTGTAGGGTCCAACGGTACTACAACCCGAAGCGACTTCCTTTCAAAAACATCATCCTCTTCTTCAAATTGGTGACCCCATCAATGGCCCAGTCAATTCCCAAGAGCATGAGGTGTAGATTATTTTCATCGATGATTTCTATAACCTCAAAGTTGGCCATCGCGCTTGCACCTTCTATATCAACAGTCAATCCATATAATCGTCCGATGGGGATGATTTTCTGCTGGTTCGCCATCCTAAGTTGAATCAGAGACCACTACATTACAGGTCTCCCCATCCTTTCCCATGTCTCTTTTGGTAATACGTTCACATCGAACCCTAGATCCATGATGACCTGATCCATCTCATAATCACCTATCGGCGTAGTTAACCTCATCTTGCGACCTATTCATTTCTTATG
The DNA here is from genome assembly GCA_031772625.1 of Pinus tabuliformis. Classification (NCBI taxonomy): domain Eukaryota; kingdom Viridiplantae; phylum Streptophyta; class Pinopsida; order Pinales; family Pinaceae; genus Pinus; species Pinus tabuliformis. The sequence continues at coordinate 1,601,491,740 of CM062820.1, forward strand.
TTTTCCAATCTTTCTGATGACCCGGTGTCCATTCAAGACCTTCTCTTTGCTGGTGCATTTGTTTATTAATTCCTACAGGCCTTCCACAACTTTTCTACCATGTAACAGTTTTATGCAGGTCTCCAAAAACATAGTGAGAAAAGAGGGGTCAGCCTCTACAGACACGCTGGTTTCTTGCACCTTGTCATGATGTACTGAGGTGGAGGCCTCAATGAAGCTCTTATTGGCTTCCATAAATGTTTCCTTAGCACACCCTAGATCAAAGCCAACCTCTTTCCTTGGGGCTTTGTGGACCCATCCGTCCTCTTCAGGTTGTTTACCTTTATCATCACTAGTTCTTATTCCACTTCTCAGCACTATATTCACGCTTTGATCCTCCTCACGGGGATCAGCTCTCATCATTTGTAAGTTCTGTGTAGGCTGTGCTTTCTTCTCTTGCATTTTATCTATCAGCATTTGGAACTCTTCTATAGTATGGTCAAAATGGTTACAATATTGACATGACAGGCATGCCTAATTCTGACACTCTCATGCATAGTGCCCTGGCTATCTGTAGTTGTAGCAGATAATCTGACCACGGTCTCTACTAGGCCCTCCTCCTACTTAGCCCCGTCCTTTCCCCTGATAACCTTTGTGCACTCCTCTGGCACCCTGCTTTAGAGGCTGAGTTTCTTCTTTCATCTGGTATGTAGGTGTTCTTTCCATCATCAACTCACAGCTTCGACAGTGGTGCTCATCATGGCCCAACAATTTGCTGAAATTACAGAAAAATTGTTGGGATGTCTAGATGAACTTTTGAAGTAATTGACAATTATCCATCACATGTTTTCCAACAACCTAACAAATAGCACACCATAGCGTAGCCCCCACACTTGGCCCTGTTGGGGTTTCTGGTTTCAGGGGAATTAGTACCCCTCCTGTAATATAATTCATGTACATGGGGCAGTGGTCTTTATCGTGCCCCTGGCTCTTGCACTTCAAAAACCAAACTTCTGCGCGCACTTTTGGTTTCGTCTCCCTCTCTTTCTTCAAACTCTGTAATTCCATGTGTAGGTTTTGTCATTGAGAGTGGATCAGTTGTACCCCCAAGGTCGCATCCTAAATAGGTGATGCATGAAACCTCATCACAATTTCCAAGGCTTCTGCCTATGTTCCTATCTTCTGTTGCGACAAAGCAATTCTTAGGTGGGGCAAAAGCGAAGCTATAAACCATTCGTGATGTTGACTATCTGTGAGCTGCATGTTAGCTTCTTGAATCTGACACTTCAACCTTTGATCTAACTCCCAAGACATCTCATCGACCCTCATCATGATTTCTTTGAATCCAATTACTGACTCTGAGTCAGACTTAGGCTTACTAAACTCCTTGTTTAACGTCACCTTAGTCTCTGCTAGCGATACAAGAGGATTATCAGAACAATACTTGATATACCAAGTTAGCGCGCCAACCTGCAAGGCGGTAACCAACTATGCCTTCTCTATATTGTCATCAATAATCTGTTGTGTTTTCCATACAACATTCACAACAAACCAAAATTGCTTTATATCGTCACTCCCTATGCCCTTGAAAATTCGCAGCTTCATCGTGTTCGCCATGTTAAATAGTGGTGGTGGAGGTGGAGGTGTGGGTGAAGGTGTATGTGGTTGAGTTGGAGGTGGAGGCGGAGTGGATGGATGATGTGTTCGTGGAAAACCCTGCGTTCTTAGCTAGACAACACTTCGTGGTGAATTCTGCACCGCTCCTTCTTCGTTACTTGAAGGAGGTCCGATTAACATACTATATTTTGGACTTGATATCTCTTGATCCCTAAAGAGTCTTCTGTTTCACGTAGCTCCGAACATCAAGGCAATGGCATCACCTATTTTTCACATAACAACAATTTAATCCAAGTATTCAATGATCTTAAATACTTACCTCACGGTCCTTTTAAAAATCGTCGCTTCGCTTCACTATAGCTGACTGAGGTATCAACTGCAAATTTTGTAACAAATCCTCCCAGAATCCGATCGATCCAATGATCAACAGCCTGCGTGATCTTGTTTTCAGAAGTTTCTAGCCATCACACTAGTTCTGGAGTCCACACTATAGGAATATCAAGCTTCCACCTTCCTTGATTGTCTGTTAATTTAGCTAACCACTCATACAGTTCAATGGGAAAAGTGCAGAAGAAGATCTCATGTATCTCTGTATACAGATACCTGTTCAACCACTCTTCCTTTGACAGGTGCGGATTCCTGTTTTCTTGCGTTGTGAACTCATGAATCTTCTGATCCAACCACTTTTCAATTTATTTTTTGGTTGGATTCCAGTGATCTGACATCACACATCTATTTCAAGTAGATCTTGGTCCCGACAATAGAACCATTTTTTGGCTTAGGGGGTCCTGACCAAGGTTCAGAGTTAGCTGTGCCTACCAACAAAACCCAACACTACTTGCCCTTTCGGTAACAACCTGCATAGTGCAGGCTGCAATCCCACCCGAAGCAGTACAGGGGGATGCTAGAACCAAGTTTTTGCATCCAGAGACTAGTGTGATGTCTTCCAGCGCCTCAAATCTGCATCCTCACAAATCGATACACTCTTAGGGCATGTTGCTGCTACTCTGTTACATAGCCTTCAGACCTTCGGGAAGCTCTATGATCCATCCTTGCGGAACTTTAACAATCAATTAGCCTACTTACACACTTCAGAGAACAGTCCTAGATAAGGGTTCACGCAGAATTACTTAAGTTAGATATCGTTTTTTTGGATTCAATCATAGAATTCATCAGAGTCTTCACGAAAATACTTAAACATGCATTGCGTACATCATTAACACTTATTCAAGAGAATCGCGTAATATTCAATCAATATTTTATAAAACACATCATTTATTGACAACACATAGCATTAACAGAAATAATAGAAATACGCAAGAATTATTCAGAAAATTTCTTTATTGATCTTCAATTCAAGGTTGCATACTCAAAAATACCTTGCACATAGTTGCAGGGGTCTGCACACTTAGTTGAAGACTCTACCTAGGCTTCTGCGCAATCATCTACAGAGCCTTTCCTCCTCTATCTTACCCACTTCTTCTCGTTATCACTTCCTCATTCCTTATCAATTCTTATTCAATATCATGCCTTAGGCTCTCTAAGACACACCTATTTATAGCCTTTTTCATACAATGCCATGGTTCGCGGACCATGGTGAATCTCAAAACCAACTCAAACTTTACATAAAACAAGGCGCTAAATCCCTTTGACTCCTATATATCTACACACTCCGCATCCACAAATCGCGGAGACTTTACATTAATTACAAAACTGTGTCAAAACTTGGGTTATCTTAACCCCAAAACTGACCCAGGGGACCCTATCCCAATACCTGTGGAAGACTCCATAGGCACAAAGATGGGTTTAGGTCTCTATGGTGACTCAACTAGCACCTTTGATAGTGAAGAAAAGGATATAGATGAAAGGATGTTTTTTAGAAAGAATTTGATCTTGGATATAAAGGAGATGAAGGACCTATTAGAGGAAAATATCAAGCAAGAGGAGAAACTGAAAATTTATCTGCTTGAGAATGAAAAGTTGAGAAAAACAATAGTAAATGTGAATGCTCAACAAGAAGAGGCTAGCAGGTTGAGTGGCATATTAACTAATCAGTTGAGTACAAAGGAAGCTTAATATAAGAGACTATAATTTGAAGTAGTATCATTGAGACATGACTTAGAAAATTCAAATATAGATTTGTCTCAATATCAGAAGATTGAGGGGAGCACAAAGGCCTTGGATGAGATGCTTGCTAAGCAAGGATACCCTCTCAGCAAGTTTGGTTTAGGTTTCAAAAAATAAACAATCTCCAAGAAGGAAAAGGCTAAAGGGTCAGCTATCCAAGTAAGAATAATTGAAGGTTCCAACAAAAACAAAGGAAAATAGGTTGTTGGATAGCGGAAACAGTAAGGAAAGTGGAAACAACAAGAGAAGAAAAGGCATCAGAAAAATGCTAAGCAACAGAAGAGAGCTAAGTGGTTGAAAGAAAAAGTGAAAGGAAGTGATGAAAATTATCATGGAAGGCACCTGAAGAACCGACAGAGATCCTTTTCTCCTCAAGGAAAATTCCCTCAAACAACAAGCATCTTTAGTCCTCAAAAGCCCTTTTATGGATATCATTTTTCTTGTAATAATTTTGGACATAAGACCATGAAATATAGATGGCATGCAAGAAAAAACGAGTTGTTGGATAGAAGCAACCCTAGAATGCATGGAGGAAGAATATGAGGTTTATTCAACCCAACTTTATGCTTTGGAAGAAACCATAGGAGGATATCAAGATGAGGATGACTTAATTGAACACCTGCTCCAAATTCCAACTCCTAGTTTGTTACCATTAGAAGAAGAAGTAAGGGAAGCCTAGAACAATCATCCAATTGACTTATGCTTGGCCAATTCCAGCCCACTCTGTGTCAAAACCATAGAATTTGGCCCAGAGAAAACTTTGAAAATTAATCCATCTCTTTTTGCTCTTGAAGAGGAAAGGCTATGCAATATGTTGAAAGAAAACCTAGAAGCCTTCACTTAGAGTTACAAGGAAATGAAGGGAGTACACCCCTCAGTGTGTACTCACCACATATACATCAAACAAGGTTGCAAGCCAGTCCGACAACCACAAAGGAGGATGAATCCAGCTCTTAAAGATATAGTCAAAGAAGAACTACAAAAACTGCTAGATGTAGTATTCATTTACCCTATCTCCGACAGTGAGCAAGTCTCTCGTTTAGTGTTAATTCCCAAGAAAAATTTTAAGTGGAGGATTTGTGTAGATTACAGGGAGTTGAACAAAGTCACAAAGAAGGATCATTTTCCCCTACCCTTCATTGACCAAGTGCTAGATGGCCTAGCAGGGAATAAGTTTTTCTCTTTCCTAGATGGATTCAGTGGGTACAACCAAATCAAAATCTTTCTAGAAGACCAGTATAAGATCACATTCACCTATCCTTGGGGTAATTTTGCCTATAGGGTCCTTCCTTTTGGCATAAGCAATGCTCCTGCCACTTTCCAGAGAGCAGCCTTGAGTATTTTTGCCGAATTAGTACATGATGCAGTGGAAATCTATATGGATGATTTTACACCTTATGGCTGCGATTTTTAAGAAGCCCTAACTAACCTAGGCAAATTTTTGCACATATGTATTGTAATGAACCTGTCTCTCAGTCCAGAAAAATGTGAATTCTTAATGACTGAAGGGACTGTGATAGGTCATTCAATATCTCAGCAAGGACTACGGGTGGACCCAAACAAAATGCAATCATCCAAAGGGTCCCACCTCCTCAAAGGCAGAGGGATGTCAGGAGTTTCTTGGGGTTAGTTGGATACTACCGAAGGTTCATAAAGGACTTCAGCAAGTTGGCCTCTCCTTTATTTGGGTTGTTGTCCAAGATTTTGAGTTTATATGGTCAAAGAGTTGTCAAGAGACCTTAGGAATTTTAAAGGGTAAGTTAACCACTGCTCCAATTCTTCGAGCCCCAAACTAGGCCCTCCCTTTTCATATTCATGCTCATGCCTCACACAAACCCATAGGATCAGCCTTAGGTCAGGGAGAGGAGAAATTACCCTATGCCATCTATATTATCACTAAGAACCTGTCAAAGGCTGAGCTAAATTATACTGTGACTGCAAAAGAACTCCTGGCTGTTATACATTCATTAAACAAATTTAGGCATTACATTACAGGCTATCAAACATTTGTGCATACTGACCATGCTGCAATCAAATATTTAATGAACAAACCAAATTTGAATGCTAGAATTATAAGATGGTTGCTTTTATTACAACAGTTTGATCTAACTATTGTTGATAAGCCTAGTAAGGAAAATGTCGTTGCAGACTTTCTATCTAGGATGAATATACCTGTAGGTGAAGAAGGAATGGTGGATGACCAGCTACTAGATGAAATTTTTTTTGCTATTTCAGTTCTCTCCCCATGGTTTTCTGATATAGCAAACTATTTGCTATCAGCACAGTTTCCACCAAACTTTCCCTCCAAAGAAAAAAGCAAGATAGTCAGGAAAAGTGCCCCATTCACCTGGATTGGGGGCAATATTTTCAAACTTGGCCCAAATCAAATCTTGAGAAGGTGTGTAAGGGAAGAGGAATTTTTGACTTCCTTCTGACCTATCATGATGGGCCTTGTGGAGGTCACTTTGCAGCAAAGAGGACAACATTCAAAGTGTTACAAGTAGGCTATTATTGGCCCACTCTTCATCAGGATGTGAAGATGTACATTAGTTAGTTTGATCGGTGCCAAAGGATGGGAAAGCCTACTCTAAGAGATGAAATTCCCCTACAACCTCAAGTGACTTTCGAGCCATTTGACAAGTGGGGCATGGACTTCATTGGGCCTATCAACCCTCCTTCAAAGCAAAAGCAGTACATTATTGTGTGCACTGATTATTTGACTAAGTGGGCTGAAACTAAGGCAATTAAGGCAGAAACAGAAGAGAAGGTGGCTGATTTCCTAAGGTAGAATGTATTCTACAAATTTGGTACCATAGAGAGCTAGTCACAGACCAAGGAAACCAGTTTACCTCCAACATGATTGAAGAACTACTCAACCATCACAAAACCAAGCATAGGACCTCCACTCCTTATCATCCATAGGCTAATGGGCAAGTGGAGGTGACCAACAGGGCAATGGAGAGCATCTTAACCAAGGTAGTAAGCAACAATAGGAAGGATTGGGAAAAAAGACTAGTTGAGGCCACCTGGGCCTATAATACAACACGGAAGACCACCACTGAACTTACACACTATGAGTTGGTCTATGGGAAAAAGACTTTGCTGTCCATTGAGTTTGAATATAACACATTAAGGATGGCAGCCTAACTAGATTTGGATCTTAGTCATGCACAGAAAGAAAGATTGTTCCATTTGAATGGCTTGGATGAATTTAGAATGCAGACCCTCCTACATATAGAGATAGTTCAGCTTCAGAGGAAGATCTGGCATGATAGACATATTAAGGAGAAGCAATTTCAAGAGGGTGATTGGGAGTTATTATATGATTCTAGGTATAAAGACTTCAAGGTCAAGCTAAGGACAAAATGGCTCAGACCTTATGTGGTGGAAAGATGCCATGATAATGGTTCAGTGCAAATCAGAACTATAGATGAAGAATCCATTCCATTGCTTGTTAATGGACACCGATTGAAAATGTACAAGAGGCCTTTATCAAAACAAGAGTTCATTGACAATATCAATAATATAGTGATGATGGTGGAGCAAGTTCTAACTCCTCCCTCATCAAGTCACTGAAAGAAAGAAAAAAGAAAAAAAATAAGGATTCAGGTGAAAACCTCCATGAGGCGCCTGAGTCCCATATTTGGGTTGAAAACCTTGTGAGGTGGCCCAATGATGAAAAAAAAATGAAAAAAGAATAAGAAGATCCCTGGGTGAAAACCTTCCTTGAGGTGCCCAGGGCAAACATCTAGGGTGAAAACCTCTCTGAGGTAGCCTAGGTGTTTTTCAAAAAAAAAGAAAAAAAACGAAAAAGAGATAAAAAGATGCAATTGTTATTTGCAGGTGGACGAGAAAGATAGTTAAGGAGAAAAAAGAAAATCTAAAGAGCACCCTGCCTCACACATATCCATCTCCTCAACTCCATACCATGTGTTATCACTAGGAACTATAGTTCATGTATATAAGGTTGTCCATAAGTTTTTATAAAGTCTTGAAGTCTTGTAAATAGGTTTATTAGTATATGTCAATTTCAAATTTGAAATTCAAGAGTTATTGGTGTGAATTCGTGTAAAGGAAAAATCATTTGACACCCTCCATCATTGTTAGTTAAAGCATGTCATGTCATTGGTACTTTGCGCAGTTTCGCAGCGCGGGTGTGATTGGTCAGTTTAGCTGCGAAATAATGTTTTCGTGTTTTCGCAGCGCTCTGTTTGTCAGCGATTTCGTAGCGCATCCTGTTAAATTTGAACTGCCCGCGCTACGAAATCGGGGTTTCAGGGTTTTTTGCAGCGTTTTTCTCTGAATGTCAAATCCAAGAGTAGTGAGTCACAAGTCCGTTTATGATTGTCATTTCACACCCTCTCCATGTCATGATAAGCCATTATTTCGCCATAAGGTCCGAAGTCATGTAGTTGTGTGTCAGTTTAGGGGATGTTATAAGAGGTGGTCATTTCATAATGGGTTCTTCATATCATATGAACGTGTTTGCTATATGAAAAGCTCAAGCCTATATTTAAACGGACTACTGCAAGCGAGCCTGCTCTCCAAAGCTGAAGATTGTTTTCGTGCTACAAGCTACCATCAGTCCCTTGTGTAAAAATACTCAAAGAAGCATGGAAAGAAAGGAACACCGTTCTGGTAAATGTGTGAGAACAGAGCCGGAGGGGTTAGATGTTACTCTCAGGGATGAGGAGGTAGCAAAGGCATTTCGAAGTGCTGGCTGCTGGCGATTTTGCGAAAAATTGAAGGGAGGACATGCAGAAGTGACCAAGGCTTTCGCATTAAACTTCACTGGACTGAATTCGAAGGTGGCCATGTTGGAGTTTCCGGTGTCCCCTGAAGTTATTTCCACTGTCACAGAAATCCCGAGGGGTGGCCAAGAATGGTTCAAGAACTTCAAGTTTGACATGGGTCCATGCAAGGAGTTTTTGAAGGCATCTTATGTAGAGGAAGATCTCACTAAAGCTGTCCCAAGGAGCTATCTAAAGGAGAATTATGCTATGCTATTGACATGTATCCAGAAGTACCTGACATGTGAGGGTAGGTACAATAAAGTTTACTCCTACCACTTCAAGCTTCTGTTACACTTCACTGGTAAGAGTTCAATAGACATACCTTTTTACTTGTTCAGGAGTATTAGCAAAATGTGTGATAAGATTCAGTTAAAGAAAGATGCTTATGAAACATCCCTTTTTCATCATGGTCTAGTAAAATTACTGGTGTTGGATAGTTTACAAAAAATTGGTAAAGACTGGGATTCATTTGTGTTTATGGCCGGTTTCCCAAGCAAAACAGGCCTCACTCCATTACCTGTGAGAGAAAGAGAAGAAAGGAGTGAGGAAACTACTTTGGCTGAAATTAGGAGAGAAGTGACAGACCATAAGAAGCCTAAAGCTAAAACAAAGAAATCAGAGAGGTCTGTAGCAGTTAAGGAAACACCTGAAGCATCAGTAGATAAAACTCCAAAATCATCTAGAGTATCTGAAAAAGAAACCCCTAAGTCATTTCCTAAGGAAACACCTCAGTCATCAAAACAGAAGACTCACAAAAGAAAAGATGAAACTAAATCCAGTGAAGTTGAAAGAGTTTCAAGGGTGAGAACTAGAGGCCAACTAAGCAAAGAAAAAGGAAAGTCAGTCCCTGTGGAAGAAAGTCCTATTTCAAAGGGTAGTTTAAATGACTTACTTGAAGCCATTGAATTAGAGCAAGATCATCCAATACAAATTGAACCACTTGAACTTGAGCAAGGTCAATTGGTACCACCAATGCATATTGATCTAACTCAGTCCTCACCTGAAAGTTCTAAAAAGTCAAAGGCTTCTAAAAGGTTAAAGTTTGAAGAACCAAGTGAAGAATATGCCTTTAAACCACGCAGACCAGTGACTAGAAGGCAAATTAAAGAAGAAGAGAAAGCTCAGAAAGAGAAAGCACCTTTGGAAATGCCTAGGACAGAGGCACTTGAAATCTTCTCTGAAATAGTTCAAGCAGCCAAAAGCAAGAACAAGGATAATAGGGTTGTTATCAGTCAAGGTGGAAATGTGATTGCTATTAAGAAACAAGCTGGAGCAACAAAGGAAGGAATACCTCAGGTTCAAAATGTTTTTAAAGAAAAGGCAGTAAGATATACAAGTTATAAGAAGGCTGTAATGAAGGGTAAAACAAGTTTGATCAGTCAAGCTAGCTCAGTATCTGATGCATATGTGTGGACAGTGCCAGCTCTGAAGCAGGCAAAAATTATGAAACAAATGAATACAAGTTTAAGAGCAGAAAACAAGATGTTAAAGGAAGAAGTCAGCAGCTTGAAAGGGAAGCTAGGTAAACTAGCTAAATGATCCAAGGAAAATGTGCTTTCCAAATTTTGGTATATTTTGGCTGTCATCATTTTAAAGCTTTTTGAGACTTTTTGATGTTCTTACACCTGTGTAGAATGACTGAAGAAATCACAGAGCTGAGTTATTGTTGCTTTAAGGTTCATGTGTTTAGTTTTGATTACCTACAGCAGTTTCGTAGCGCGCTACGAAACTGCTGTAGATGACTGTTTATGTTGAAAACTTGAGTTTGAATGCTGAGGTCAGCAAATATTTAAAGGGATGACTTAATGCCAGCATGGAGACTATAGAAAGTCAGTCAGATGTTTAAAAAAGGATGTCAGGTGTAAGTATTCGAAGAAAAGGTGAAATTTTGTCTTTTGTTGAAAGTTTCACTTTATGTCCGAATTTTTAGGGTTATGATAGAGCTGCCGAGGTGTTAAGGGGTACACCTGTTCAGTTATGGGATGGCCAGATCATTGGTTTTCTTCAGTCATACGGGACTATCAGGGGATTAAATGACTTGAAACATGATCATTAATGCATGAACACTAATGGGAGGCAGAAACCGTGAATATAGGGTTCATATTCTTATTGGTTGATGAATCATCTATACATCAGGCATCCGAAGCTGCTCATCCATTGAATGTGTTTTCAGTTTGGTTTGGTTATTATTGTAGTGCTACAGGTGGCAAGCTTCAAGAACGCAGCAAAGTATACGAGGAGATAGACTTGAAGTGTCAATGTAATGGAGTCCTCTGTTTTCGTAGCACCATATCTCTTGTAATTAATTAGTTTGTTTATGATATAGTTAAGGTCATTAATGACAGAATTCCGAGCTCCCTTCATGCTTGTTGAGGAGTCTCAGGTAGTAGTGTTTTTGATTGGCTATATATAGAAATAACTCTTATGTAAAAAAGGTTGGACATTTTATAGAAAAACAGAGTTGTTTTGGGCCATTGTAAGACCTTTTTGACAGTAATAGTAAAACAGTGTTGTTCTCTACTCAAGATTCTCGATGGATTGTTATGTTCAAATATAATGATGGTGTTTTATACTTTATGTTCTTTTATAGTCTTGTTGTAACACAATCACTCAGAATTCATAATCCTATGCTCTGACTTCCTGTGTGTTTGGCAAGCTATGTTTTGGTGAAGTATGTTTGATATATAATGCAAAGAGCCTTGACTTCCATGAGATCACTATGTTTTCTTTGTTTACTTAATATATGAGACTCCATAGCCCAATGAGAACCAGTTTGACTTGCTTCCAACCAGCTTTGCTTTCATGAATGAATAAAGAGTTAGCCATCTTTTGTAGTGAATGTTTTTTATCAAGAGTGTGTGAGAGAGCCCTCTCTGATCAAAGAGGCTAAGCTTTGATCTAAAGATAGGTTGAAAGAGTTACATGAAATCTTGCTTGGTTGCAGCCCTCAGTAGTGATTTTGTGATAACACCATGCATCACTCCATCATTTCTATCGTTTTCCACTCTATTACATCTATTTAGGTGAAGACTGTGTTTTCTACAAGATCCCCTCTATTCCTGTAAGAAGACTATCCCACAGCATATCAATCATCAGCTACAGGTCTTCACCAGGATGATCCAGACAATAGACAGTAGAAAACTGACAACAAAGGAGGAAGAAGAATGACCATGCAACAAATAAACAATGCAGCACCTCTGATCTTCAACAACTGCAACATGTCATCGAGACCACAGGTAAGTATCCCACTCACTCACTCATATGCGTAATTTGATCAAAAGTTGTAAAGGTTACAAGGTAGTTGGCTTATAAGTGAAAAGGGGGCTAGTTAACTTGGCCACCTTTATTCAGTCATCAAATACAAAATAGGGCGTCCTCTAACACGTGGCTACAGTCAACTCAAAGACAAAGGAGGAGTAGGACAAGAAGTGGTTAACTACTGATCTACGAGGTGGGAGCTGATTACGAGGAACCTCACCCCGAAAAGCCATAAAGGGAAACAAAACATCATTTGAATGCATTCATGCATTACACCTCCTCGAAACTCCCTCACACAAGTTGCTCTCATAACTCTGGCCAACCACCAGAATAAGGATCCATTGTTCTACAAGAGAATTTCCACATGAGCATGCACAAGAATTCCTATAGGAGCAATCTACAAGAGTAGTCTACAAGATACACAGAGGCAATCTACAAGATAGGAAGAGAGGAGTTCAAGAGGGAATATCACGAGAACTATCCACTGCCACCATTCTAAAGAGGTAGGACCTAAAAATCCATCCCCATTTACAAGCAAATGAACTAGAAATTCTCTAAAAGCTAGTGAATATAACAACCATGGGAGGTGAATTACATACATAGGAAACTCTGTTTTCTCCTGAATTTAAAATTCTTGTGTCAAACCTCTCATTTCCTCCTCAATCCTCACAAGCAAGATGACCAGAGGGTTTAATAGGAGAGAACCCTCAAACACTATGAGGATACAGCAACATCCCCAAGTGCTTGAAATCTTTATAAGACACCAATGGATGGGGTTTTTCGAAAAATTCATAGGGTATGATGATGAGGTGGCTCAAGAATTTACTCATTCCCTCACTCCACACAGTAGAATCCATGCCACTATTATAGTTAGAGGGCTCACTATAGATCTCTCCCCAGAGCTCATTAGTAGGGCCATCACACTTACCCTAGGAATTCCATGGAGAAAAGAAGACAAAGTAGACAGTCAGGTGACAAAAAGGAAATTCTTTTTAGAAGGTGAAGAAGCCACAGAGGATAAAAATGGAGTAAGGAGGGACATTTTGCCATACCCATGGAGTGAGGTAGTTTACCAACTCATCAAAAATATCTCATGTGAGGGTAGATACAGTGTTGTTTATGGCTGCCATTTTAGAATGCTTGAAGAATTAAGATTTGGGGTAGAAACACCAGTTCACCAAAGACTCAACATACCCTATTTCATGATGCAATCACTCACAGACTCTAGCAACAAAGTAAAGGAAGGGAAGTCCCAATGATTGGCTCACCATGGGTTGATTAGGATCCTCATTGATGATGCCCTCCAAAACCTCAGGATCCCTATAACATGGTCAATATTCAGAGACTTACCAGCAGAGGATGACATCAAAACCCTCACCTATGATGTTAGTCCTTCTGTTAGTGAGGAGGAGGCAAAATAAGAAAAATAAGATACAAAGCTAGATGGGGATGAGATGAATGAAGAATAAACTTATACAGAGGAACATGACGAAGTAAAAGAGGAAAGAGGAGAAGAGAATGAGGATGATGCTCAAACAGAGGAAGAAACTGATGGAGATGAGAAAGAACAACAAGAGGAATAAAATAAGAAAAGTAGAGAGGAAGAAGGCATTGAAACAAAAGGGGAAGAAGACAAGGAAGAATCATCTAGGGTGTCTCCAGAGGCCCCTGTGAGGGAGGCAACAATTGCCTTCACTCCTCTCAGCACCCTAGTCAAGAAAAAGGGGAAAAGAAGGAGGCAAATCCCTCTATATTTCAAAACAATAAAAAGCATAAGAATCAAACAAGAGAAGCTCAAGGAAATGGGCAAAGAGATAAGTGGCCTAAGGGACAAAGAAGCAATAATGAGAGATCAATTCAAGAGGGAAAAAGCATGGTTGAGAGGAAAGCTTCAGAAACAGGAAAACCAACTAGCATGTATGGCCAGCCTCTCCTTAGAGGCCATCCAATGTAGGATGCCAGCTAAATCCTATGCTCTTTACCTGAGAGAACAATGCTTCAATTTCAGATTAAAACACTAGCACAAAGGGGCACCATGCCATTTTAGGACTATAGGCAATTTATTTATCTTTGTGATCAAATTACACTAGAGGATAGGGAAAAAATGGCTAAGTTTTACTTGCACAACATGGCCCTCACATACATGAATGTATGGGATCCTAATTCCGAGCTAAGAGATCTACAATTAATGGATTTGGCAACATGGATGAACGATGAGGAATCAAGGGCTGCAAAGATGAAAAGAATATTGGCTAGAGAGAAAACTAAACCTATTTTCATCAGAGCTGAACAATCAAATCCCATGGCCCTAATCAGCACCCATAACAAATGATCCTCATCTATCACCTAGATATCTTGCTGCCCAAGAGCAAGAACTTTCACATTTTGAGGATATGTTTAGGCTGCTAGGAGATGATAGTATGCATGCCTGCTTCAGGAGATGGAACACGCTACCAAACAGCTTGAAGATTAGAGAATATCACTCCCCTCAAAGGTTGAGAGAGGCACTCAACGGGACACCTATGTATAAGCAATCAATGCAAAGATTGAAGGTAAATTGGATAGGCCTAAAACTCTATCCACCACTACTCCTAAGGATGCTAGAAGGGAGAAAAGAAGAAGAGGAAAAGAGGCAGTGGGAAGAAGTAGAAAGGAAAGTAGGCTTCTATGAACAAGAAGAAGAGACCACAACAGAAGCATGGGATGTCATAGAGGCTACCAGAGCCATGAAGGACATGGACATTGACTAAGTTGCTCAGAGGAAAAGCAACACTTTCAGTAGGGGGGTGATGATGAGCCTCATCATTGGGTAATTATATGGGCCTTAATTCACGTCCTAGCTTAGTCAAACCAACTATTCTCATAGCTTATTGCATACTTTTGATTATATTTTGCTTATGAGATGAGTTAGAGTTGGATATTTTGCTTTATGGTATAATGTGCATGTAATGTAGGATTAAAGGATAAAATCAAGGAGTTTTAGCAAAGACCTTGGTCAAAACTCGAATGGGATAAGGGAGAGGAATTTTAGGAGGTAAATCCTCCTCATTTACTACCCCTCCATTTTAATATTCCTTCGTCAGCTCAGAGTGAAACCAGCGAAATCATGAGGACTAGAAGGCAGCCAAGCAAGTGGAAGTCAAAGCACCAGTTTATCTCTAGTTTGGGAGCCGAGCCTCCCTAATTTTAAGGAAGTCGTTGGAGACTTCAGAAGTATAAGTAGAGAGGCCTAGGAAATCAGTAGGATTTAGAATTTTGATTGTAAAACTCTATTTTTATTTTCAAGCTGCAAGACTTGTGACAGTGCTTGATGTAATCCATTGTTTTTTGATAATAAGAATGAGTTTTGTTTTGAGCCAGAACTGAGTTAACTCAAAGGGCTGAAGCTCTTGGGTTAGGGCCCAACCCTAGCAGCTAAGGTTCCTCTTTACTGTACATGTATGCTAGCTTAGATCCCTGGTTTAACCGTTCACTTTTATAAATCATTGCATTTCCATTACAACAATATAGCGCATAGATTCATGGTTTAATCATTCATTTGCTGACGTAGCTACATTTTCATTACAACAGTGTAGAGTAGATTGGTTATGTTTCAAATTTCTAGTTATCGCATGAGCTTTGCAGTTTGTTGTCTTGATTCAGTATTTGGTTCATTTCATCATTATCGTCTTCAATCACTCTCTTTCTATAATAGATCTCACTCATATTCTCATTTCCTTCAGCATGAAATACTTAAGCGTGAGCCAATAAATCACGTCTTAAGTGGATTATACCCGTAGATCTCCTTACCGTCCGATCCACAACAAACCTAACCAATCACCGTCCGATTCATTTCAACGCTTGACTTTATGCGCTCCAGATTTCCACCGTCGATCTGTCTAGCTTGATCCAACGGCTATCATGAATTCTTCCACATACTTTATGCACTCCAAATCTCCACCATCGATTGGTCACACCCTCAATCCAACGGCTATCACGTCACCTGATTGCCAACTAGCTTGGCTGATCTCCACCATTGATCAGTCCCGCTTGATCAATCGGCGATCGCATATTCTTGCGTGAATTCTTGCACGGTCATATCTGCTCGAGAGCACACGAGAAAAGTGGTTTTCCCATGCTATGTATCACCCAGTTAGGATAATTGTGCAAAATTTTGGAATTCTGCTTACAGCCTTTAGGGCGCGCGAGAAACTGCTTACCGCCCACAGAAACCCACTCCATCATTCCACACATTTTTTCTGTGATCAAATCTCCACCATTCATCCTCCGTTAATTCTGTCCACCCATCTATTCACTCAATCTCATGTGATAGGATCTCTGCCATTCATCTTCTGATTATTCGTATTCATTCATCTCTTGACTTAAACCTACCGCGATAGGATCTTCGCCATTCATCTTACGATTAGTCTTGTTCATTCATCTCTTGACTTAAACCTCCCACGATAGGATCTCCGCCATTCATATTCCGATTAGCCTTGTTCATTCATCTCTTGACTTAAACCTCCCATGATAAGATCTCCACCATTCATCTTTCAATTATTCTTGTTCGTTCATCTCTTGACTTAAACCTCTGGCTATAAGATCTCTTCCA
The DNA here is from genome assembly GCA_031772625.1 of Pinus tabuliformis. Lineage (NCBI taxonomy): Eukaryota > Viridiplantae > Streptophyta > Pinopsida > Pinales > Pinaceae > Pinus > Pinus tabuliformis. Next base: position 1,601,508,105 of record CM062820.1, read on the forward strand.
TTCATCTTTCGATTAGTCTTGTTCATTCATCTCTTGACTTAAACTTCCCGCGATAAGATCTTCGCCATTCATCTTCCGTCAATCTTATTCGTCCATCTATTCACAGAATCTTTTGCGATAAGATCTCTCCCATTAATACTGTTCCCCGTCGATCCAAGGGTTCCTCTGCACTTCTGCTTTGTTACGTCCTTCTTTCATTGATTTCGATCTTCGCTTGCTCTTCTGCTTGACTCCTTGCATGCTGGATTTTACCAAAACACCAAAAACGCGAAAATAGACTTAGTTTAGTTTCCTTGCTTACACATTAGTTTGGTTTAATGCTCCTTACTTTTGTAACTTAGATAGCAGCATTAGGTTAGTGTTGATTTAGAAATTCGGCTTAGTTTATCTATTTAAATGGTTAATTAGGATGTGGTGTGATTTAGCATTACAAGTTGTTTTCTTCATTACCGCAGTAGAGTAGCTCTATTAGAATAGATTTGCTCTTCTTCCATCAAAGAATCAAGCTTCTTCTGACTCTATAGAAGTCTGGCTTGGAACCCCTGGGGTCTCTTGCCGGATGAACAAGTGACAACAGGTAGGACCTTTACTTCTACTTGTGCATATAGCACTGTCACCTCCAAGTTTTTACGAACCCTGGGTGATAAGTAAAGATGGTAGCCCAGGAGTTGCAGCATCCTTGTTGCAACACTTGCCCTCATCAAGAATCCAATCTTGATCAGACTTGTGGGGTTGGAAAGAGGACTTAGAGGGCTACCACAGGAAGAAATTAAAGACCTTGGAGATATGAAATTACAGAGATACGAGAGATTCAACATCAAGATCCTACAAAGTAAAAAAATATGTGTAGTTTTTTTAAAATTTTGCGTAAGTTTGGTTTGAAAAATTAGTTTGAGGTAATTCAAAGGGCACAGTGAAGCATAATTATCATTAATTGATGCCCCGAAGAAAGAAAATGGAAACACCTAGTAAGCAACCTGAAAGATATTCCATGACTCACGAAGAGGAGGAAGAAATGCAGCATGTAATATCAGAACTACGAGACTAAACAAATTTCACTCTCACAAAAAGTAATAGAAGCTAACATGGATGGTTTAAAGAAAGGCATGGAAGCTAAGATGAATGGAGTGGAAGCTAAGATTGATGGCGTGGAATCTAATATTGATGGTTTAGAAGTAAACATTGATGATTTGAAGAAAGACAAGGAAGGTTTGAAAGGAGATTTGGCAAAGTTACTTTAAGAAATGCTTCCTAATGGCGAAAAGGTAGTGGAGGAAACTCGTGATGAGAAAAAAAGAAACGTTAATCATGATTCCATAGAATCTAATGTTGGATTGAAGACCCACCATGTTCCAACGATAGATATGAAGAAGTTTGATGGCGAGGATCCCGTAACATGGATACTATAGATGGAGCAATATTTTGATCTCCATAATGTGCAGAACACACAAAAGGTACGCATTGCAACTTTATATTTAGAACCCAATCAGTTTGTATGGTATTGATGGATTTTCTCTCATAAAAAAATTCTCACTTGGTCAATTTGTATGGAGGAAATGATAGCACATTATGAGGATACAAAAATCAATACCTTCTTTAGCCAATTGATAAATCTTAAACAAGAGGGTTCAATGGTGGAGCACATTGAGTAATTCCAAAAATGAATATAAGGGAAAAATATATTCCATAGGAGCATAGAATTGATGCATTCATAGGGAATTTAAATGATAACATCCAACATGAGGTTCGCCTTTGGGAACCTGATATATTGGAGAAGGAATTCGGGTTGGCAAGAAAAATTGAAAGCAAAATTATGGCAACAAGGAAGCCTACCACTCACAACGATAAATATGGAAGTGTTTATTCCCCTAGCCTTCCACAACCTACAAGGTTCACACCATAACAATTGGAAGAAAAAAGAGCAAAAGAGCTTTGTTACATGTTGGCATTATGACACAGGTTTGACACTATGGCACAAGTGTTGTCCTTGATGGCAACTCACTCAGATGGCAGATCACTGTTCAGGCTCTCAGAATGAAAGAAAAAGAGGTATACGCAGGTTTCCTTTGACGAAGTCGTGTATACATGTGGGATTGCCGATAAAAAATCGCGTATGCGTATGCACACACTTTCATGCACGGAAAAGCGCGTACATGTGGGAAAGCTTATTTTTAGGACCATGGTATTTGGACATATGGTTTTGGACCTTGGTATTGCATCCGGAGTATTGAACCCAGGTTTTGCGTCCCTAGTATTGGTTCTCTATGGTTTTGGACCATGGTTTGAGTAAGGCCTAAGACTATAAAAAGGAGGAGATCATTTGGCAAAGGTATTGACTATTGTATTGAATTCTTATGAAGAGAAAGATCTGGAATACTGGTGATTTGTTTATGGTGCATAGCTGAATCTGAATCAAGGAGGAACCTGAGCACAATAAGATGGATAAGTTCTATTGATGGGTCAAAAATCAAGACTTGAATAGTAGTATCTTTGTGTGTTTTGATCTGTTATATTTGGCGCATGACTAGATCTATAAATATGATAATCTGGGTATAACTGATGTCTGAATATTTGACAGAGTGAACTATCTTTTATAGATTTTTACGCAGGTTCGACACATCAGAGGCACGTATACACGTTGGTTCAGTGAGTAAAAATAGTGTATACGTTGGTTGGCCTTTATTCAGAAGTGTATGCACATAGGTTGCACACATTGAAGTAGCATACGTCTCTTGAAATATGTTTTAGCTACTTCTGTTTATTGTTGTAGGGTTCTGGGTTTAGAATTAGTGTTTGGTTACTGTTACTGCTTTCTGGGTACAACATTCAGAGAAGTGATTATTTGATTCAGTTTATTTGGTGCAAAAGAGATTTGTTGATTCATATATACTTGATGTTTGATTGTTGTTATTCATGGATGCAGTCTGAAAATTTATGAAAGGTGGTCCCTGGAAGAAAAGAGAAGGTTGTAGCCTTTTGTAGGTCAGCACCTACGTACTAGTACCTCAGCTAGTACAATAGCTAAGGGGGTTGTAGCTCCCTTACAGGAGAAGCTGGAGAATGAGAGAAGGTTGTAGCCTTCTGCAGGTAGCAGCCTGCATATTGGTATAAGACTGCACCAGTACAAAATCATTGTAAAAAGAAGTTTCTAATTAAAAGAAGATAGAGACGAATTGCAGCAGGTGGTTTTCACCCACATTGGGTTTCAACCTTACATCCTGGTGTTCATGTATGTTGTGATTTGTTCTACTTTACTACTTCTATTTACTGTTCATATGGTTAATAATGTTCTAATGCACTCATTAAGAAGCAACTAACTGAATTATAAGTTTACTAAATATACACCTATCGCATTTCACACAGTTGGGTATACATGCGGTTGTCCTTAACTAAAGTAGCGTATATGAAACTGAATTTGGAAATGAAAAAGTTATATTGATTAGATAATACTAATTCACCCCCCCTCTCAATATTATTTCCAACAATTGGTATCAGAGCAGGTCCTTCAGAAGAAGCTTGATCGCTTGAAGGAAGATCTATCATCATGAGCAATTACGAGAAAGAAGCATCGATCAGGCCACCAATTTTTGATGGGAGCAACTTTGTCTATTGGAAGGTAATAATCATAGCTTATCTTCAATCTCTTGGTACAGAAGTCTGGGATATCGTGGAAACAGGATACACATTTCCATCAGAAACTCCTACAGATACGACTGGTAAGAAGTAGTATGAAACAAATGCAAAGGCTGTCAATACTCTATTAGGGAGTCTATCTCAATTAGAATTCGTCAAGGTTATGCAGCTCAAAACCGCAAAAGAAATATGGGACAAGATCGTTCTAAGCTATGAAGGAGATGATCAGGTAAAACAAGCAAAACTACAAACTCTCGGAATTCAATATGAAAATCTCAGAATGTACAATGATGAAAGTGTGGCTAACTATTTCCTACGTATAGATGAGATTGTTAATTGTATGAAAAATTTGGGTGAAGAAATAAAAGAAGTTGTTTTGGTTGAAAAGGTTCTAAGATATTTGTCTTCTAATTTTGAATCAAAAGTTTCTACCATAGAAGAAAAACAGAATCTACAAAGCCTTACCATGTCACAGCTACATCGAATCCTAACCGCTTATGAAATGAGAAAAGGGGGACCATCAGACAAGAGAGAAGCTGCATTCAAAGCCTCAGGAAAAGGAGATTACAATGACTCAGGACATATGTCGGAAGAAGAGGAAGAATCAAATTTTGTCAAGAACCTTCAATGGGGTTCTGGAAGATTCAGAGGTAAGCTACCTTTCAAATGTTTTTCTTGTGGAAGAGTCGGTCACTATGCTGCCAAGTGTCCTCATAAAGATAAGATTGACAAAGGTAAGGAATCAGTTAGATGGAACAAAAAACAGAATGTAAGTAAGAAGAGCTATTACACACATGAAGACAGTGATGGATTTTCAAATAGTGATGAAGATGAACAAGGTAATGATTATAGACTTTTGATGGCTTTTGAAGATGATGATTTCTTGGATGCTATAGATGAAGAAGATCTTTATGAAGAAATTTCTAAACTTAAAATTTGCTTAGAAGAAAAGAATATGATTATAGATACTCTGACATTCCAACTTTCTAAAATGGAGAAACACAATGAAAAGTTAGAATGTGAAATTGTGTGACTTAGAAAGGACATTGAGAAAACAAAATCTCTTAATCTTAGATTTGCTAAATGATCTGAAACTTTAGATGAGATTATCAAAGTGCATCATTCTCCTCTAATCAAGATAGGTCTTGGGTATACTGAAGAAACATCTCAAGCATAGAAGCCATCTACCTCCAAAAGTTATCTTGAAGCTGCAAGGAGAAGTGAACAGGTTGACAATCGACAACAAAGGCACAATGAAGATCACCAGGTAAATCAGGGACAATTTACTTCAAGAATGAATAGAAATCGCTAAGTAAATCGAGGGCAATCTACTTCAAGGATGAACAGAAACTACAACCAACCACAGGTAAATCATTCTCAATTTACCTCAAGAACGAATGGCTATTACAATGGAAGGTTTGATGATCGCAGGAATTTCTTCAATTGCCAATGTTTCTCTTGTCATAACTTTGGACATAAAGCAGCTCAATGTGTTGCCTACAAGACCATCATGACCAGAGAAGCACAAAATCAAAGGAGTGTGACTGGAATCATGAAAAGAACCTACAATAACTTTTCTGCTCTTGAAAATGAAATATAATGTTCTATCTGTAACAACTTTGGTCATGAAGATTCTGAATGCATGAGTAGGGTTTGGCAAACAACTTAGAAGGAGCAAACTTCATTGAGCCCCAAAACATGGAGGAAGAAAGAACCACAACCAGAAAGATGTGGCATAGCCTTATATGCAGAAGGGTAGGAAAATCAGTGATACATCGACAGTGGATGCTCGAAACATATGACAGGTGATAAAGAAAAAATTCAATCATATAGTGCCTTAGAAAAGGAAAAGAAGGTCTCATTTGGAAATGACACCCCTGCATTCATAAAAGGTAAAGGCTATGTTATTTTGAAAGAAAAGGTCAAATCTGGGAATGTTATGTATGTTGATGGCTTAAAGCATAATCTATTAAGTGTTAGTCAGATGTGTGATCAAGGAAATGAGGTAATATTTCGATCAAATGGATGTATTGTTCGTGAGCTTGATACAGGGGAAACCATGATTAAAGGAATAAGAACTCCAAATAATTTATACATACTCAAGGGAGGACAACAACAATGCTATCTTAGCAATAATGATGAACATTGGCTATGGCACAGAAGATTGGGGCATCTAAGCTTCTCTCAGATAAGGAAAGCATGTAAATATCAGGCGGTTCGTGATCTCCCTGACATCAGAATTCCAGACAACACAATATGAAAATCATGTCAGTTTGGGAAGCAAACCAGAACTAATTTCCCTGAGAAGGAAGGATTAACTAGTAGGCCACTTGAACTTGTCCATACTGATGTATGTGGTCCATCTAGGAAAAGGTCACCTCGAGGAGAAGAATACTTTATACTGTTCATTGACGACTTTTCCAAGATGTGTTGGATAGGACTTATGAAGCATAAAGACAAAGCTTTCGAAAAGTTCAAAGCATTCAAAGCCTTGGTTGAAAATGAATCAAATGATAGAATCAAATGCCTTAGGTCTGATAGAGGTGGGGAATTTACCTCGACTAAATTTTTCGATTTTTGTGAAGAACATGGAATAAGAAGGGAATTCTCTACTGCTAAGACTCCTTATCAAAATGGCGTAGTAGAAAGGATGAACAGAACAGTTCAACAGATGGCTCGAGCAATGCTTGATGAGTCTAGGACTCCTGCAACCTTCTGGGGTGAAGCTGCATTTGCTGTTGTCACTATTCTCAACAAGACAGACGTCCGGGTGAACAACACTCAAACTCCTCATGAAATTTGGTATGGTAAGACTGTCACAGTAAAATACTTCAAAATTTTTGGAAGCAAATGTTACATCAAAAAGACTGATGAAAACCTTGGTAAGTTTTAACCTAGAGCAGATGAAGGCATTCTTCTTGGTTACTCTCCCCACAGCAAAGCATATAAGTGTTACAATAAAATACTTGGAAAAATTGTTGAAAGTATTGATGTAGTGGTTGATGAAGAAGGAAACATTCCAAGGGAAGTAAAATCTGAAGATTTCGAAGATGATGAGGACTATCCTTCAACATCAAATCAGACTTATGATGAAGAAGAAACTCATGAGGTACCAGAAGAACAGATAAGGATAGAAGAAAAGACTCCATCCAGGTATGTTCAGAAGAATCATCCAGAAACTCAAATTTTGGGGCAAAAAGAGGTAGGTGTACAAAAAAGAAGAACCATTTCAGAAGCTTCAAGCTATCTAGCATTGCTCTCCTCCACTGAACCACAAAATGTAAGTGAGGCATGCAAAGATGAATGTTGGATCAAGGCCATGAATGAAGAATTGGAGCAGATTTAAAAGAATAACACTTGGGAGTTGGTCCCTAGACCAAACGATAAAAACATAATAGGCACAAAATGGATATTCAAAAACAAACTGAATGAAAATGGATATGTTATTAGAAACAAGGCAAGACTTGTTTGTAAAGGGTATGCTCAACAAGAAGGCATAGACTTTGAAGAAACTTTTGCACCAGTTTCTAGACTTGAGGCCATAAGAATGTTCCTTGCTCTTTCTAGCTTTCAGAAGTTCAAAGTATTTCAAATGGACATAAAGTCTGCTTTTCTAAATGGAGACTTGGATGAAGAAGTGTATATTGAGCAACCAAATGGGTTTATTCCTGGAAATGATCCAAAACTTGTATGTAGACTCAAAACGGCTCTCTATGGCCTTAAACAAGATCCAAGGGCTTGGTATTATCGTTTGGATAAGTATCTTCATCAACAAGGTTTTACAAAAGGATCAACAGACAGCAATCTATATATAAAAATTGACAATGATAAGTTGCTAATACCTGTATATGTTGATGATATCATCTTTGGTAGCAATGAAGAAGACATGAGTCAAAACTTTTCCTTGGTGATGCAAAAATAATTTGAAATGTCCCTACTTGGTGAGCTCACATATTTTCTTGGTTTACAAGTCCAACAAAACAAAGACAATATTTTTCTATTACAAACCAAGTGTCTCAAGCAAATCTTGAAGAAATATGGGATGGAGGATTTGAAACCAGTATGTACCCTTATGGTAACAGGATGCAGCCTCAGCGCAAATGATGAATCAGCAGCAGTGCATCAACCAACCTATAGATCCATGATTGGTATTCTGCTATATCTAACAGGTACCCGACCAGACATTATACATGCAATGGGAATAGTTGGAAGGTTTCAGGCAAATCTAAAGGAAACACATCTTCAGGCAGTTAAGATAATTTTCAATTATCTTCAACGAACTCAAAAATATGGCTTATGGTATCCTAGAAGTACAGATCTCACACTTCATGCATATACAGATGCAGATTGGGCAGGAAGCATGGATGACAGAAAAAGCACTAGTGGTGGTGCATTCTTCATGGGTCCTAGATTAGTATCTTGGTTCAGCAAGAAACAGAGTTCAATTGCATTATCTACAGCTGAAGCAGAATATGTAGCTACTGCATCTTGCTGCACACAACTCCTTTGGATGATGCAAACATTGCAAGACATGAAAATCACTTGTACTCCACCTATCTCCATTTTTTGTGATAATACAAGTGCAATCAATATTTCAAAGAATCTCGTCATGCATTCAAAGACCAAGCACATACCTATCAAATATCATTTTCTCTGGGAACAAGTGCTTGAACAAAAGGTCAAATTAGAGTATGTTCCCTCCAAGGAACAAGTTGCTGATATACTCACCAAACCACTGCCCAGGGAAACATTTGAATACCTCAGACAGAAGCTAGGAGTAGTCGATGCATCATCTTGCTGTTGAAACTTGTCTGTTTCAGAGAAAAGTGGGTGTACGCGAGTTTCATGAGGAGGATCCACGTACATACGCCAATTTATGTGGGTACAGTCGCATATATGTTGGTTTGAAGACAAACAATGGGCCAGGCTCAGGATGAAAGGAGTCTGATATGGGTCTGATAGAGACCATCTGGCACAGGTTCAGGGGGAGCATATATATTCTTCTAATAATGCATTTTTGGCATTATCCAAGAAGATCTTGGTTCAATATCACAGTGTTTTTGTTTCAGGGGGAACAAGTGCAGAAGGAGAACATGGTTGCTGGTCTGAATGATGATTAACAGATGTTGCTGATGATAGTTGTTGATAACTATCATAGTCTGGTTATAGATATTTCGTCTCTATGTCATGTATTTCTTTTCTTATCAAGGTCATGTAACGGCCTTATTTGATTTCCCCACAATGCCTGGGATGGTTGATGTAATGTTCTTGTTTTATCTTGTGTAAACTTCTGGTGTATCCCCACTTGGTTGGGTGGATGAGTCAATATTGGTATATCTCCACTTGGTTGGGAGATGTATGTATGTATGAGTATTTGGTGATAGGAAGGTCGTTTATGATGTATAAAGTCATGGTCTTTCTTATAGATCATTTTTCTGAGGACCTTGCCTACAGTCAGGGGGAGTATGGACAGCACAGCAAAGCAGAGATTTCAGCATGTGCTCAGGGGAGCATGGACAGCACAACAGAGCAAAGATTTCAGCATGCACTCAGGGGGAGCATAACCCTTTTCCCTTGATGTCAAAGGGGGAGAATGACTTTGAATTATTTGGAGTTGCCATCAAGTCCAAAGGGGGAGATTGTTGGCATTATGACATAGGTTTGGCACTATGGCACAAGTGTTTTCCTTGATGGCAACTCACTCAGATGGTAGATCACTGTTCAGGCTCTCAGAATGAAAGAAAAAGAGGTATACACAAGTTTCCTTTGACGAAGTCGCGTATACACGTGGGATTGCCGATCAAAAATTGCGTATGCATATGCACGCACTTTCATGCACAGAAAATCACGTACATGTGGGAAAGACTATTTTTAGGACCATGGTATTTGGACCTATGGTTTTGGACCTTGGTATTGTGTCTGAAGTATTGAACCCAAGTTTTGGGTCCCTAGTGTTGGTTCTCTATGGTTTTGGACCATGGTTTGAGTAAGGTCTAAGACTATAAAAAGGAGGAGATCATTTGGCAAAGGTATTGACTATTGTATTGAATATCTTATGAAGAGCAAGATCTGGAATATTGGTGATTGGTTTATGGTGCATAGCTGAATCTAAATCAAGGAGGAACCTGAGCGCAAGAAGATGGATAAGTTCTATTGATGGGTCAAAACTCAAGACTTGAATAGTAGTATCTTTGTGTGTTTTGATCTGTTATATTTGGCGCATGACTAGATCTATAAATATGATAATCTGGGTATAACTGATGTCTGAATATTTGACAGAGTGAACTATCTTTTATAGATTTTTACGCAGGTTCGGCACATCAGAGGCACGTATACACGTTGGTTCAATAAGTAAAAATAGTGTATACACTGGCTGGCCTTAATTCAGAAGTGTATGCACGCAGGTTGAACACATTGAAGTAGCGTACGTCTCTTGAAATATGTTTTAGATACTTCTGTTTATTGCTATAGGGTTCTGGGTTCAGAATTGGTGTTTGGTTACTGTTACTGTTTTCTGGGTACAACATTCAGAGAAGTGATTATTTGATTCAGTTTATTTGGTGCAAAAGAGATTGGTTGATGCAGATATACTTGATGTTTGATTGTTGTTATTCATGGATCAAGTCTGAAAATTTATGAAACGTGGTCCCTGGAAGAAAAGAGAAGGTTGTAGCCTTCTGTAGGTTAGCACCTATGTACTAGTACCTCAGCTAGTACAAGAGCTAAGGGGGTTGTAGCTCCCTTCCAAGAGAAGCTGGAGAACAAAAGAAGGTTGTAGCCTTCTGCAGGTAGCAGCCTGCATACTGGTATAAGACTGCACCAGTACAGAATCATTGTAAAAGGAAGTTTCTAATTAAAAGAAGATAGAAACGAATTGCAGCAGGTGGTTTTCACCCACATTGGGTTTCCACCTTACATCCTGGTGTTCATGTGTGTTGTGATTTTTTCTGCTTTACTACCTCTGTTTACTATTCATATGGTTAATAATGTTCTGATTCACTCATTAAGAAGCAACTAACTGAATTATAAGTTTACTAGATATAGGCATGTTGCATTTCACACAGTTGCATATACATGCAGTTGTCCTTAACTGAAGTAGCGTATATGAAACTAAATTTGGAAATCAAAAAGTTATATTGATTAGATAATACTGATGCACCCCCCCCCCCCCTCTCAGTATTATTTCCAACATTACAGTCGTGATAGAAAATACACTAAAGGTCATAAGTGTTCTAAGGAGAAATTATTTTACATAGATTGTGAAGAGGAGGAAGAAAAGGAATAAGTCAAAGGAAGAGGATATACACCAGGAACTAACCCTAGAGAAAGAAGAAATGAATCTAACCATATCTTGTAATGCATTGGCAGGAATTACCACTCCTCAAACTCTCAAGATAGAAGGACATATCAAGAAGAAAAATGTAATAGGGTTGATTGATTCAGGTAGTACCCATAATTTTATTCATTGTAAGATAGCCAAGGAATTAAATTGCTTCCTATATCTAGCACCAGAGTGTCAAGTGATGGTTACAAATGGAGGAACCATAAATTTCTCTAGAAAGTGCCATAATATCAAGATATCCATGGGAGAATATGTAATAAATAGTTCAATTCTTCCCATTCCAATGGGTGGTGTGGATGTTGTACTAGGAGTCTAATGGCTACAATCTTTGGGTACGATAGATTTTAATTTTCAAGAACTTTTCTTGAAATTTTTTTGGGAAGGAAAGGAAGTTGAATTAAGGGGTATTGCAGGGAAACTGAGAAAGATAATCAACTCTAACATCATGAAAAAGATTCTAAATAAAGAACAATGGGGCGTGATTGCATAATTATGTTCACTAGAGGTTCCCACATCGAAATTATCTATTTCTCTAGATCTCCAAAAAGTTTCGGACAATCATTACAAGGTATTTGAGACTCTCAAAGGCCTCCCACCTATTCGTTATCATGATCATGCTATTCATTTGATTCTAGGAAGTGTTCCCCCAAACATCAGGCCTTACAGATATCCATATGCCCAAAAGAGTGAAATTGAACATATGGTTGCAGAAATGTTAGAGGTTGGTATAATTCAACCTAGTCAAAGTTCTTTCTCTGCTCCAGTGGTATTGGTACACAAGAAGGATGGATCATGGTGCACGTGTCTGGATTATAGGGATCTCAACAAGCTTACTATTAAAGATAAATTTCCCATTCTTGTCATTGATGAATTACATGGAGCAATTTACTTCGCCAAGTTGATCTTCATTCAGGATATCATCAAATCAGAATGAAGACTGAAGACATTTTGAAAACAACATTTAGAACTCATGAGGGTCATTATGAATTTTTGGTCATGCCTTTTGGCCTTACCAATGCACCTTCTACATTTGAAGGTTTGATGAATTCCATTTTCAAAACCTTCCTTAGAAACCTTGTGTTAGTATTTTTTTATGATATACTAATCTAAAACAAGTCTTGGAAGGATCATGTTCAACATGTTGATAGGGTGCTAAAGCTATTAGAGGAGAAATAATTATACGCAAAAAGCTGCAAATGTTTATTTGGAGTAGAAGAGGTGGAAAATTTGGGTACTCAGTTAGCTCATAAGTCATCTTATCATACTCAATCTGATGGGAAAACTGAGATAGTGAACAAATGTTTGGAAGGATATATTTGTTGCTTTGTATTTGATAAAAAGACACAATGGGTAAAGTGGTTGCCTCTAGCTGAATGGTGGTATAACACTTCCTTCCATACTACAGCAAAAATGACCCCATTTTTGGCACTTTATGGATATCATCCACCGTCCATCACATCGTCTTTAAAAGAAAATTCTAAGGTTCAAGCAGTGGAAGATCACATCGAGCATCAACAACAGGTTCTCAAACTCTTAAAGGATAACCTCACTTTGGCGCAGAATAGAATGAAACAACAAGCAGATCAACATCGTAACAAAATAAGTTTTGATGTAGGTGACTGGGCATTTCTATGACTACAAACATACAAACAAATGTTCGTCAAGAAATATAAGAAGGTAATATATTATCAACAAAGTATTATGGTATGTGTAAGGTTTTACAAAAGATTGGTACTATGGCATACAAATTGGGGCTTCCTACATCTTCTCGAGTTTACCCAGTTTTCCATGTTTCATGCTTAAATAAGGTTATAGGTGAGAAGATCCCAGTTCAAACAATATTGTTAGAACTTGGAGGAAGGAAAAATCATATTGGAACCTGAAGTAGTCACAGAAATAAGAAATCGACAACTACAAAATCGATCAATTTCAGAGTATCTCATCAAGTGGAAGAACTTACCCACTGAAGATTCCACATGGGAGGATGAGAATTGTTTATAGAAGCATCCAGAACTACTCAAGCATTGAAGACAACACTTTTTGAAGGAGAGGGGCATGTTAGGTCCCTATATTACTAGTGTAATCCCTTATTGTTATTAGTGCAACCCCCTTATTATATTATTGTGCCCATATAGTCCCTATGTTGTTATTATTGTGTCCCATAGAAGTCCATTATTGTTATTGTTGTGCCCCTACAATATTATTGTTATGTATGCTCGTATTATATTGGGACCCCTTAGACTCCTATATATAGAAAGGAGGTCCTGTCATTTGGATCATCCAAGAATTGTTCATTTGTGTAATTTAAAGGAGGTTGCCCCCTCGAAGAGGTTAATTTTGAATTCGTTGATCTATATTTTCTTCTATTTTGTGAGCTGGTTGCATAACATTATATGTTATAGACCTGGTTTGGGTCACCTGGTTGTTGTATGCTTATGATAATATCTATGGTAATATGTATAAGAACTTATTTTGTTTAAGAGCATATTATCGATGTTTTCTCTTTTTGTATCCTAGTTTGGACATAGGTGTGTGGCATGGTTGGCGATCTAGGATTGAGACACATAGATCCATGGATGATCATGGTTATGTGAATTATGATTTATGGATGATACATGATTTGTATGATTATATATGTGTAATATTTTGTATTGAGAAGGATGTGATAGGGGAAGTGGTTATTTGTTAACAAGGATGCTCATATTATAAATGACTATGGAAGTCATGATACATGATTTGTATGATTATATATGCTTAATCTTCTATTGAGCAGGATGTGACAGGGGATGTGGTTATTTGAGAACAAGGATGATCAAATTATAAATTACTGCGGAAGTCATGATACATGATTTGTATGATTATATATGCTTAATATTGTATTGAGTAGGATGTGACAGGGGACATGGTTATTTGCAAACAAGGATGTTCAAATTATAAATGACTGTGGAAGTCATTTCTTCAAAACCAAAATGACTATGGAAGTCATGCACAATTCTTGGTCTTGGAACTAAACCTTACCAACTAACCATCAAACGTGTATGATCTCACAATCAATGCCTTAAGGTGAAGCATGGAGTTTCAATGTAGAGTAGATGAGAAGCCATGGAAATTAGGGCGCAAAGTCCTAAATTCATAAAATATAAAGACGTGGCATCTTGGACATATAATAAAAGGATTGGGATGTAGAGTCCTAAATATTTAAAAGATCAAGGTGTGGAATCTTGGAATCCTTGGAGTAGATCAGGATGCAGAGTCCTCAATCTACTAAGGCACGAAGATGCATGCAATAGGGATGCAAAATCTATATTCTTCAGAAGAAAAATACCACTCATGGGAAACTCGGGGATGAATTTCCTTAATAAAATCTCATTTCTGACAATTTTGGAGTGACTTTCTAAAAATAGAAAGTCATGTCTAGCATCTCAAGTATGACTTTCCAAAAATAGTAAATCACCTTCAATCAATGGGTAATCAAGTATACTTGAAGGAAAATCACTTAAATTATCATTAATCAATCCTAATAGTTATATCTTGACTTAATCCTCAATATTATTAATATTATTATTATATTTTATGAGACTATGATATTATTATTAAAAGGGAATTACAAGTCACCTTCATCTCCTCAATCACTTCACACCTCTCTCCTTGATGATTTCATGGCTCTATGTAACTCTCTCTCTCTCTTTTAATAATACATTACACTCTTTTTTATGCACTCATCAAAGAATGGCATATTCCTCTTACACCCATTAAAGACACGCCATAAAATATTCCTCTTACGCTCTCTTTAATGCATATGTTACACTCTCCTAAACGAAGGCATGCATATCTCTCCTTAATGGCACAAGTTACACTCCTTTATATGGAATACAAGGCATGCATATTACCCCTCATTTATGACAATAATTTGTTGTTCCTCCTATATATGTGTCTCATGTATTCTCACTTGGAGGAGGTGCATTGTGATACCAAGAGGGAGAGATTAAAAAAAAAAGATTATGAGATGGAGAGACTTGGAAAGTAGCCAATTTATTTCGAATTGAATTTGAAATTCCTAAACTAAATTACTAAGTATCTCTACCTGGTGGAGTTTACCATGACTGGTGTTGGGAGGAAGGGAAACTTATCTTCCTCAGCTTGCCTTGGATATCTCTCTACTGCTATATTTTGGTATTATTTGTGAGCTTTTATAGCTCAGGGGTTCCAGGGGGAGAAGTTCTCCCTGGATATGGTTGGGTGGAAAACCAAATGGTTCAAATGAGTTGGTTTAGGGATAAATGATCGATCATATTCTCAACAATTGGATTTGAATATCTCTTCAGGTATAATTTTTATTGTCCTAAAATTATAGTATAGCTTTAGAATAAAATAAAAAGTAGATTTTAAATTATTGTAAGCATCTAATTTTGGTTTAAGCTTATGTTATATGGAATCTTATTGACTAATTGAAAATGAAGACTATGAGTGGTCTATATGTATGGGTGTTCATATCTCAAGATGTTTGGAATTATTATTGGTGTGGTTTATTGTACCAACCTTGTATTGTAGCATTTGAGAAAGGAAAGCCAAATATTGTTGAAAGTAATTGTAGTAAAGAAGTTCCAAAGAACTTGGGTAAGAGTTTCGTGAGTTATGGTTTTGTTTCAGGTAATTAGAAGCATGTTTTAGAAAGGGTTTTAGGGTATTTTGCAAAGTGTTTGAAAAAATACTTGAATGTGATTTATTTTTTAATCATTATGCATGGATAAGTGTTAACTTGCAGCCTACCAGAGTAGGAAATGGATGCATACCTGAAATATACCTAGAGGATTCACTAGATCAACCCTTAAAATGAAAATGAAAAAAAAAGATGGCAACCAAGAGTTTCAAAGAGAATCATTGAGGTAATTTTCAATCATTATGTATTACAATAGTTCAAGATGCTTTCCATGTGTTTGTAGGAATGATTGAATGAAAATAATGCTTGATGAATCTCAAAGCCCTTAATTCACTTACAGCGGATGAAATGATTTCGAAAAGAATTTAGAAAGTACACAAGTAATTATAATATAATTCTATGTTGTTATTTTTTTTTGCATATATGTAGATCTAAGCTTGCATGCCATATATTTGACATAATTTGTAAATGAAATTCTTGGAGTCAACATATTTTCTACTTTTAAAAAAAATGCATCTATGCATTGTTTCATAATAATTTAGGACAACATTAGGGGTGTTGAAAATAGCAACAAGAAATGTTAAAAATAACATGAAGAAAATCCTAATTTAATTTGTCCTTGAATGAAATTAGGAATTCAATTGTAATTCTATTCTCATAGCAACTTGTAACAATCAACTAAGTTAATTTGACTTAGTTGGATCAGTAAATTCGAACTGGAAGTATGTCTAGGTCATGTATAGTGATCCCTAAATTTTAGGGGCCCAGGTTGAGTTCTTTTGAGCTTTAATTAATTAACTCAGTCTAATTGAGTTTTAGTGAGTTAAACTAGTTCAATCAGTTGGAGGAAGTAGTAGGAGGTCTAGAAGTGGGGAGCAGCTTCAGTGCAGCTTCACTGCTCCACCAGTTAACTGAAGATTCACGCATAAATAACTCATGCATGTCAGGTCAAAGGAAGCCTCGGTTGAGATTAGAGTTTAGGGACAAATTACTATCAGTTGTATAATTTTTTGAGTTGTACAGATGGTGCATACAATCAGTCGAGGGCCTATGGATGGATTGCACAGTTATGGAGAGAGAATTTCCCAATTAAATATGGGCTAATTCTCTCAGGAATTGTGCAAGGAAGTAGAGACTTAGAAGGCTAGGAATTTGGCTAAGTATTGGCCAAAGGCATTCAATTAGGAAGAGGATAGAAAATGCTTGTGCATGTTGAGCTCAAGGTTGAGCGGAGCATATTGTATTCATCCAAGGCTTACCTAGGAAGTAGAGAGATAGATTGTACTTATGTAGTAATTGTTCGGGTTGAACAAGAATTGTATTTTCTTCTCATATCTTCTGGTTAATGCAATATAGATAGTCGGTGTTTTGAGCAGTTTCTTTCCCCAAAAAAACATTGTGTTATGTGTGATTGAAATTCTTCCTTTTCTGCTTAATGTTTTCATCGATCTATTTTTGTTTCTGTTGATGACTAGAGTAGATTCAAGTTTTTTTTTTTAGCATATTACATAAGTAGTTTGGATCTACAAGTAAAATCATACATGGTATTGGAGCCCAAGACATTATAGAAGAGGAGAATTCGATATTGTTGTGTAGGTGAAATTGAATTTGTGGGTTCATACTTCAGAGTCAACAATATGTCATTCTACGGTTTGAGACTTGAGTATGCCCTGGAGGGAAGATCGAATTACATAGCTTGGAAGGACATGATGGAGGTAGTTTTGGAAGACAACGGGTTGAAGGAATTCATAAATCATGATATTTTGAAGCCTCTAGCATCTAATGTGAAAGATCTAGCTGAATGGAGAAAGTGTGTGGAAAAAGTGAGAATGATTATCCTAGAAGGAGTTCGAGATCATATTGTCTCAAATATCCATGGTAAGGAAACTCCATTTGCAATGTGGAAGGCATTGACGGACCTGTTTCAAAATAGTAGTGACCACAAGAAGTTGGTATTGAAGGATAAACTCAGAAATATCAAGAGTGAGAAGGACGAATATATTCTGAAGTACTTGGCCAAGTTCACCCAATGTCAAGATGAGCTTGGAAGTGATGGTATTATGACCCCTTAGACTCCTATATATAGAAAGGGGGTCTTTTCATTTGTATCATCCAAGAATTGTTCATTTTGTGTAATGTAAAGGAGGTTTCCCCCTCGAAGAGACTTATTTCTAGGGTGTTGATCTATCTTTTATATCTATTTGTGAGCTGGTTTTATATTATCCAACTAGATTGGATAAACGAAGCAAGGGATGAATGTAAGAAGGACGAAGAAGTGTGGCCACACATTCAAAATTTGCAGAAGATCCCAGTTCAAACAATATTGCCAGAACTTGATGAGGAAGGAAAAATCATATTAGAACCTGGAGCAGTCATAGAAATAAGAACCTGATAGCTACAAATCGATCAATTTCAGAGTATCTAATCAAGTGGAAGAACTTACCCGCTGAAGATTCCACATGGGAGGAAAATAATTTTATACGGAAGCATCAAGAACTACTCAAGCGTTGAGAACAACACTTTTTTAAGGAGAGGGGCATGTTAGGTCCCTATACTACTAGTGTAACCCCTTATTGTTATTAGTGCAACCCCCTTATTATATTGTTGTTCCTATTTAGTCCCCATATTGTTATTATTATTCCCCATAGAAGCCCATTATTTTTATTTTTGTGCCCTTACGTTATTATTGTTATGTCAGATCTGATTACATTATGACCCCTTAGACTCCTATATATAGAAAGGAGGTCTTGTCATTTGTATTACCAAAGAATTGTTCATTTTTTATAATGTAAATGAGGTTGTCCCCTCAAAGAGGCTTATTTCTAAGCTGTTGATCTATCTTTTCTATCTTTTTGTGAGTTGGTGTCATCCTAGAATTTTTGCTATAATTATTTTTCTATGAAGTCTCAGACTTTGAAATTAAAATCCATTTGAGCTGAAATCTTGGTGAATCTTGGACCCAGATTTCAAATCATGTTTCACTATATTTACGGAGATATAGTCCAAGACATTTAGGGTTTCTGTAGGCTCCCAAATTACATCCTAAACAGGTGACCTGGGAAAAATCATCATAACTTTCTCTCTGAGCATGAGATTGAAATTTCATAAGAAGCTACAAAAAGAGGATAGACTGTACTTTTCTTTGTATTGTTTTTAGGTTCGAAGGTCGAAACAATAATATGTGGAACTTCGTACAAGTTCTCTCTACTGAAAAAGTATATAAGCAGGTCATCTTGGGAGATTGGGCATAACTCTTTCTTGGAGAATCCAATTTTGATCAGACTAGTGGCATTGGAAAGAGGACGCATAGGGATACCATAGTTCACAATTCTAGACCTTGGAGGGTTGAACTTTCATAGATACAACAGATTCAAGATCGATGTCCTAAAAGAAAGAAAAAGAATGACTCGAATCAAGAAAATATAAACACATAGTAATCAAAATGGGATGGATTATTTGAAGAATGCGATCGAAGCTAAGATAAATAGTTTTATCTATGCCATGGAATATGATGTCGATGGTATGAAAGCATATTGGAAGAAAGGCATGGAAGATTTGAATAAATACATAGAATGTTTAAAGGAAGGTGGGACAAAGATGCTACTAAAAAGGCCTCCTAATGACGAAAAGGTAGTAGAGGAAACTCATGATGAGAAAACAATAAATGTTAATCATGATTTCATAGAATCTAACATTGGATTGAAGGCCCACCATATTCCAAAGATCGATATGAGGAAGTTTGATGGAAAGGATCAAGAAACATCAAAAGAAGAGGATATACACCAAGAACCAACCCCTGAGAAAGAAGAAATGAATCCAACCATATCTTGTAAAGAATTGGCAAGAATTACTGCTCCTCAAACTCTCAAGATAGAAGGACATATCAAGAAGAAAAATGTTCAAGAAGTGAAAGATCACATCGAGAAAGAAGAAATGAATTTGACCATATCTTGTAATGCATTGGACGGAATTACCACTCCTCAAACTATCAATATAGAAGGACATATCAAGAAGAAAAAGGTTCAAGAAGTGAAAGATCACATCAAGCATCAAGAAATGAATCTGACCATATCTTGTAATGCATTGGAAAAAATTACCACTCCTAAAACTCTCAAGATAGAAGGACATATCAAGAAGAAAAATATTCAAGAAATGAAAGATCACATCAAGCATCAACAACAAGTTCTCCAACTTTTAAAGGATAATGCGACTTTGGTGTAGAATCGAATGAAACAACAGGCAGATCAACATCGCAGTGAAAGAATTTTTGATGTAGGCAATTGGATATTTTTACGGCTACATCTCAAGCAAGCTATTTATGAGAAGGAAATGTTGGCAATACTACATGCACTTAAGAAATGGCGACCTTACCTAATGGGAAAACACTTCAAGGTAAAAATGTATCATGATAGTCTTAAATACTTTTTAGAACAAAGATTATCTTTAGAAGAACAAAAAAAAATGGGTCACAAACATGTTGGGTTATGACATTGAAATAATCTACAAAAAAGGGAAGCAAAATGTTGTTGCAGATGCACTCTCAAGAAAGGAAGAGGATGTGGAAGCATTGTTTTGTACTATTTATATTATCCAACCAGATTGGATAAACAAAGCAAGGGATGAATGGAAGAAGGATGAAGAAGTGTGGCCACTCATTCAAAATTTGTAGAAGATCCCAGTTCAAACAATATTGCGAGAACTTGATGAGGAAGGAAAAATCATATTGGAACCTAGAGCAGTCACAGAAAACAAGAACCCGACAACTATGAAATCGATCAATTTCAAAGTATCTCATCAAGTGGAAGAACTTACCTGTTGAATATTCCACATGGGAGGACAAGGATTTTATATAGAAGCATCAAGAACTACTCAAGTGTTGAGGACAATACTTTTTGAAGGAGAGGGGCATGTTAGGTCCCTATACTACTAGTGTAACCCCTTATTGTTATTAGTACAAGCCCCTTATTATATTGTTGTGCCCATGTAGTCCCCATATTGTTATTATTGTGCCCCATAGAAGCCCACTATTGTTATTATTGTGCCCTTACATTATTATTTTTATGTCAGCTCTGATTATATTATGACCCCTTAGACTCCTATATATAGAAAGGAGGTCTTGTCATTTGTATCATCCAAGAATTGTTGAGTTGTGTAATGTAAAGGAGGTTGCCCACTCGAAGAGGCTGAATTCTAAGGCATTGATATTTCTTTTCTATCTTTTTGTGAGACGGTCTCATAACACTGCTGCCAAAGATGATTTGGTAAGCCTAGAACTTATAAGGCTTCCCAAGAGCTGGCACAATTACTAGGACTTAGTTAATTAGAGGGAGAAGCTACCAGAGTGGGAGCGATTGTGGTCCGACATGGTACAAGAAGAGTTATGGCGGAAAACCAGAGATGGGACCTCTTCCAAAGCAGTGGAATAAGACTTTTCATTATTCAGAAAATAAAAGAAATCCAAGGGAAACAAGTCCCAAGGTGAGGAGGGTAGCAAGAAGAAGGACTTGTCAAACATCTCGTATTTTCACTGTCACGAGTATGGACACTATGCTACAAATTTTCCATAGAAGAAAGAAAGAAATAAGGAACCTACAGTAGCAGCCACAGGTGAAGCTTTAACTTCACAATTCAAACTTAATTTCAATCTCATTTCATGGTCCTCCTCCTCCAACCATAAAGGTAAATCATGCTCTAGAGAAGGTTGAGTAGGAGGGTATACGACTAATTGTTTGCACATATGCCCATTCTTGATGGTCATATTCCCAACTCTGTAGCTAATGTAAGCATCAACTGTGGCAAACCATGGCCTCCCAAAGACGAGAGGGTAACCAGTAAGCTTAGCCTTAGGCTGGAGAACTAGAAAATCTGCAGGGTACTCCCAAGAGTCAATGGAGACCATCACATCTTCCACAATTCCCTCAGGGGTGACTGTGGAACAGTCTGCAAGTTGCAGAACTATTGTGGTCTTCCTTAATGACCCTTGGAGGTTGAGCTTGAGCATGGTGTCATTGGTTTTCACCTTAATGTCAGCCCCCAGATCAATCAAAGTGTGTGAGACAATGGTTCCATTGATGTGAACATCTACTACAGGGCTTCCAGGGTCTAAATATTTTGGACATGTTACCTACCCTAGCATTAAGTCAGACAACTATCCAATGACATTAATGGTAGGGGCATCCCTTTTTCTTCTTCCTGGATGCTTGAAGCATTTCTCCTTAATCAACTTATTGTAAATGGGAACATCTTTTATTGCCTGGAGAAGGGGGATCTTTACACATAGATTTTTCAATTCTCCTAGAAGTTCAAGTTCTTCTGAGGTAGGCTGGAGTGGTTTAGCTAATGTTATGAAACTAGCTCAAGAAAAGATAGAAAAGATAGTGTTACACTAAAAAATGTCACCATGACTATTTACAGTTAGTATGGCTCAATCAATAGTCATGCTACCCTCTTAGGCAAGTCTTATGCCTCTGCTCTCCATGTCAAACTTCAAAAAGAGAGAAAGTCTTGTATAAATGTATTTATCTCTGGGGATGCAGGTTCTCTCAACCTTACCTGCGGGGATGCTCCCAATGTTCACAAAAGCTGCGTCCAAAGATGCTCTGTATGCAAAGGGACAGGTGCGTCCCCCTGTAAAGGTTAGAATGCGCAAGTTTCATCTTTAAAAAGTTACTTGTGGTCATTTCTAGAGCATTCTAGAAGGTTGTTCGACGTGTATTGGGCGCCTCCAGATGGTTCATGCACTCCTATCAAAGAGGAACTTATCCCATCAATAAGGGAGCTATCCCATCCAAAGAGGGGATTATCCCATTGATGGTGGACCTGATTAACTTCCTCTTGAGCACTATAAGTACAGGCATTGGGCCAGAAGGAGGAGAGGTTGAAAGCTATACATTTCTAAGGGTAAATGCTGCAGGAATTAGGACTCCCATTTAGAAGCTTGTGAGGATAGATTGCCATCTTTGCTTGTTCTATTTGGAAGTGGGTGAGCTTTGTCAAAGTAGAGGAAGACTCTTGTGGACCCTAGAAGGAGCTTGCACAACACCAAGGCTCAGGTTGTAATGGTTCCTTTTGATTACCTTTAATGCAAATTGGTCCATTCTTCTCAATAACTTGTTGTTTATGGGTTATTTCATGTACTCCTTGGTCTATATGTTGAATATGCTTTGTTTTATGTTATAATCAGGTGCTATTTAATTGTTTGACTGTTGGTGATTGCAGGTTTTGGAGAAAAGGAGGAGCTCATCCAGATCAACAAAGCTTGGACTTCTACAACAGCGTTTGGACAAAGGTAATAACAAAACACTTGATTTCTCATATCATAATGCATGTGTAGAGAAGGATAGCTCCAGTTTGTTTTGTTTGTCATTAGAATGTCTTAGACTTCTAGGAAGGTCGGTTGTGTCCGCACTCTTGACTGATTCCGTGTGACAAATTGGCGACTCCGCTGGGGAATCCATTGATGTGAAAAGTCTTTTCCTTTGTATGAACTTTGCTCTAAGAAAATTGGTTTATTTTTCTGGTTTTTGGCTCTGTGACTTTGTCTTTGGGTGGGTTAGCTTAGGGTTAGATTCATTTTAGTTTTTCTTGAATTTTCCAGTAGGACGCACCCTCTGAGTATTGCACAGTGCGTCCCTGGACGCACTGTCGCTGTGTGCACAGAACGGGCCCGCACCTGTGCTAACGGGTTGCCTGCGTCCCCTGCTAAAATTTAAGAAAATTCCATTTTTTGCATTTTTTCTCTTAGATTTTGCTTTTTCTTAGTTTTTACTGCCCAAATCCATTAGTCTCCTGTCAAAGATCTTCACCTAAAGCTTGTTTCCTTAGAATTCCTGCTCTAAGCTTTCATCAATTGGGTGTTTTGAGTCTTTTTCTTGAGAAATTCTTGATTTGATTTCCTTTGGTCATTACTTGGATTTTCACAATTTTGCATCTTTTTGCTTTTGTTTTTGCAAAAAAAAATTCCCCCTCATTCGCCGGGGGGGGCTAAATTGTGTATGAGTGTTAATCGCCTTTGAGTGTTTTTATTTTTGATCTTTGGAACTCTCACCCAATTTTCTCAACTTGCACTTGATTGGTTCTTAGATTACATTAGAATCGTCTTGTGTTTGAGAATTCTCTTGCATAGATCACATTTGCATAATTAGAATTCTCATTTTCAGAATATGAATGAAAAATGTGCATAGATTACATTTGCATACTTTTCGAGTGAATTGTGCATAGATTACAATTGCATAGTTTACATTCTGGAAAATCAATCGTAGATTTAGATCAGTTTTCTTTGATTTGAATTTACACAAAAATAAAAATAAAAAAAAATGGTTTGGAATTGATTTGCATTAGTTTTTCTTGATGAAATTAGTGCATTAGAGAATTTGTTATATTTTCTCTTAGTGATCAATTTTTTGCATTGTTGGAAGTGAATGGAAACTCTCTCCTTACTTTAGTTAGGATTCATCGAATTGAAACGATTACATTATCATATTCGATTGCATTCAGTTGAGTCGGGTCATAACACCATTGGTTTCATCTCCATTTACCCATTTGAGTAATAACAGCCTTAATAACACAGCGCTTAATTAAAATTCATCTAGTAATTTTTACATTTCTAGGGCTCTGAAACACCAACATAGCTTAGGCTAGTGTCTTGGAGTAGGAGAGTAATTAACTCTCCAAGACAGCAAAACCAAACAAGTAGCTCATCTTGTGGTAGGATAAATCCAACTGTTTCATTTGTACTCTGGGAAAGCTCCTCTTAAAGGAGAAGCACGAGCTCGTGTCCGAACCAGTGAGGGGATCAATCCTCCCTCGTTGGGAACGACGCCAGACACGCACGTATTACAAATGGTAAACCTCGGATTAACCATTGTCGAGGAGCCAGGGGTCACTTGTCGGTAAACCTTGGATTATTGTCAAGGAGCCGGCAAGGGGATTGAGCTTGATACTCTGCCCTTGCATGCTGTCGGAGTGTAGACTGTTCCCCCAGGTGCATTTGTTGCTGTTGGTAACCTTAGTGACCATTATCTTTAGGGTTCACCCAAGGTGACGGTGGAGGGAAGATCCCACTGTACCTGGAGCAGACGTCGGCTAGACTCACCTGGATTTTCCGGGGGGTTCACTTCACTCGAGACGGTTAAAGTGGAGGAACTTGTGCCGGTCTATTCATTAAGCAGGTTGCCGGGGTAACTGTTCCACCCACCACTTCTGTACTAAATTCGGCGATGTTGGGCTTCATCACCAACTAGTGTTTTCGGTCCGGAAGGCTACTGTTTGTGTATGGTTTGACTCCTAGATTTGATAGCGCGTGTTAATTTGTTTGTTTTTAGTTTTAGAGACCATAGGTGTGAATTGTGAATTTTAATTGTTAGGTGTGAATTGTTAATTTTAGTTTTAAGATTGTTAATAAAATTCACTGAAGTTGAATATAATGGAAAATGTTCCGGAATTTATCAACCTAGGAACCCCTCCTAACGAGAATCCTAGTACTTTTCCTTACTTTGGAAATGTTGGTCCTCCTTATATGGCTACTTTGTCATTACCTGGATTTACAATAGGTTTACCGATATGGTTATTTTCAACTTCGTTGGCCCAAAGTACTCCAATTGTTCCACCTCAACCGGATGCTTCACCTTCACAGAGTTCACCATCTCAACATAACCAACTTTCTGTTGACCCTTTACCTTCTTCGCCTAATTTTTCTTCCTCCATTTCTTCCTCTTCGCCTGGTAAAAGTCTTGATGCTAGTAACCAGGAGGTTAAGAAGAAGAAGAAAGGGAAGAAGAAGAAGAAGAAGAAGAAGCAAGATAAGAAAGAAGTCAACCAACCAACCATGGTTGTAAGTGTTAGTTGTGTTGAGGAAAATTCTGACATGCATCGTAAACCAAAATACCCTTGCAGGCTTTGTAAGGGTGACCACTTCCTTGTCAATTGTCCTGGTATTCCAAAGGTCCTGGAAGTATGGTCAGAAAAATCTCATCAACTTTCCATTGATCCATCAACCAGTGATAGTCAGGTTCCTGGGAAAAAGGGTAAAGTTAGGTTTCCTTGTAAGTTATGCAAAGGGAGTCATCAAACTCACATTTGCCCTCACATGGATGAAGCCTCAAAATTGTTGGAAAACCTTACTGTTCCACAGCAAGAATTTCCAACTGGTTACCGTAAACTTTCTCCCAACCTACCGTCAACTGACGAAGTGATTGATCTAAATTCAAGTACAGTCGATCACACTCTTCCATTGGAGAGTGAAACTCATGTCACTCAGGTTGATGATCCATTAGTTGATCAAGTGGTAGATTCAATTTCACATTCGGTCAATCACACTCTCCCTTTCGAGAGTAAATTTCATACCGCTGATGTTCTTCTTGTTACATCGGATTCTTCTATGCCCGGGGGCATTTCACCTGTTTCTACAGAACCCCCTCCAAGTACTGAGGTCTTTTCCTTTGATTGGAATAGATTGACAGAACCTCGTCTTCCTTCCTCCATCCCTTTCCAAATCATTGTCAAGGCTGGTGGTAGGGACATACATCGTACACAGGTAGACGAAGGTGCTTCTGTTAGTATTTTATCCTCAAATGTTTGGAGAGCTTTGGGTTCCCCTCAGCTGGTGCCTATTACACAAAATCTGAAAGCTTTTAACAGAACCATTAGTGAACCTTTAGGGATCCTTCCTAATTTTTCCATTACCTTGGAAGGTAAAACTGTCTGTATTGATCTTATGGTAGTTCGAGGTCCCTTGGATTTCAATTTACTCCTTGGGCGAGACTATGTTTATGCAATGAAAGCTGTCGTATCGACACTCTTTCGCGTGATGTCTTTCCCTCACAATGGCAGTATTGTGACTGTAGACCAGCTTTCGTTCCCTAGTCTTGTCTCGACTACCAATAATATGACACCCCTAAATGTTCCTGATTCTAAAGTGGTATCTACCCCGCCACGGGTTAATTATGTGGCAACTGGTCCCATGTTTTCAGTTACCGATGTAAGTGAGCCTCTCACTGTTTGCTCATCTTCATTTGATTTAGATCCGGTAATTGACATGGAAAACTCTATGGGATTACTTGAACACGATGTTCTTATCCCTTTTGAGTCCCTTGACATGTGTTCCTTCCAGAGAACTATTCTTCCTTCTGATGAAGACCTTTTGGAAGCCATGATCAAGGTGTGTTCACTGATATGTCTTCCTTCCAGTTGGAAGCCATGATCAGTGTTATGAGGACAGTTCTTTTCCTGTGTCAACCTCGTTAAAAAATGAACCAGGTACGAGGATAGTTTTTTCCTGTATCAACCTCGTTAAAAAATGAAACAGGCTAGCATGAGGATAGTTCTTTTACTGAGTCAACCTCATTAAAAAATGAATCAGGTAGATTTTAGGTTATGTAGGTAGATTATAGAAAGTAGGGTTTTGAGGATAGTTCCTATTACTGAGTCAACCTCGTTAAAAAATGAATCAGGTACGAGGATAGTTTGTTCCTCTCTCAACCTCGTTAAAAAATGAAATTGGATGGTACGAGGAAAGTTCCTTTTACTGTGTCAACCTCGTTAAAAAATGAATCAGTGAGCATGAGGATAGTTCTTTTACTGAGTCAACCTCATTAAAAAATGAACCAAGTAGATTTTAGGATATGTAGGTAGATTGTAGAAAGTAGGATTTTGAGGACAGTTCCTATTACTGAGTCAACCTCATTAAAAAATGAATCAGGTTTGAGGACAGTTCCTGTTACTGAGTCAACCTCGTTAAAAAATGAATCAGGTATGAGGATAGTTCTTTTCTTGTGTCAACCTCCTTAAAAATGAAACAACTCCCTTTTCAAGTTCAATATTGAAAGTAAACCTTCATTCCATCCATCTGGTTGAATGCAATGAAGCCTAGGGGGCATGTACCTCGTTTTGCATCATTATGCTGGGGGCATGCGAACTTTTTGAGCATAGTTCCTTGTCTTGTGTCAAGCTCGTTAAAAAATGAAACAAGGGTAGGTTAAGTAGGTAGATTGTAGAGGGTAGTTACGAGCATAGTTCCTTATCTTGTGTCAAGCTCGTTTAAAAAAATGAAACAAAGGTTTTGAGGATAGTTCTTTTCCTGTGTCAACCTCACTAAAAAATGAAACAACTCCCACAAGTCTTTCCAAGATCTTGAAAGTAAAGCTTCATTCCATCCACCTCATTGAATGCAATGAAGCTTGGGGGGGCATGTACCTTGATTTGCGTCATTATGCTGGGGGCATGTGGACTTATAACAAGCATAGTTTTTCGTTTCAAGCTTGCGTAAACATGAAACCGAATCCGAGCATAGTTCTTTTCCTGTGTCAAGCTCGTTAAAAAATGAAACAAATCCTCCTCTACTTGAGTCGAGAGATTGACGAGATCTTATAAATGTTAAGTTTTTAGGTTAGTTATTTCAGTTTTTTGCATAATTTTCTTATAGTTTTAGGTCGAGTCTTTCAAATGATCTCGTAACTGAACCTTCATTTCATCCAACTAATTGAATGAAATGAAGCTAGGGGGGCTTGCACTCTAGCAGTTATGCTTAGGGGGCAACAAGCACAGTTTTATCTCTGTTTCAAGCTTGTGTAAAAATGAAACTACTTTGAAGCATAGTTTTTATCTGTTTCAAGCTTTTGTAAAAATGAAACCTATCTCGAGTCAATTTTAGTTATTTTCAAGACTCGTTAAACTCATGAAAATCCCGAGATTATTTTGCTATCTTTCATTCTCGTAAAACAAATGAAAATGCCGAGTTCTTTCCATCGTTTCCTGCTCGTAAATTAAATTGAAAGTCGGCCACATGAGTACATTTTTATCATTTTTTCAAACTCGTTAAAACTTACGAAAAAGTGAAACCTTGGAGTTCTCTTTTAAGCCCTTTTCAGACTCCTAAAACATGAAAAGATTGCTGAGCGTTTCTTTTACACTCGTTAAAACGGAATTAAAAGACGGTCCCCTTATAGCTCTTTTCTGACCGTAAAATCAGGAAAAGATTGCCGGGTTTTTGTCGTTTCAAACTCGATACGGAAATAAAACGACGTGTCCTTGATCGCTTTTTACTTTTCAGGTCAGTGGCACTAATTATGAAAGTACTCCTTGGTCGCAAGATCAAGCGGTTCCCCCAGGTATTATTTTATACTTTTTCGGGCTTGAGGGACACAAATCTACGAAAAAGTTCAACTTGGAGTCTTCTTAAGTGTTTCAGACTCTCTAAAATTGAAAAACGCCGAGTTTCTCCTATACTGGGCTCGTTAAACATTTCACAGTAAAGGACATGTTCAATTACAAACAGGAACGAACCACTCCTTCCTAGGGTTCGAATCAAAACTAGGTTGGACTCATCCGAAGGATGAGCTTATAATCAAGCATATGTTATCCTCCTCAAGCTTGTTAAAAATAAAGAGGTACTTGCCAGAAATGGTGGGGGAAAAGAGAGAAGAATGAACCTGTTTGTTACCTTTTGTCTCAAAAGAAACTTTATTACCACTCTTGAACACGACACTTTTCATTCACCTGGGTTGGGAAATCTTTTACCTCACAGTTGATCAAACCACTTTGAAAGTCTTTAACCAGGTTCCGCGGATTAACTTTGAGCTATTCATCACCAAGCTATCTGTCGTGTCGTTATGTGTTCAAGAGGTCTACAAGCAAAACTTTCATCTGCAAAATACTTGTCATCCATTTGACCATCCCTGAGTCAGTCTTTACAGCAACATTTCTTCAACTTGAACAATGATTTCATGTTGTGGGCTTGCCTGCAACGGGTCGCTTTCTATCGACATCAGCACATTATCTAGAGAGATGACTTAGAAATTGTCAGTACCTTGAAGTCTGCATGCATCAATGGCAGGTTTCTCGCCTTTGACGTCAGTTTACATCATTGACTTTCAATCGAAGGATTCCGTGAAATGTTCAACATCAACTCATTCATTCACATCTCATGGATTGTACTGGGTACTTTGAGAACCATTGACATTACTGGTGGTCTCTCTCACGCTTGTTAACAGTTTACATCATCGACTGGTAATCAAGTGGTTTCTACCATGTTCGACATCAACTCATTTATTCGCATGGCTAGAATCGTACCAATTCGGGAAGTAGAAATGAAGACCCTGGATCTAGTTTCCACCATCCAGGCTGCGAGGAGTTTTGTATTCATTATCTAAGTAGAATAATCATAAACAGATGGCTGCGCCCTTACTGTGTCTACAAAAGTCTATGATTGTGATGTACTGCAAGATCATTCCTGTATCAGAGTAGTTAGTCTGTTAGTTAAAGTTTTGATCTGAGTATGGGAATGCCTACCTCAGTGATGATATAATCTTATACATGTATTTTGTGTTGAAAATTGCAGGTTCTGACCAGGTTCTCCACGGGATAATCCTTGAAATGATAAAGCGCTTCACCCTTCCTAGATATTACAAACCCTAATCTATTCCAGGCTTCGCACTTTAGGGGGCAATCTGTTACACTAAAAAATGTCACCATGACTATTTACAGTTAGTATGGCTCAATCAACAGTCATGCTACCCTCTTAGGCAAGTCTTATGCCTCTGCTCTCCATGTCAAACTTCAAAAAGAGAGAAAGTCTTGTATAAATGTATTTATCTCTGGGGACGCAGGTTCTCTCAACCTTACCTGCGGGGACGCTCCCAATGTTCACAAAAGCTGCGTCCAAAGACGCTCTGTATGCAAAGGGACAGGTGCGTCCCCCTGTAAAGGTTAGAATGCGCAAGTTTCATCTTTAAAAAGTTACTTGTGGTCATTTCTAGAGCATTCTAGAAGGTTGTTCGACGTGAATTGGGCGCCTCCAGATGGTTCATGCACTCCTATCAAAGAGGAACTTATCCCATCAATAAGGGAGCTATCCCATCCAAAGAGGGGATTATCCCATTGATGGTGGACCTGATTAACTTCCTCTTGAGCACTATAAGTACAGGCATTGGGCCAGAAGGAGGAGAGGTTGAAAGATATACATTTCTAAGGGTAAATGCTGCAGGAATTAGGACTCCCATTTAGAAGCTTGTGAGGAGAGATTGCCATCTTTGCTTGTTCTATTTGGAAGTGGGTGAGCTTTGTCAAAGTAGAGGAAGACTCTTGTGGACCCTGGAAGGAGCTTGCACAACACCAAGGCTCAGGTTGTAATGGTTCCTTTTGATTACCTTTAATGCAAATTGGTCCATTCTTCTCAATAACTTGTTGTTTATGGGTTATTTCATGTACTCCTTGGTCTATATGTTGAATATGCTTTGTTTTATGTTATAATCAGGTGCTATTTAATTGTTTGACTGTTGGTGATTGCAGGTTTTGGAGAAAAGGAGGAGCTCATCCAGATCAACAAAGCTTGGACTTCTACAACAGCGTTTGGACAAAGGTAAGAACGAAACACTTGATTTCTCATATCATAATGCATGTGTAGAGAAGGATAGCTCCAGTTTGTTTTGTTTGCCATTAGAATGTCTTAGACTTCTAGGAAGGTCGGTTGTGTCCGCACTCTTGACTGATTCCGTGTGAAAGATAGATCAACGCCTTAGAATTCAGCCTCTTCAAGGGGGCAACCTCCTTTACATTACATAAATGAACAATTCTTTGATGATTCAAATGAAAAAACCTCCTTTCTATATATAGGAGTCTAAGGAGTCACAATATAATCCAGCCGACCTAACAATAATAATATAAAGCCACAAAAATAACAATAGAGGGATTCTATGGGGCACAGAAATAACAATATGGGGGTAATAGGGGCACAACAATATAAATAAGGGGTATAACTACAATAGTAATGGGGTAATCACTAGTATTATAGGGACCCAACATGCCCCTCTCCTTCAAAAAAGTGTTGTCCTCAACGCTTGAGTAGTTCTGGATACTTCTGCATAAAATTCTCATCCTCCCATGTGGAATCTTCAGCGGATAAGTTCTTCCACTTGATAAGATACTCTGAAATTGATCGATTTCGTAGCTGTCGAGTTCTTGTTTCTGTGACTGCTTCCGGTTCCAATATAATTTTTCCTTCCTCGTCAAGTTCTGGCAATATTGTTTGAACTGGGAGCTTGTCGCCTATAACCTTCTTTAAACATGAAACATGGAAAACTGGGTGCAATCGAGAAGCTGCAGGAAGCTCCAATTTGTATGCCATAGTACCAATCTTTTGCAACACCTTGTACGGACCATAATACTTTGGTGATAATTTATTATCCTTCTTAGCTTGCTTTAGGGACATTTGCTTATATGGTTGTAGCCGTAGGAATACCCAATCACCTACATCAAAACTTCTTTCACTGCGATGTTGATCTGCCTGTTGTTTCATTCTATTTTGTGCCAACACGAGGTTATCCTTTAAGAGTTGGAGGACTTGTTGTTGATGTTCGATGTGATGTTCCACTGCCTGAACCTTAGAATTTTCTCTTAAATATGATGTGATGGATGGTGGTTGATACCCATAAAGTGCCATAAATGGGGTCATTTTTGTTGCTGTATGGAAGGAAGTGTTATACCACCATTCAGCCAGAGGCAACCATTTGACCCATTGTGTCTGTTTATCAGATACAAAGCAACGAAGATATCCTTCCAAACATTTGTTTACTATCTCAGTTTGCCCATCAGATTGAGGATGATAAGATGAGCTATGAGCTAACTGAGTACCAAGACAAGAAAATAATTCTGTCCAAAAATTTCCAGTGAAAATGGGATCTCTGTCACTTACAATAATCTTTGGGTTTCCATGTAGCTTTTGAATTGTTTCCATAAATGCAGTAGAAACTGTACTGGCTTTAAATGGATGTGATAATGCACAAAAGTGTGCATACTTGGTAAGTCTGTCAACTACCACCATGATGACACTCTTTCCCTCAGACTTGGGTAAACCTGTGATAAAATCCATTGAAACCTCCTCCCAACGTTGGCTTGGAATGGATAAAGGTTGTAATAGACCCGGTGTCTTAATTGTTTCAACTTTATTTTGTTGGCAAACCAAACATTCCGCCACAAACTTTTGAATATCTGATTTAAGGCCATCCCAAAAAAATTCCTTCTTAACCCTGTGGTAAGTTTTTAAAAATCCTGAGTGCCCTCCTAAGGGAGAAGTGTGCAATTCCATAAGAATCTTTTGTTTTAGCTGGGAATTCTTACAGAGGTATAAGCGATCTTTGTACCATAACGAATCATTTTGCCAGCTAAATGTATCAGACGTACTGGAATCTTGTTGTAGCTTTCGAATAAGTGCCCACACTTCTTCGTCATTCTTCCATTCCTCCCTTGCTTCGTTTATCCAATCTGGTTGGATAATAGAAATGGCGCACAACAATGCTTCCACATCCTCATCCTTTCTTGAGAGTGCATCTGCCACCACATTTTGCTTCCCTTTTTTGTAGATGATTTCAAAGTCATAACCCAACATCTTTGTGACCCACTTTTGTTGCTCTTCAGAGGATAATCTTTGTTCTAAAAAGTATTTAAGGCTATCATGATCCGTTTTTACCTTGAAGTGTCTTCCCATTAGGTAGGGTCGCCATTTCTTAAGTGCATGGAGTATTGCCAACATTTCCTTCTCATAAATAGCTTTGCTTAAAAACTTTCCCTTGATTGGACGACTTTCAAAAGCAATGGGTCTTTCATCTTGCATTAGAACAACACCAATTCCATTTCCTGAAGCATCACATTCCACAATAAAGGTTTTTGTGAAGTCCGGTGTAGCTAAGACCGGTGCTTGGCACATTGCCTCTTTAAGATGTTCAAAGGCCTTTGTTGCTTCCGGAGTCCATGAAAATGCATCTTTCTTCAATAATGTTGTTAGAGGTGCTGCTATTCTCCCATAATTCTTAACAAACTTGCGATAATACCCTGTCAACCCAAGAAATCCTCGCAGATGCTTTATGGATGTGGGGATTTTCCATTCCTTAATGGCTTTAATTTTGCTAGGGTCTACCTTAACTCCTTCATGAGATACAATATGACCCAAATATTCCACCTCCTGGACTCCAAAGAAACATTTGGATCTTTTTGCATATAATTGTTTCTCCTCCAATAGTTGTAGCACCCTGTCAACATGTTCAACATGATCCTTCCAAGACTTGCTGTAGATTAGTATATCATCAAAAAATACTAACACAAATTTTCTAAGGAATGGTTTGAAAATTGAATTCATCAAACCTTGAAATGTTGAAGGTGCATTGGTAAGGCCAAAAGGCATGACCAAAAATTCATAATGACCCTCATGAGTTCTAAATGCCGTTTTCGGAATGTCTTCAATCTTCATTCTGATTTGATGATATCCCGAACGAAGATCCAACTTGGTGAAGTAAATTGATCCATGCAATTCATCCAGTAATTCATCAATGACAGGAATGGGGAACTTATCTTTAATAGTGAGCTTGTTGAGCTCCCTATAATCCGGACACATGCGCCATGATCCATCCTTCTTGTGCACCAATACTACTGGAGCAGAGAAAGAACTTTGACTCGGTTGAATTATACCAGCCTCTAGCATTTCTGCAACCATACGTTCAATTTCACTTTTTTGGACATAGGGATATCTGTACGGCCTGATGTTTGGAGGAACACTTCCTGGAATCAGATGAATAGCATGATCATGATCACGCATAGGTGGGAGACCTTTGGGAGTCTCAAATACCTTGGAATGATTGTCCAGGACTTTTTGGAGATCTGGAGAAATAGATGATTCCAATGTGGAAACATCTAGCGAACATAATTGTGCAATTACACCTCTTTGCTCCTTTTTTAGAAGCTTTGTCATACCATTAGAGCTGATTATCTTTCCTGGTTTCCCTGCAATACCCCTTAATTCAACTTCCTTTCCTTCCGTAGAAAATTTCATGAAAAGTTCTTGAAAATTAAAAGCTATTGTACCCAAGGATTGTAGCCATTGGACTCCTAGTACAACATCAGCACCTCCCATTGGAATGGAAAGCATTGGGCTAGTCAATACATATTCTCCCATGGATAGCTTGATATTATGGCACTTTCCAGAGCAATTTATTGTTCCTCCATTTGCAATCATCACTTGACACTCTGGTGCTGGATATAGGAAGCAATTCAATTCTTTTGCTACCCTACAATGAATAAAATTGTGGGTGCTTCCTGAATCAATCAACACTATTACCTTTTTCTTCTTGATTTGTCCTTCTATCTTGATGGTTTGAGGAGTGGTAATTCCCGCCAATGCATTACAAGATATGGTCGGATTTATTTGTTCTTCATCTAGGCTTTGTTCCTGGAGTATATCTTTCTTTTGACCTTTCTTGCTCCTTTTCTTCTTCCTCTTCACAATCTATGTAGAATAATTTCTTCTCAGCACACTTATGAGCTTTAGTGTATTTGCTATCACAACTGTAACAAAGCCCTTTTGCTCTTTTTTCTTCCAATTGTTGTGGTGTCAACCTTATAGGTTGTGGAAGACTAGGGGCAACAACACTTCCGTCTTTATAGTTGTGAGTGGTATGCTTCCTGGTTGCCATAATTTTGCTTTCCATTTTTCTTGCTAACTTGAATGCCTTCTCTAATGAATCAGGTTCCCAAAGGCGAACATCATGTTGGATATTATCCTTTAAAGACCCTATGAACACATCAATCCTATGCTCCTCTGGAATATCTTTTACCCTTATGTTCAATTTTTGGAACTCCTCAATGTGCTCCATTATTGAACCCTTTTGTTTGAGACTTATCAATTGGCTAAAAAAAGTGTTGCTTTTTGTATCTTCATAATGTGCTATCAATTCTTCCGTAAAAATTGCCCAAGTGATAAATTTTTACGAGAGCAAAGCCATTGATACCATACAAACTGATTTGGTTCCAAATATACAGTTGCCATACGTACCTTTTGTGTGTTTTGCACATTATTGAGATCGAAGAATTGCTCCATCTGTAATATCCATGTGGCGGGATCCTTGCCATCAAACTTCCTCATATCGATTTTTGGAATATGGTGGGTCTTCGATCCAACATTAGAGTCTATGGAATCATGATTAACATTTCTTTTGTTCACATCATGAGTTTCCTTTACTACCTTTTCACCATTAGTAAGTATTTCTTGTAGAAAATTGGTCAAATCTGTCTTCAAATCTGCCATGTCTGTCTTCAAATCTGCCATGTCTCTCTTCAAATCTGTCTTCGAATCATCCATCTTAGCTTCCATGCCATTTATCTTAGATTCCACGCCATTTATCTTAGATTCCACGCCATTTATCTTAGCTTCTGTTAGCTTTTGTGAGCGTGACATTTGTTGCACTTGTTCTTGTAATTTTGATATATCATGTAGCATTTCTTCCTCTTCTTCATGAGTCATGCTAGAGCTTTCAGGTTCCTTACTAGGTGTTTGCATTTTCTTTCCTCGGGGCATCAGTTACCGATAATAATGCTTTACTATGCCCTTTGAATTCCGTTAAACCAAGCTTACACAAAAATTTTAAAAAAACTACACACCTTTTTTCACTTTGTAGAAGCTTGATATTGAATCTGATGTATCTCTGTAATTTCGGATCATCCAGTTCTGAAATTGTGATCTGTAGTAGCCTTCTGTGTCCTCTTTCCAATGCCACAAGTCTGACCCAAATTGGATTCTCCAAGGAAGAGTTATGTGAAATCTCCCACAGTGACTTGCTTCTAGACTAGTTCAGTAGAGCGAACTTGTACGACGTGCCACGAGTCACTGTTTCAACCTTTGGATCTGAAACATGTACACAAGAAACTACAGTCCGTCCTCTTTCTGTACCTTCTTACGAAATTTCAATCCGATCCCCAGAGAGAAAGTTATGACGATTTTCCCCAGGTCACCTGTTTTGAATGTAATTCAGGAGTCTGCAAAAAGACCAACTTCCTCAGATCATATCTCCGTAAATATCATGCGAAAAGCTCTGAAATTCGGACCCAAGGTTCAGCGCAATTTCTTCTCAAATGGGTTTTTTTTGCGACTTCTGAAACGTCACAGAAAAAAATTTATAGCGAAAATGCCACGATGACCTGTTTGGAGCAGCAAAACCCTAGAATCCAAAGCTCTGATACCAAATGTTATGAAACCAGCTCAAGAAAAGATAGAAAAGATAGATCAACGCCTTAGAATTCAGCCTCTTCGAGGGGGAAAACTCCTTTACATTACATAAATGAACAATTCTTGGATGATTCAAATGACAAAACCTCCTTTCTATATATAGGAGTCTAAGGAGTCACAATATAATCCAGCCGACCTAACAATAATAATATAAAGCCACAAAAATAACAATAGAGGGATTCTATGGGGCACAGAAATAACAACATGGGGGTAATAGGGGCACAACAATATAAATAAGGGGTATAACTACAATAGTAATTGGGTAATCACTAGTATTATAGGGACCCAACAACTAATCTCTCAGGAAAGGGTGGATTTACTTTAAGGTTGATTTCCTCTCTTTCTTCCTCAACCTCCCTATGTGGAGAGGGAGGTTGGTTATCCGAGAGAATTCTCCCAGATCTTAGGTTGATCTCCTGGATTTCTACAGCATAAGCTGGGTATGATGTCTCTCCACTATATACTTGTTGAGCCTACCTATTGTTTGGGTTTGGATTTGGCTGGGTAGGCATCTGGGGTTGCTTGGGTGGAACAGAGTGTAGTAGTTGTGGTTGGGTAGGTGGTGGAGGCAATAGAGCTGGAGCATTGTTGTATTGGGCCTCCACCCTTGGTGTGGGGTATTCCACTAAGGTTGTGGTGGCATGTAAGGTTGAAATGACTGGCTGACTAGCTTGGAATGATACTGAGATGCATAGGAACAAGGAGGGGGTGTAGACCAAGAAGGATGAGCAGGGGTTCCCCAAGAAGGTATAGCTATGCTTTGGTTGGGGTTGTAATATGCATGGGATGACCCTTGCATACCCTGCTAGTATGGTCTAGGACTAGGAGGTCTCCTTTGGTTGATGTAGCAAAGATGCTAAGTGACCCCTTCAGCTCCTTGATATATAGCTTTGAGTCTGGGTAAAGAAGGGCACTTTTCTGTGGAGTGGTTTTCTTCACAGACCAATCAAATCTCAATGTAGTTCAATGGACATTCTTTCCTAAGATGCCTCCTGGTGCATCTAGGACAAAAGATGGCTAGGGTTATCTATGCTTCCTCTTTCTTCCTTTTGATGTTCATGGTATCCAATTGCAAGGCAAGGGTTTGTAGCATCTCACTTTTGAAATATTCTAGCATATTTCCAATTTCACCCTTGATGGATGAGTTGGAAGATGATGTACTGGCCATAGGTTGACTACTCCTACCCTTTTTCCTAGTTGCCCTAGAATGGTTTCTAAAGACATTCTTGATATCCTCATAGGGTAATTGGTAGATATCTCCTCCTACTAATAGATGTAAGGTATCCAGAAGATCTTCGTTTACTCCTCTGAGCAGGACTAGCTTTAGTGACTCAGGGTCTAGTGTGCGCCTGGCCCTTTTGTAACTAAGCTAGAATCTTTATTCATAGTCTTCCAAGGATTCATCCTGACCCATGGTCATCCTGAAATCTCTTCTTTAGTATCCTTTGACCTATAGTAGTCCCTATATTTGTTGTTAAGATCCTAATACATCTAAGCCCAAGTTTTGCTGCTATCTCTAGGTAAACCCATGAACCAGCGCAATGCTACATCCTTGAGGGTAGATGTAAACATTTTTAACTTTTTCTCATCATCTGTATATTCATAGGTTCACCATATAACAACAAACTCAAATAGGAAAGTGTCAGGGTCCTCTATGGTCAGGCCATGGAAATGAGGTAGGGCAGAGGGGCTTATATTCTTTATCTTGGTGTCCCCATTGGTTTCCCTAATGGGGAAGGCACCCTTAATTCTCTCTCTATTCCCTTTGTAATTTTGGTTTTCAGCCATTGGTTCAGTAGGAATGGGTTCTTATTCTTCTTATTCCCCTATAGGTTCTTCAAATATGTTAGGCTTCTCACCTAAGGGTTCCTCCAGTTCATAGCCACCGAAGAAGAGAGAAGTTTGGCTGCTGGATGTAGTGGGGGTATTTGGCAAGAATTTTCCTAAATTGTCCCTACTCTTATGAGGCATGAAAGGAAATGTTTTTGGGTTGGTTTTTGGAATATTTTTAAAGTTGGACAGTACTTTGGATAAATGAAATTTCTGATTGAATGAAAACTACTGACAAAAAGAAAAGTTACTTTCTGAATTGAAATTCTATTTGCATAATGCAAAGGAAAGTAGATAATGATAAATGAAAGAAAGGAAGATACTAGATTACTTTTACAGAAATAAACTAATGGAAGAAAGTTGGAGACTAGAAATAGAAGAAAAGAAAATAGACTAGAAATAGAAGAAAGGAAAGCAGTCTCACATTCTACTCAGACACCTCCCTAGCAACGGCACCAAAAATTGATGAGCACCACTATTGCAACAAGGATGCTGCAACTCCTGGGCTACCAGCTTTACTTATCAACCTGGGGTTTGTACAAACTTGGAGGTGACAATGCTATATGCATAAGTAAAGTGAAGGTACTGCCTATTGTCACTTGTTCATCTAGCAAGAGACCCCAGGGGTTCCAAGCCAGACTTCTATAGAGTCAGAAGAAGCTTGATTCTTTGATGGAAGAAGAGAAAATCTATTCTAAGAGAGCTACTCTACTACGATAATGAAGAAAAAAACTTGTAATGCTAAATCACACCATATCCTAATTAACCATTTAAACATCTAAACTAATTAGAATTGCTAAATCAACACTAACCTAATGTTGCTATCTAAGTTACAGAAGTAAGGAGCATCAAACCAAACTAATGTGTAAGCATGGAAACTAAACTAAGTCTTTTTTCATGTTTTTGGTGTTTTGGTAAAATCCAGCATGCAAGGAGTCAAGCGGAAGAGCAAATGAAGATCGAAATCAACGAAAGGAGGATGTAACGAAGCAGAAGTGTAGAGGAACCATTGGATCGATCAGGAACAATATTAATGGGAGATGAGTGGTGGAGATCTTATCGGAGAATATTGCATGAATATATGGACAAATAAGACTAGGAGAAGATGAATGGTGGAGATCTTATCGCGGCAGGTTTAAGTCAAGAGATGAATGAACATGACTAATCGGAAGATGAATGGCAGAGATCTTATCATGGGAGGTTTAAGTCAAGAGATGAATGAACAAGACTAATCAGAAGATGAATGGTAGAGATCCTATCGTAGGAGGTTTAAGTCAAGAGATGAACGAACAAGACTAATCGGAAGATGAATGGCAAAGATCCTATCACGGGAGGTTTAAGTTAAGAGATGAATGAACAAGACTAATTAGAAGATGAATGCCAGAGATCCTATCATGTGAGATTGAGTGAATATATGGATGAACAAGATTAACGAATGATGAGTGGTAGAGATTTGATCGCGGGAAGAACGTGTGGAGTAATGGAGCAGGTTTCCATAGGCGGTAAGTAGTTTCTCGCGTGCCCTCAAGGCTGTAAGCAGAATTCCAAAATTTTGCGCGATTAGCCTAATTGGGTGCCATGTAGCATGGGAAAACCACTTTTCTCGTGTGCTCTCAAGTGGATATCAGTCGTGCAAGAATTCGCGCAAGATTGCGGATAGCCATTGGATCAAGCAAGGCTGATCAACGATGGAGATCGGCCAAGCTAGTTGGCAATCAGGTGATGTAATAGATGTTGGATTGAGGGCATGACCGATTGATGGTGGAGATTTGGAGCACATAAAGTAGGTGGAAGAATTCACAATAGCAATTGGATCAAGCTAGACAGATCGATGGTGGAGATCCGGAGCACACAAAGTCAAGCATTGAAATGAATCAAACAGTGATTGGTCAAGTTTGTTGTGGATAGTATGGTAAGGAGATCTACAAGTATAATCCACATAAGACATGATTTATTGGCTCGTGCTTAAGTATTTCATGCTGAAGGAGATGAGAATATGAGTGAGATCTATTATAGAAAGAGAGTGATTGAAGACGATAATGGTGAAATGAACCAAATACTAAATCAAGACAACAAACTCCAAAGCTCATGTGATAACTAGAAATCTGAAACATAACCAATCTACTCTACACTGTTGTAATGAAAATGTAGCTACTTCAGCAAATGAATGATTAAACCATGAATCTATGCGCTATACTGTTGTAATGGAAATGCAGCTATTTATGAAAATGAACGGTTAAACCAGGGATCTAAGCTAGCATACATGTATAGTAAAGTGGAGCCTTAGCTGCTAGGGTTGGGCCCTAACCCAAGAGCTTCAACCCTCTGAGTTAACTCAGTGCTGGCTCAAAACAAAACTCATTCTTTTTATAAAAAAAATGGATTACATCAAGAACTATCACAAGTCTTGCAGCTTGAAAATAAAAATAGAGTTTTACAATCAAAAGTATAAATCCTGCTAAGGTCCTAGGCCTCTCTACTTATACTTGTGAAGTCTCCAATGACTTCCTTAAAATAAGGGAGGCTCGGCTCCCAAAGTAGAGATAAAGTGGTGCTTTGACTTCCATGTGCTCAGCTACCTTCCAGTCCTCATGATTTGGCTGGTTGCACTCCGAGCTGATGAAGGAATATTCGAATGGAGGGGTAGTAAATGAGGAGGATTTACCTCCTATAATTCGTCTCCCTTGTCCCATTCGAGTTTTGACCAAGGTCTTTGCTAAAACTCCTTGCTTTTATCCTTTAATCCTACATTACATGCACATTAGACTACAAAGCAAAATATCAAACTCTAACTCATCTCATAAGAAAAATATAATCAAAAGTATGCAATAAACTATGAGAATATTTGGTTTGACTAAGCAAGGAGGTGAATTAAGGCCCATATAATTACTCAATGATGAGGCTCATCAATTCTCCAATAAAGAGTTATTCCAAATATCCCACAATGGCCTCCGTATAGACTGGTTCAGTATAAGGAACTTGTATGAAGTTCCACGTGTCACTGTTTCTACCTTCGAACTTAGAAACGATATACAAAAACCTACAGCCTATCCTATTTTTGTAACAGTTTACTAAATTTCAATTTGATGCTCAGAGAGAAAGTTATGACGATTTTCCCTAGGTCACCTATTTGAGATATAATTCAAGAGCCTGCAAAAACCCTAACTTCCTTGGATCATATCTCCGAAAATATAACCATAACAGATCTGAAATTAGGACTTGAGGTTCATCAAGATTTCATCTCAAATGGGTTTTAATTTCAGCTTCTGAAACTTCGTAGAAACAAAGTTATAGCGAAAATTTCACGATGACCTGTTTGAAGCAGCGAAACCCTAGAATCCAAAGCTCTGATACCAAATGTTATGCAACCAACTCACAAAATAGAAGAAAAGATAGATCAACGACTTCAAAATCAGCCTCTTCAAGGGGGAAACCTCTTTTACATTACACAAATGAACAATTCTTGGATGATACAAATGACAAGACCTCCTTTCTATATATAGGAGTCTAATGGGTCCCAATACAATCAGGTCTACATAACAAT
This sequence comes from Pinus tabuliformis, assembly GCA_031772625.1. NCBI lineage: Eukaryota > Viridiplantae > Streptophyta > Pinopsida > Pinales > Pinaceae > Pinus > Pinus tabuliformis. The sequence continues at coordinate 1,601,550,160 of CM062820.1, forward strand.
AATAATGTAGGGGCACAACAATAACAATAGTGGGCTTATATGGGGCACAATAATAACAACATGGGGACTATATGGGCACAGTAATACAATAAGGGGGTTACACTAATAACAATAAGTGGGTTACACTAGTAGTATAGGGACCTAACATATAAGCATGTACATAAGTGTGTCATTCATAATATTATATCATTATATCAAAATCACCCTCTCTAAGTGTCACAAAGCTGACCTTGCTAAAGTGGGACACTACAGACTTCATCACATGATTACCAAGGACATCTTGATAGCATAATGCCATAATGGTGGTGGTGGAAAAGCTTAGTAAGGTAGCTCATTTTATAGATTTTAATTCTACCCTCAAGGTTAGTTTCGTTGCTCATATTTTCATGAAGGAAGTATTTATATTGCATGGCGTACCCATGAAACATCATCTCAAATAGGGATTCCAAGTTTGTGTCATAGTTTTGGAAAGCACTATTTGTTAGTTTTAGAATTGAGTTAGCCTTTAGTACAACATATCATCCTCAAACAAATGGACAAATTAAAATAACAAATAGGGTTTTGAAATACATTCTAAGATTGTATGTCATGCATCAACCCAAGATGTGGGAAGAGTTTCTACCTTTGGTAGAATTTTCTTACAACAATGGGTACCAAGAATAATTGAATATGAGTCTATTTGAGGCTCTATATGGAAGGAAATGTAACAAACCCATCATTTGGGATGACCTAGTAATATGGTTATTATTGGACTTGATATATTGATGGAAATGGAACAAGAAGTGGTTTCTATTAAGAAGAAAAGTGAAAATATCTCAAGATAGAAAGAAGAGCTATGCATATCAATAGAGAATGCACAAGAAATTTCAAGTGAGGGAAAATGTTTACCTCCACATTAGACCAAGAAAGAGTTCGTTGAGAATTGGGTCTTGTGTTAAGTTAGCACCAAGATCTTGTGGACCATTTCAAATCTTAGAAAGAGTGGGAATCATGGCTTAGAAACTATTATAACCACCCACAGTGACAGAACATGATGTTTTCCATATATCTTTTCTTAAAAACTATGTGCATGATTCTAGTCATGTTGTTGATTCGTTTGTGATACAACTAGAATCCAAGGGATAATTCCAACCAAAACCACAATGTATACTGGATCGAGGGTAGATCACACTCTGGAATCAAGTAATCAAGAAGGTCAAGGTGTAGTGGAAGCATTTTGTACCATATGAAGCCACTTAGGAAATGGCTAATCAAATTAGTGTATCTTACCCATTTTTGCATACTGTGTAAGTAACTTTAAAAAGAGCTATGTATATAAATCTTGTTGTGAAGTTTGTGTTTGGGTATAGAACAATAAGGAAAATATTCCTCTAAGGGGGCAGGGTCTGTAACAACCCTTTTGCTACCCCTCTCATAAATGTCACTATGAATTGTAATTCATGTAAATAATGTGGAAATGAAAACATTTATTGGGATAGACGAGTGGACATGGATTCAAAGGTATGAAGAGGTGGAGTCTCTTGTAAAATTAAACCACTATATATATTTCACCACCTATCTCCCTAATGAATTTATGGTCTTGATAGTGAAAATAATTGAAGAGTGTAAGAGATTCTGTTGTAGCGGCTACAACCAACCTCCAAAATTTTGCCTTAGCCTCCTTTTGGAGCCTCCCTTCCAACCTTCACAGTAGCTTGCCTTGCTTCGTTAAGTTCACAAGCTTCAGTGTCTTTCTTGCACAAAGGTAGAATGTCAGTCACAACTTGATCCATTCCCCTCACAGGCTGTTCACTCGGACTGGGTCCAGCTCCAGGCTGAACAACTTCCCCTTGAAAATTGCGTATTTCTTCAAGGCAACCAACCTTCCCTCCATAAATTGTGAAATCCTCTCTGGCAGCTTGTTGGGCTCCAGGATTGTGCAATCCTGCCTGCCAACACTCCCAGCAGGATTTGCATAAATTTCCCCAGCAAGGTTGCTCAGGCCGAATTTGCACAAATCTCCTGTGAAGCCAGCCCAACTCCCAACCAGAAATGTGCATTTTACTCCAACAATCGAGCAATCTCTTACATGTGCAACTGAGTTGATTGGTTCCCTCCGAAACTGAACAAAATAGAATTTCATGCGTGGGCTGCTTCTCCAAGGCAGCATGCAAAAGCATCCCTTGTTTCAAGGATATATGTTTAGCAGTTGGAGGTTACATGCAAGGAGCAGTTCTGAAACCTCCCACCAAGTGTCGCTTCCCCTAGATTTGTGGCATGCGTGTCACAACCTTGATGTCATAAAAACTCATCAACCGGATGCTATAGAGCTCATTCCTCACATCAACCTTGTAGCTCTAACATCCCACATCACATCTAGGAGCAGTTGGTACATTCACCTCACTTGTTTTGGGGTAAGCCCATTTCCCATGCCTTATGTTGCATTTTTGTCGCTTTTTGTGTTTTCTCTTGTGGGGGTAATTTTTCTTGATTTCTTTGAACGCTTGTTGTCCTTTACATATATAATAGCTTTTCCTAGCTCTGTTTCAGTTCTCGTTTCTATCTCACTATTGTCGCATGCATGAAACTGTTTTGCACGGACGTTCGCCTAACTGGCAAACTGCCTCACCCACATGCATGTTGATCTGTTTGTTGAATCTTTCATTCATGTTTTGCATCCACTGTCAATCACTTCTGTTATCACTTAGTGTCGCCACACATTCGTTGTCTTAGTTTCTTTCAGTTGCCCGTTAGCGAGTCAGACCAACCTTGGCCCAAACTCTGCCTTCACTAAGGTTTCATTGCACAATTTTGGGAACGAAGGCTCACCTTCCTCTCCATATTTGCACATTCCTTCCCAACACTGACCTCCAGGACCATTTTGCGCATTTCTGGAGGACAATGGCTATTTGGCCCAAGAAATTGTGCAAATCTGTCCCTAGGCCAACAGTCCTTCCTAGCTGGAATTGCACATTATGCAATCCCAACAGTCAACAGCCAAACTTGACTATGCATTTCACAGTTCCAGCCATCAGCCAATCTCCCAACAGCCCAAATTGTGCCTTGTGCAGTCTTGGCAGTCGGTCTCCTCACCTCCCAACCGAAACTGTGCAACCTTCATGATCATGCACCCAGGTATGTTGCAAGTCAATTCTCATGTTCATTTTGGTTTTCAACTGACAGATTGCTTGCCATGAGTGTTTCCATGTCTCTAGGTATCCCAGGTGTTCATTTTCCTCTTAGCAGTACAGGTACAATGGTTTCCAGGAGAGCAGAGATGAAGACATCATTCAAAGCAAACTAGGGGTATGGTGTCGATCAAGTGTCTATGGACTTGCCTACCCATGAAGACATCAAGATGTTCGTAGAAAAGGACATCAAGATATGATAGTAGCAGCATCATAGCGAGAAACATCATGAACAATTGTTGAATACAGCATACCAAATGCAACGAATGCAAGAGGAGGGTTATTGACAACATGGAGGCGGAACAAGGTTGCAAGCTCAAGCATGTCCATTGATGATGAAAGCAACTTTGGAGACTCTGGCTATGAAGTGACGGTGCGACATGAAGATTGCGTGAAGGCAGAAGATGGAATAAAGAAGGAGTTGCATGTGCTGAAGTAGCAACTCAAGAAGAACATGAAGCTGCACAGATAGATGAATGAGTTACAACAGGAATAGGAACAACAGTGGGTGCAACATGCACTCACGTATGAAACTACACCCATACAAGTTAAGGATCCATCCCAACGGTTGACACAGAGCACACATGGTGAGCATTGTTTTTGATTGCATACAAAGGATTTAGTAGCATTCATGTCATTGAGTGCGTGCATGCAATCCAACCCATTCAACACACTCACCAAGGCAAAGATAAGAAGCAAGTCCAACTAGGGATGAACATGTGATCTAAAAATCACCCTTAAGTGATCTTAGTTAAAGATTTATTGAATGAAGGTATTACAGACTCATGTGCTGGTGTGTGTCTATGTTCTTTTAGGCAACAGATCGATCAGATTGCAAAATACATAGACACTAGAAAAATGGAAAACAGTAAGAGAAACATAGTACGCAAATACAAGAACACAAAAATTAATAAGGAGTTCACCCTATTCTCCAGGGCTATGTCTCTGGTCCAACTTTCACTGGTGGCCTTCTTTTATTGTGTCTTTAAAGCAGAGAATTACAATGAGGAGCTCAAACTAAGTCCCCTGAAACAGAATCGCTTGGCAGGGTGGTTCTTGGATTCCCCAAGTCACTAGAGTGCACAGACTCTTGGCCTTACCAGCTCTTGACCTCTCTGATCTTTTATGGGAGGAGCCCAATGTGGTGCTCAATTCCTGACAGATCCTCTCAGGGATGGCTCGATGCTGCCTTATGCTGCAGTTTAGCTCGACTCTCTGTCTTTCTACTCTTTGCTTTACTGTCTCTTCGTTCTCTATCTTCGTCTTCTTCTTTCACTGGTTCTTCCTCTCGGTGTTCTCTCTTTGTCTTTTGTTCTCTGTTCATGGCTTTAAAGCTAGTCGCTCTCATGACTGCTCGTTTCCTCTTCCACCCCCATCGGATCGCCTGCTACTGCTCGCTTGGAGTTCCCTGTCTCGGCGTCATCATCAATGGCTCACAGGGAGTGGCCACTTTTCCTCCTACAAACTGTGCCAGCTTTTCCTCGTCAGTTTGGTTCTTTGGTTACATCGGGAAATGACTCGTCCACCACCTCAGTAGTCAAATCGGACCTCAAACCCTTATACATCGTGGCTCAATCCCCTATCAAATGTGGCTCTTTCATCAGGTGCATTCTCAGCCGTTAGATCTGGAGCCCCCAGATATGATGTCATTCACTCATTTCGCGCAGTTGACTTGTTCGACCGTTAGTGTGTGATGAGCGGCGGTTTTCTCTCTCCTTTGCTTGCCATGCGTCGGGCACTGAATGGAATCGCTAGGTTTCAACCAAATCCGCTTACCGCCTAATGGTGCCCTCGCTAAATGCTGCCAATTTTTGAATGCGGGTCCTGCCTTTAGTGTTTAGCGATTTTCCCCACAGTTTTCCCAGCTTCCATGTGACCGAGTGCTTCAAGGTCTCTCCTTGTCGAGGGATTTTTCCCAACGATGCGTGATTATCACTAGGCGCACATCAGAAATGACCTCCTTTTCCCGATCTGGGATTCCCAAGTGCTAGTTTCACCTCCTGCACGGTCTCCATGGGCCTCGGTCAGCGCGCTTTGACTGAGGTGCTCGTCATTCCTCGTTGGCTGCCAACTGCCACTGTTCAGAGGTCTTCCTGATTGCTCTGTGCTCTTGAATTCAAAGTTTTGGTCCTAATTTGATACAATCATGGTGTTGTGATAATCTTCATGGATTTGATTCGGATCACGGCCTTCCCACTGAAAAAGATTTTGGACCAACAAAAGTTGGTTTTCAAGCATCGAATAAGTGAGGGTACAAGTGTCTCACTTGTCTAATCTCAATCCACTTTTCACTGCTCAGTTTTAAGCCTTTGAGCCCAATCTTGAGGTACTCAACATCTCCCCTACGCGTCATCCTCACCTTCCTGTCCAGAACTGTGTCTTCCTACAATTCATTAAGATATTTAGGTAGCAGGTCATCAATAGAAGGCAATTGACTCTGCTCTTCGGGATCCTCAATTAGTGAGGGTTCAAACAATCTCAAGCAATTTGCATTTACGACTGAGTAGATGTGCATGTAAGCTGGTAGATCAAGGAAAAAATCATTCTCACAATCTTCTCAAATATCCTAAAAGGTCCATACCTGATAGGCTTTAGCTTTTTACCTTCACCTTGCATCCTGTCCTTGCTAATATACAGCCAGACTTGGTCACCAACTTGGAAACTATGCTCCATCCGATGCTTGTCATGCCTAGCTTTGTATTTGGCTTGGCTCTTTTCCAGTTGTTCCTGTACTGTGTGGTGGATTTCTTGGATTTGTTCAATGAACCTAGTTTCCCTGTCGACATCACTGTGTCCCTCAACTGTGGTATCTTTACCAAAGACAAAATCTAAAGGATACCTTGGTGTGAAACCAAAACAGGTCTCAAAAGGAGATCTCTGTGTAGAAGAATGTTTTTCTCTATTGTAAGCATGCTGCACATAACACAAATGTTCATCCCAAAGCTTAGGATGTTTGCTGCAATATCCTCTGAGTAACTGGATCACTGTCCTGTTAACTACTTCTGTCTGGCCATTAGTTTGTGGATGAAAAGTTGTGCTTTTCTTCAATTTGGTGTCCATTAGTTCCCATAGACTTGACCAAAACTTCCCCACAAATCGGGTGTCTCGATTAGATACAATGGAAGTGGGTAATCCAAAATGAACCCATACATGTTGAAAGAACAGTTTTGCAGTTTGTTCAGCTGTAATCTGTTTATTACAAGGTATCAAAATACACATTTTGTTGAACCTATCAACAACAACATATAGATAATCATGACCTTTCCTAGATTTAGGCAGTCCTCCAACAAAATCCATGGAAACACTTTCCCAAGGGTGAGAAGGAACTGGTAGTGGAGTGTACAAGCCTAGTTTTCTATTGCTGGGCTTGTTTTTAGCACACATAGTACATCCTCTTACATATCTAGAAACTGTCTCGTTCAATTTTGGTTAGTAAGAAAATCTTTGCAGCTGTGCAACTATTTTACTTACCCCAAAGTGACCTGATATCAGAGAAGTGTGTGCTTCTCTAATTATCTTTACTCTCTCAGTTTGTGGAATGCAGAGTATCCCACAATGGTATAATAGCTAGTCCTTTACATGATAATCTAATTCTTCTCCTCGTTTGCCTTGATTCAAAGTTTTATATACATCTTTAAAGTCCATATCTTGAGCATATTGTTCAATGTAGCTTTCATGTAGCACAGAAGTATGCTTAAGTATAGTAGATGCATTTATAATGGGTCTAGAAAACATGTCTGCAACTTTATTATGTATGCCCTTTTTATTTTTGATGACTAAATGAAACTATTGTAGAAAACCCATCCATCTGTAGTGTCTTGATTGCTGCAACTTAGTTTGGGAGTGTCTATATTGAAGTGGTTGATGATCAGTATGTATTACTGTATCTTTGCCCATTAACTAATGTTTCCACTTTTTCACACTCTAAACTAATGCATACAATTCTTTATCATATGTAGGATAGTTAACTACTATAGGCTTAAAAGTCTCAGAATGATAACATATGGGTTTACCGTGTTGTGTCAACATTGCTCCCATGGCATAGTCATTGGCATCTGTTTGGATGTCAAATGGTATTTGCGTGTCAGGCAGTGCTAGTACATGTGCTATACTAATCTTTCCTTTCAAGGTGTCGAAGGCTTTCTGACGTATGCCTCCCCACTGAAACACCTTGTTCAATCCTGTTAAAGCATGTAAGGGAGCTGCAATTGAGAAAAAGTTAGAAATGAACTTCCTCCAATACTGTGCTGCCCCTAAGAAGCTTCTCACTTCTGTAGCAGACTTGGGTTTAGGCCAGTTTACAATGACTGCCACTTTAGAGGGATCTATTTTCGATTCACCACCCCCTACTATATGACCTAAATAATTTAGAGATGTTTTGCCAAATTCACATTTTGAGAGTTTAACATGCAGCTTTTCTCTTTTCAAAATATCTAATGTTTGCTTAACATGCTTTAAGTGTTCTTCCCACGTTTTACTAAAAATCAGAATGTCATCCAGATACACAATCACAAAATCATCAAGAAAAGGTCTCAGTACATCATTCATTAATCTCATGAAATTAGCAGGAGCATTAGTTAAGCCAAAGGGCATAACTAGCCACTCATACAATCCCTGCTTTGTTTTGAAGGCAGTCTTCCATGCATCTTGTTCTACAACCCTAACCTGATGGTATCCACTGTGCAAGTCCAGCTTGGAGAAATAAGCAGCTTCTTTCAATTGATCTAAAATATCATCTATGCGAGGAAGGGGATAACGATTTTTTATTGTTTTCTTATTCAGTGCTCGGTAGTCAATGCACATTCTCCACGAGCCATCTTTCTTTCTCACAAAAATGATTGGTGACGCACATGGTGATGTGCTAGGTCTCATGAACCTTTTCTCAAGCAACTCTTGCACCTGCTTCTTGATTTCAGCATTCTCTAAAGCAAACAACCTGTACATCCCAATGTTAGGCAATGGAGCATCTTGCTGCAAAATAATATCATGCATTATTTCCTTTTTGGGTGGCAGACCTTTAGGTTCTTGAAACAAGATATCATACTCTGAAACAACCTTTTCTAAATTATCTTGCTGTTTAGCATCACAGCCCTCAAATACATTGGTTTTATCAAGTTTTTTTTCATCTACCCTGAGTTTATGAGAGTATAATTATTCTTGAGCTTATGAGCTCTTACAAAGTATTCGATTCCATCTTTGACAAGTAGATACTTGTTCTCATCTCTATAGAAAATAGCTTTCCTATCATACAAGTAAGGACTTCCTAAAACAATTCCACATATATCCAAAGGAATTATGTCTAACTCAACCTCATCTACAATTGCTGACCCAAAAGAAAACTTGAGTTTGCACTGTCTAGTCACTTGTAGTTGTGCTTTATCATTCAAAATCCCAATGGGTATGTATTCTTGTGAGGTGTAGTTGTTGATCCCAACTTCTTTATAATTGCTTTAGAAATTAAATTTACTTGTGAGCCATTATCAAACAAAGTATCAATTCTTTGATATTTGGAAACAACCCGAATATGGAAAAGCTCATCTCTTTTTCTCTCATTTTCTTCATCAATAATAGATTGTGTAGAATTACTAGTAGATGCTTTAAAATTCTTACCTTTTATACCTATGGCTGCAATGGTTGTTTCATCTCCTGAGTCTGACCACAAATCTTTCTGAATAGCTGCAGTAGTCTTCTTCTTCCTGCCCTCAAACTTCTTAGGTCTCAGCTCTGGATGCAGAATCCAACAATGCTTATCATCATGCCCATCCTTTTTGCAGTGAGTGCATGAAGCCTTGCTTTTCTGTGCAGTGTTAGCCTTCCTTGCTTTCCATTTCTGCTTTCTTTTCTCTTTGCTTTTGCTTGCAGTGGGTTGGTATGGTCCCCCAACTTCTGGATTTCCATTTTTTCCTCTAGCTTCTAGATGAGTAGCTTGTACAGAGACCTCATCTATACTAGTGGGATTAAACATGAGGATGGTATGCCTCATGTGGCTGTGTATACCACCAATATACTTCAAAAGAGTTTCAGGTGAGTCTAATGAAATTCCTAGGATCAATGCTCTCTTTCTAAATTCTTGAGTGTACCCTTGCACACTTTTCCCTTTCAATTGCTGAAGAGTTTGCCAACTCATCATGGATTGTTGCATGTAGGCCAATGGATAGAACTGCTTTTTGATTGCAGAAACAAATTCACTCCAGACAGAGATAGTCTTACCATGTCTTTTCATATTAGCTTGGGTTCTGCCTTCCCACCAAACCAAGGTAGTGCCTCCAAGGCATAGGCTTGCCAGCTAAATCTTGCTCTTGTCTGAATCGATGTTCTATACTCTACAATAAACATCAATTTGTTTAATCCAATTGTCCAACTTTTCTACATTTAACTCTCCATCATATATAGGTAAATCAAATTTAACATCTAGTTTGATCAAAGATGCTTTCTTTTTGTGTTTAGGGCTGTTAGGAGGTGTGAGACAACTTTCCTCTTTCCCTTTTCCTTTTGAGCAGTCATGGAAGTAAGACTCATCTTCTCCTTTGTCTTGTTTAGAGCCTGATGAATCTTCATCCTTGTGTTTTCTAAAGTCCCTATACATTTCTTCTACCATGGAATTTATGGCTAGGAAACTTTCTATGAATAGAGGGTCTAACCCCATTGAACCTTCCTCTCACATTGTCCTCCGAGGATAGACTCTCCCAATTTCAGGATTAGTTTCGACCAACTTTCCTTATCCTAATTTGAGCTTTGATCTAGTGAGCATTCAATAGCTAAACCAAAACAAGCTTGTCTAACCTTACATCCCAAAGCTCTGATACCACTTGATCTGAAAATCACCCTTAAGTGATCTCAGTTAAAGATTTATTGAATGAAGGTATTACAGACTCATGTGCTGGAGTGTGTCTATGTTCTTTTAGGCAACGGATCGATCAGATTGCAAAATACACAGACACTCGAAAAATGGAAAACAACTTGGGAAACATAGTAAGCAAATACAAGAACACAACAATTAATAAGGAGTTCACCCTATTCTCCAGGGCTATGTCTCCAGTCCAGCTTTCAATGGTGGCCTTCTTTTATTGTGTCTTTAAAGCAGAGAATTACAATGAGGAGCTCAAACTGAGACTCCTGAAATAGAATCGCTTGGCAGAGTGGTTCTTGGATTCCCCAAGCCACTAGAGTGCACAGACTCTTGGCCTTACCAGATCTTGACCTCTTTGGTCTTTTATGGGAGGAGCCCAATGTGATGCTCAATTCCCGACAGATCCTCTCAGGGATGGCTCAATGCTACCTTATGCTAAAGGTCAGCTCGACTCTCTATCTTTTTTCTCTTTGCTTTACTGTCTCTTCGTTCTCTGTCTTCGTCTTCTTCTTTCTCGGATTCTTCCTCTCGGTGTTCTCTCTCTGTCTTTTGTTCTCTGTTAATGGCTTTAAAGCTAGTTTCTCTCATGACTACTCATTTCCTCTTCTGCCCCCGTCAGATCACCTGCTGCTGCTTGCTTGGAGTTCCCTGTCTCAACGTCATCATCAATGGCTCACAGGGAGTGGCCATTTGTCCTCCTACGAACTATGCCATCTTTTCCTCATCTGTTTGGTTCTTTGGTTCCGTCAGGAAATGACTCGTCTGCCACCTCAGTGGTCAAATTGGACCTCAAATACTTATACATCGCGGCTCAATCCCCTTTCAAATCTAGTAGTTTCATCGGGCGCGTTCTCGGCCGTTAGATCTGGAGTCCCCAAATCTGACGTCATTTGCTCATTTCACACGGTTGACTTGCTCTGTCATTAGCATGTAATGAGCAGTGGTTTTCTCTATCCTCTGCCTGCCACGTGTCGGGTGCTGAATGGAATTGCTAAGTTTCAGCCAAATATGCTTACCACCCAAGGGTGCCCTCGATAAATACCGCCGGTTTTGGAGCGCAGGTCCCACCTTTAGCCTTTAGGGGTTTTCCCCATAGTTTTCTCGACTTCCATGCAACCAAGCACTTCGGGGTCTCGTTGATGGAGCTACGCAATCTCATGTGGAAGCGGGCACTATCTCAAATGATTGTCCATCTTCCTCTTATTCAATAGCTCCACCACTGCCCAGTGATCTTGAGGATCATGATCACACACCTGCTCATCCTTCACACCCCCCAACATCACTTCACTCAATTTTCATGTAGCTTTGGTTATGAGTCCTTCCAGACCTCATATGCACTCTTTTCTAGGACCTTTGTCTTCGCACCAGGGTGTTCCCTCAGATGATGTTGTCTTGTGTTCATCCATTCCAGACCCTTCACTTGTTGTGAAAGAGGAAAAACCCACTGATGGAGTTCGTGTTGCACAACCAACATGCGCTATCATTCATGAAGATTATGAGTGGGAACTTGAGCATCAACCCTGGCGAAGGATGACTCCCTTTTATTTGAGCCCCCTCTGTTCTTTCCTAACATTGTTGGTGAACCTACCATCCATGATTTCGCATGTGTGTCTTCATCCATATATGCACCCATTGTTGATCTTTTGTCAAACACACTGTATGTTAGCCCATCATCCAACAATGGAGAGGACTAATCATTCATTAGAAATCTACTTGATCTTTCATCTGCTTATTCCAGAAATGCAGAGGGTGAACATCCTTCCTCCTCATCTAACCCTTTACGTGATTCATCAAACCATGAGGATGCCGACCAACATCTTGAATTTTCTAATCTTGGTTGTCGTGATCTCTTCACCTCATCATCTGATCACAATGTTGATTCACTCATTGTTAATCTGTCTAAGCCACTAGTCTACAAAGATCCATATGTCAACAAAGTCGAAACTCCACAGACCTTCAAGGCACTTTATCCCGAGCTGATGGTTATGTCAGGCCCTTGTTGTCCTGAGGTTGGTTTCACTTCTGATCAAGAAATTGTTCAATCACCCAAGGCTCCTCATCACTCATCTGTATGCATTAAAGATCCATATCACTCACATATCACACTTCCTCCACTCGAACTACACAATCCCATTGCTCATGCATTGGAGTTGTCTTACATTGCAAGCACTCGTGCACGACGCAAGTTATCTTTATTTCTTTCGTTTGCTTACATGTCACAATCAAGAGTGTGCTTATGCTTCAAAGTTAAACGTAGTGTCACACGGAACCATGATAAGTCCACAGGCTTCCCGTCATGCACATGCACTCACTTATGTCCCATGGGAACTTTGAATCATGAAGTGTGGTTATCTTCATTGTTATATCTTTTTTGCTTGTTGGTTCACACAACTGGGTTGCTCGAGGACCAATCCTTCACCAACATGGGTCTACCAATGTGCCGGTGGCTGCAATGGAAGTATCACTTCACGTGATCGGGCCCATGTACCGTTAGTGTAGGAGTAGGAGTAGTGCTCCTTTCAGTTGTTTGCTTGCATGCTTGTTTGTTTACGTGCTTTGTTTTCTTGTTTGTTTACTTGCTTCACTTTCATTTTTGCTTCTGCTCTTGATTTCCTTTGTTTATTGTTAGTTCGTTCGCTTGTTTTGTTCATAGGTTAGTTTTGCATGAAACCATGTATGACTCTTGAAGCGGGCTGGGTAAAGCACAAGAGGGCTTGTACAGCTGTCACTACTTGGTTATCTGTCATCTTTCCTTTTGTATGATGAACTTGTTACTTTTAGTCCACGATACGTCGAAGGAAAATATGTACTGTTCGAAGTGAACATTGGTGTAAACACAATAATTGCATGCTAACTAGTGTCGCCTTCTCTAGTTGATTTTTTTTGGGTTAACCCTTGTCAGCTCAGTCAAGTAGAGTATGATAAGGGGGGGAAATTAACAGGCACATCAAAGATACAATCAACTACTTCTCTGCTGGAACAAACTCTTTTGCTCTGAACAAGTCGAGATCCCTCTTCTACCTCTAAAATGAATAAGTGTTATGCACAATGAAAAATGAAAAAAATGAAAAGTAAAATGTTCAAAATGAAAATTGAATAAAGTGAAAGAAGAGAAAGGATTCCTGTGCAGGGAGGTGATTAAAGTAACACTGTCGGGGTACTGACCAGGTTCCCTAGTAGTGGAGCCATGCTTGTGTTCCTATGTGACTTCAGTGGGGTACTGTCCAGGCCTGCTGGCAGTGGAGCAACACTAGAGATGAAACTAAGACTCTAACAACTATACTTCTTGTGCACCTATATACCCCTCAAACCTAATCAAAACAACTATGTTGCCTTGGCTTGAATGTGTGTCAGTCGACCAAGGGTTTGACAGATGCTACATCTTACAATAAAGTTAGTGTAAAACCAAGATGAGTTGAAAATTGAAAAATACTTCCGGAGGTGTTAGACTTTCTTTTCACGAACAAGGTCCATTAAGAGAGCTGGAGTTCTACCAGTGTGTCACCAAGTGTTGTAGTGGATACAACCACCCTCCAAACCTTTTCTTTACCCTCGTTTTGGAGCCTCCCTTCAAGTTGACAAGCTTCAATGTCTTTCTTGCACAAAGGCAGCCTGTCATTCACGGCTTGATCCATTCCCCTCACAAGTTATTCACCCAGACTTGGTCCAGCTGCAAGCTAAGTAGCTTCCCCTTGAAAATTGCGCATTTCTGGAGGGCAACTAGCCTTCCCTCCATAAACTGGGTAATACTCCCTGACAGCCTGTTGGGCTCCAAGATTGCGCAATCCTGCCTGCCAACACTCCCAGCAGGATTTGCGCAAATTTTCCCAGCAAGGTTGCTCAGTCCAGAATTTGTGCAAATATGGACAAAAATTAGCTTCTCTGCTCAGAAATTGTGCAAATCTCCTGGGAAGCCAGCCCGACTCCTAGCCAGAAATGCGCATTTCTCTCTAGCAGTCAAGTATTCTCTTGCATGTGCAGCGAAGTTGATCGGTTCCCTCTGAGACTGAACAAAACAAACTTGCATGCATGGGGTGCTTCTCCCAAGGTAGCATTCAAAGGCATCCCTTGTTTCAAGGATCTATGTTTAGCAATTGGAGGTTACATGCAAGGAGAAGTTTCGAAACCTTCCACCAAGTGTCGCTTCCCCTAGATTTGTGGCATGCGCGTCACAACCTCTATGTCATCAAAACTCATCAACCAGATGATGCAGAGCTCATTCCTAACATCAACCTTGCAACTGTGACATCCCACATCACATCTAGGAGAAATCAGTACATTCAACTCAGTTGTTTTGGGGTAAGCCCGTTTCCCATGCCTTGTGCTACATTTCTGTCTCTTTTTGTGTTTTTGCTTGTGGGAGTATTGTTTGCTTGATTTCTTTGAACGCTTGCTATCATTTACATATATACTAGCTTGTCGTTACTCTATTTCAGTTTTTGTTGCTATCTCATTGTTTTTGCATGCATGAAACTATTTTGCACGGACGTTCGCCCAACCGGCGAACTGCCTCACCCACATGCATGCTGATCTGTTTGCTGGATATTTCATTCATGCTTTTCATGAACTATCAATCACTTCTGCTATCACTTAGTTTCGCCATGCATTTACTGTCTTAGTTGCTTTTAGTTGCCCTTCGACGAGTCGAGCCAACCTTGGGCTGGACTCTGCCTTCACCAAGGCTGCATTATGCAACTGGGGAAGGAAGGCTCACCTTCCTCTCCAGATTTGTGCATTCCTACCCAACACTAGCCTCCAAGACTGTTTTGCGCATTTCTGGAGGACAGTGGCTGCTTGGCCCAAGAAATTATGCAAATTTGTCCCTAGGCCAGCAGTCCTTCCCAACTGGAATTGTGCATTATGCAATCCCAACAATCAACAACCAGACTGGACTATGCATTGTGTAGTTCCAGCAATCAACTAGTCTCCCAATAGCCTAGAATGTGCCTTGTGTAGTCTTGGTAGTAAGTCTCTCGACCTCCCAACTGAAATTGTGCAACCTTCATGATCATGCAGCCAGGTATGTTGCAAGTCAGTTCTCATGTTCATTTTGGTTTTCGACTGACAGATTACTTGCCATGAGTGTTTCCATGTCTCCAGGTATCCCATGTGTTCATATGCCTCTCAGCAGTATAGGTACAATGGTTTCCAGGAGAGTAGATACAGAGACAACATTTAGAGCACACTGGGGGATGCAGTTGATCAAGTGTCTATGGACTTGCCTACCCACGAAGACATCAAGTTGTTCATAGACAAGGACATCAAGATATGACAACAACAACATCATAGCGAGCAACACCATGAATAGAAGCAGAAGACAACATACCAAATGCAATGAATTCAAGAGGAGGGTTGTTGATAACACGAAGGTGGAACAAGGTTGCAAGCTGAAGCGGGTCCATTGATGATAAAAGCAACTTTGGAGACTCCGGCTATGAAGTGATGTTGCGACATGAAGATCGTGCGAAGGCAAAAGATGGAACAAAGAAGGAGTTGCATGTGCTGAAGCAGCAACTCAGGAAGAACATGACACTTCACAGGCAGATGAATGAGTTAGAACAGGAACAGGAACAACAGTGGGTGCAACATGCACTCACGTATGAAACTGTGCCTGTACAAGTTAAGGAACCATCCTAGCAGCTGACACATAGTAGACATGGTGATCAGTGTTGTTGATCACATGCAAGGGATTTAGCAACATGCATGTCGTTGATCCAATCCAACCCATTCAACACACTCAATAAGACGAAAACAAGAAGCAAGTCCAACTAGGGCTGAACATGTACTTCGGAAAGTTGATGCGCATGACCACCAGCACACACTTGAAGATCAGCACTGACACTATGCATTGGTGTGTTGTCAGTTCAACCATACCTAAGAAGACCATGTGCATGTTAGCAGACAAGTTGGATGAAGGGGCCAAACTAATGCACTAGTTGCAATGGAGGCAAGAGTTCGCTTCAGCAAGATGTCACCATGAGGTGCATGCACACCATCATGAACAGCCAAGCTTGGCATCAACTCACCACCTTCACCATCACAAGCTTGTGAAAGAGTTGGTCTCATCACAGCGGACTGAGTGTGAGTCATGTCTTGCATGGCTTGCTCAAGCCATGTTGTCTCACATGAGTACATGTGCATTGTAATGTTGAGTCATGTCAAGTGTAAGTCAAGTGTCAATGGTTGGATGTAACAGTCATAGAGTAGGTGAAGATTCATGGGGGTAGTTGAACTATCACAAAGGGGAATGTCAAGGGTCACCCCACCCTTTGCTATAAATAGTCCATCATAACTCATTGTATAGGCTTTTGGTTAGCCAAGCTTCTAATAAGACTATCTTGAAGAAGGCTTGGACAGTATTGTAATGTGCCTTGACTTCACCACTGCACAGGGCTAGTACATCTCTTTGGAGGAGCAAGTAGATGTGGTTGTAACGTTCCACTGTTGGGGCTAGCAGGTTTACATGGATGTATTGTATGATTGAGACTTACACTTCTTTCTATCATAAGAGCCAACACATTTTCATTCATATGTTGTTACTGTAGTTGGATTGCTCCAGTTCCTTAATGATATATGTTGTTTAACTTACGTATTTGTGTATGAACTAATTTGTATGCAATTATATGAATCTTGTTGTTAATGTGTTGTATATGTTGTTAACGTTGTCACTGTTCATGTTGACTACTCTGCCGGACACTAGACAGAACTTTCACATGATCCTTTGATATAACAATCGTCACACTTGTATCGAACTGATCCATGAGTGTTGTTCGTGTTATCTTACCTTGTATGATGTGACTGTCACATTCGAGTGGACTAATCCGCGGAAGCTGTGCATGTACTTTTGTATTGTGTGTTCCTGGCCGAGTTGGGATTGATCCCTTTCAACCTGGAACTCACCTTCACCTCCTTCCCCCTTTGAAGTGTTGGAAACTCTCATACACCTTCCTTGACTCACTGCATCAGTCACAACCTTGTTGCTGACAAAGTTATCCTACTTTCATCTGTGTGACATCGCGGTCAAGGCATTACCTTATGACTCACTATTGGGACTCCTACGCAAACTTTCTGAGGTCTAATTGGGACTTCTTACTGGGGAGATCCCCTTGACATGTTGGCGGGTCCAGCACCATCAATAGATTCCTAAGAAAAGGATAGACTCATATAATCCCTAATCTTTTGGAATGCATTGGTGTCGTTAACGTGTAAGCAAGGGATGGGAAGCAAAGAGCCCGAAGAGAGATGGTGTGCAAGGGAGGCTTGTTATGTGGAGCCATATAAAAACACTAGTGGTATGTAAATAATAGAGAGAGAGTGAAACACACTTGAAAGCGAATACATACAGCATGATATCAAAGTGATAGAACTTGCTAGAGAAAAGGAAAGAAAGTGCAGTATGTGCACAAGCTTGGAAGCAAGCTAAGTAGTGTGGTGTAAGGAGAATATCGTAGTGTTGAGAAAGTGGAGACATGATGGGATTTACACTCCTACTTAGCAGGTGAAGACAATGTGTACTCTATAACTTTTTGTGGTGTTTAACAAGATAAAACCATAAGTGTGTGAAATGGATTCTTGTGGAGCCTCATAGGTGGAGACATGGTGTGCTTTGGATTCCTATGGGTTGGCAGGTGGAGGCACTATGTGCTCTAGAATCCTGTAGTGTGGAGCGGGAGGGGACACTGTGGGATCTGGATACCTGTAGTGGTTAATTGGTGGATACACTGAATGTTCTGGAATCTTGCAGTGTTTTGTAGGTGGAAAATTGTGTTCTTTGGATCCATGAAGTGTTTAGAAGGTGTAGACATTATGTTCTTTACACTCCTAGTTGTCATGTGAAGACACTGTGTGCTCTAGATAACTATGTGATTTAATTGAATTGTATTGGTGTGATTTCCCTTGAACACTTAGCTCCTAAAAGTTTGAATTTGGTTCAGGGTTGCTTAGCTACAAGAAAGATTGCAATGTAGCTAGCCTATGGTTGGGTGGATAGTTGAATTCCCTCCCTTAGTTTCTAGTCATTTAATTTAATTAGATAATTATATTCACTTCTATATATGTTGCACTATGAATGGTGAATGATATTGTTATGTGTTATGGAAATGTATGTATCAACACTACTAATGAAGGAATGTCTTCTTTTGGTTTATTTACCATGAGATGCTAATTTAAATTATTATCCTAGTTTTGAGGACCTACAAGTATTTGTGGTTGCTAATACTTTCTTGAGACACAAATTTATTTACATTTTATTGTATGAATTCTTGATGTGCTCAGTTAGTTTTTATTGTGTGTATATTCCATTGTTTGGCATGGCCATGAATATTTGACTAATTAAGACTATTGATTATCATTATGCTTGTCAGGCTAGGAGGTAACTCCTCAAAAAAATTCATGATATTCATTCAGGTTGGTATTTATTATATACATGAGGGAGAGACTGTTCATTTCATCTCCTGGTGACTCTTCATCTTTTCTATTATTTATTTACATCAATTACAGTTGTTCACCCAATCCTGATGATTAGGTGTCAACACCCCCCCCTTAATATGAAGGGATGTTGGTGAGTCCAAGCATCATTCTGAATCTTTCAAGCTTTTCTCTTCCAAGCTCTTTGGTGAATATGTCTGCAATTTTCTCATTAGTGGAACAATGGTGGAGATGGATTGTTTTGGCCTCAACATGATGTCGAATCAGATGATATTTAGTATTGATGTGCTTCGTTCGATCATGGAACTTTGGGTTCTTGGCCAACTTTATTGCCGAGGTATTGTCAATCATGAGTGGAGTCAATTGTACTTGTTTTACCTGCAAATCTTCAAGAATTTTCCTGAGCCACACAATTTCTTTTGTTGCCTCAGCTGCTGCCACATATTCTGCCTCTGTTGTGGAATCTGCTGGAACTGATTGTTTGCGTGATCTCTAGGAGACAGCTCCTGATCCAAGACTCATAGCATAACCTGAAGTAGATACCCCAATTTCTTTGTCTCCATTGAAGTCTGAATCAGAGTATCCAATCAAGTTGAAGTCACCCACCTGTGTATACTTCATTCCAAAGTCTTGAGTTCCCTTCAAGTACCTTAGAACTCTTTTTGCAGTGGACCAATGTCCCTCACAAGGCTTTTGCATAAACCTGGAGAGGATTCCAACATTAAACGAAATGTCTGGTCTGGTAGTAGTTAGGTAGTTGAGACTTCCTACAAGCTGTCTATACTTTGTTGCATCCTCAAATTCTTTTCCTTCAATGGATGTGAGCTTTAAGTTTTGTTCCATTGGAGTAGTAAGAGGATTGCATTCTGTCATGCCAAACCCGTTCAACAGATCTCCAATGTAATTCTTTTGAGAAAGGAATATGAACTTCGGATTTTGAGTTACTTCAATACCAAGATAGTAATGAACATAGCCCAAATCAGTCATTTCAAAACATTTCCTCAATTCCTTCTTTATGGATGCAATGTAGCTTTCATTGTTCCCTGTCATCAAAATATCATCTACATATACCACAAGATATACAACTATTTTTCCAACCTTCTTGACAAACAAAGTTGCATCATCAAGATCATAATGTTTGAAATTGAGTTTCAGAAGATGCTCAGTTAGTTTTTCATAACAGTCTCGTGGTGCTTGTTTGAGGCCATACAAGGATTTCACAAGTTTGCATACTTTATGTTCATGTCCTTTCATAGCAAATCCTTCAGGCTGGGACATAAAAACATTCTCTTTTAGATCTCCATTCAAGAAAGTAGTTTTTACATCCATTTGATGGACTTTCGAACTATTCTAAGCTGCTAGGGCAAAGAGTGTTCGGATGGTAGCCCATTTTGTTGTGGGGGAAAAAGTATCCTCATAATCGACCCCTTCCTTCTATGCAAAACCTTTTGCCACAAGCCTAACTTTGTGCTTGTCAAGTGAGTCATAAGCTTTATACTTGTTCTTGTAGACCCACTTGCAGCCAATTGGTTTGGTTCCTAATGGAGGATCAGCCCGCTTCCAAGTGCCATTCTTTATCAGGGCATCATACTCCTTTTGCATCGCTTCTTTCCATTCATCACGCAACTTCTTTGAAGGAAGTTGGTTCAAAATCTGTAGACAAATTCAATTCACAATCATAAGAAACATCCATATCAACAGGTGAATCAGAGTCATCTACATCACCTCCATTTTGCTGGTTTGAATTTCTAGTTCCTATCTTTCCAACCTCATCAGGATGAACACTTTCAAGTGTCTTTGTCAGCCACTTTGGGGGACCTTTCTTAGATGGTCTAGGCTGCTCCGTTGATTGAGTTGGGTCTGAATCAAGATTGAGTCTCCCAATTCTATCAATCACATCACTTAAAGTATCATCCGTTGTTGGAGTTTCATGCAGGGGAGAGAGTGCTTCAGAAGAAGATTCCATAGGTTTATCTAGTAAAGGAATCCCCCCTTCAAGATGTGGAATCTGATTATCAAATTCTTGAAATAATTTTGCATTTGCGAATCTATCCAAGCAATCAAGTTGCCACTCAACAACATTGTCAGTTTTGGATGATTCAAGAAAGATTACATCTTTAGATACAACAAAATTTTTATTGACCTCATCATAGAGATGGTATGCTTTGGAGGTGTTTGAATACCCCAGGAAGATACACTTATGACTTCTTGCACCAAGTTTGTTTCTATGTGCCTTTGGTATCAAGGCATAACAGGTGGAACCAAAGACCCTGAGATGCTTTATCGAAGGACTGTGCCCATACCACATTTCATAGGGAATCTTGTTTCTGATAGCATTAGATGGACATCTATTCTTTATATATACAGCACATAGAACTGCATCAACCCAAAACATTATTTTTACATTTTTGAAGAACATCATGGAGCATACCATATTTAAGATTGTCCTATTCATTCTTTTAGCTACACCATTCTGTTGGGGTTTATAAGGCACAATTGTTTGATGTTTGATCCCATGTTGGCGAAGATAGTTTTCAAATTCATTTGAAGTGTATTCCTTTCCATTATCAATGCG
Source organism: Pinus tabuliformis (assembly GCA_031772625.1). Lineage (NCBI taxonomy): Eukaryota > Viridiplantae > Streptophyta > Pinopsida > Pinales > Pinaceae > Pinus > Pinus tabuliformis. The sequence continues at coordinate 1,601,571,179 of CM062820.1, forward strand.
AATAGAGCCAATATGAGATTGTGCATAATTTTCAATCCATGTATGAAAGTTCTTGAATGTTTCAAAAGCACCATATTTTTTCTTCAACAAATAAACCCAACACATTCTGGTGTAGTCATCAATAAATGTCATCATATATTTATTTCCATTTGCAGAAGGAACAGGCATTGGACCACATAAATCTGAATGAATGAGTTCAAGTTTTCTATGCGCTCTTGAATGTGAATCATGAAAAGACTATTTGCTATGCTTTCCTAGAATGCAAGCATCATATTGCTTAAGTTTCCTAGGAATTGTAAGAAAACCAGTAACACCATTTTCTTCAACAAGCGGAGGTTGTCATAGTTCAAATGTCCAAATCTAGCATGCCATAATAAACTTGATGGAAGTGTACCTTCTTCATAATGAGAATTGTATGAGAAATGTTGTGCACGAGCAGAGGTACCCTACAACTTGAGAAGCCTTTCTTCTTCTATCCCCCTGATGACAAGTGAGTGGTCAGATGCTTTTCTCACCTCAAGCTTGCCATCAAACATATGAATGGAGTGACCTTGCTGGCGGATGTGGACCAAGGACAACAAGTTTCTCTTCAACTGTGGGAGATATAGAACATGATGCAGAAGAAAGTCTAGAAGACCAGGAAATTTAACCCTGATTGTGCCAAGCCCTGATGGCTTGAGTTTTGATAGGCCTGCAAAGTATACTACTCCATCAACATTGTCAATAAATTCTTCAAAAAAATCTTTTCTATGAGTCATGTGGCAAGTTTCTCTTGAATCAAGCAACCAATCATTTTTCCAAGAAGCAAGTGAAGCATTAAATAAGTGTTCATTTACTCCAATATTACATTGTGCCACAACATAATGAGCGAATTCAGGTGCTTTATCTTTGTTTGTGTCATTAGTTTTACCTTTGGGTTGGTTTCTTTGCTGCTCAATTTTGTCCCAAGGTAACTTGCATGTGGAGGCATCATGTGATCCATTTCGTTTACAGCGTATGTAGTGAAAATCTGACTTTTCTCCTTGAGAGTGTCTACCCCCCCTACCTCTGAAATATCTTCCTCTTCCTCTTCGACGACCTCTTCCTCTGGAAGAATCTTGGGCAAGATTCTTTTCCTTATGAGCAAGGCACACAACCTCTTCAGAAGATTCAGGTGTTTTCTTCTTTCCAAAAGCTTTCTCTCTTTCAGCAATTTTTTTTACAAGGGAGTCAAAGGTAATATCTTTGAGATTTCCATTTGCTTGCAATAAATCAAGATAATTGGAGTAAGTAGGATAAAGTGCCTTGAGAAAAGTGATCAGAGGAATATGCAATTCAACCTTGGTGGCTTTGATATTATGCATTATAGATTTTACTTTGGATGTAAGAGCAAGAGGATCATTATTTTGTAATTCAAGAGTCAAGATTTTAATCATGAGTTGAACAACTTTAAGTGCAAAGTGTGAGTCATAGAGTTCCTTTATTTTTTGTAAGGCTTCGAAAGCATTTGAAAATGGCCAAATATGGTGACTCACCTCTTCACTTACTGATGTTGCAATCAATGCATAGGCCTTGCCGTTCTTATTTTCCCAAACAACGAACCCCTTGTTTGAGGTAGGTTGTTCTGGCTCTTTGTCTTCGTCTCCAACACACACTCCTTTCCACAACTCATTGAAAAATGAGGGTGTGTTTTATTTTCCGGGACCACTCAGGATAGTTCTCCTTGCGAGTGAGAACTACTCCCACAATAGATATGATTGAATGCATTGTAAAATTTGTGTACTGTGGAAAAAAATGTGAACTGTAAAAAAAATATACTTCTGGTGGAGAAAAGCACAGTTCTGGTGCAATTTTTTTTTAAAATAATTTCACTCTGATATATAGGACAGAGCTTCAGAGAACCACAGAACTTTGAGCTAGAAAACTCCTGCAACATACCAAATCAACGAAAAGCATCTAATCTGAATGCAAAGCAAGGATTATTACCAGATAGATAGGCGTTGTCATCTTTGCAGTGGAATGGATCCAAGTTTAGACCACCACTCCAATCCTAAAACCCCCACAAAACCATATCTCAATTCACTACAACAACCCAACACAGATGCTTCAACCCCATCTAGGCGGATCACCAGGCGCATAGCAACCAACAATGCAGGAAATCCCTCTTCATTAGTCAGGAAAGTAAACAATACCCCAAAAAATAATGAACAGAGAAGAACTTTTGAAATGCCTCTGCGATGGATTTCTAGGGCGACAAACAACTATTTTGTGGGAGTATGTTTCGTTGACTGATTTGATAATATTGTGTGTGATCCATTTTGTGGCTTGATATGTTGCTGCTAGGTTGAATTTACATAGTGTTAGCCATGATTAGGCTTGATTCATTGCCTAGTAGTTGGCACGTTTATGGATCCATTTATTGTAGCATGACTTGGTATAATGTTTGGAGTGTTATCATGGAAATGAGGGTTTTATTCATGTTGAAGTGAGTGTTTTGAGCAATACTTTGCTTCGGGAAAGCTTGGGAATTCCTTAGAAATCCCTTGGAATTTCTAAGTCTGAGCATTGTAGAAAACAAACTTGTATTCAAGATCAGATACATCATGGATATGCTTGTGTATCCAAGCCGGACACACTTCAGTCTAGTGGATGTATTTATGAATATGGGCATCTAGATGGATTGCACTTGTGCACTTTTGGATATGTTCTAAATTTGAAATAACCTAGATATCATGCAAAGGAAGAAAGTAGGAATTACTATACGAAGTGGGTCCTAGATCAAGATGATATGTTGTTTGGATAGTGAATCCATGATCTAGTAAATTTAGGAGGTTGCACGTAATGAAAAGTATTTGAGAGTCGGATATGGGTCAAGCTTGATTTCATGATTTGTGTAATATATTTGGTGTGGGCCTGACATGGTGAACCAAGGTGGGGAACTACAGATTTGGTGACTCACGGATGTATCCACGACATCCAAGGAAAAAGGCATGGCACAAGCTTAGGGAAAGCCCGGATGGTGGGCCATGTTTAGATACATTGTGAAGGCATGGTAATCTAGGAGTTTGGGGGTCCGAGGAATTTTCCAAAGTGTAAATTCCATGCACAATTGGATATCATCTGGAATCAAATATAAAGGAAATTAACAGTTTACATGAAGAGGTTAGGCCTAATGGGACCTACAAGATAGGATGAGGTGGCAAACACCACAAATGCATGGCTGAGACAGTGTGGCTGCCACATAGGTTTTGTGGGTGACATGGAAATACCACGTGGGTCTCATGAGGGTTTCATGTGGAAACAACTTGTTGACATGCCATGGGTTAATTGGTCAACCTTTGAAAGGGCATATCTTTCAATCCATAAATCAGATTGGGATCAAATTTATATCATCAAAAATCTCTCAATGATCTAAATGCAATGGTGTTATCCAAAATTAATTCTAGAAACTCTGGAAAAGAAGGAATTTTGTAACCCCATCTTCATAGTAAGACCATGGAGGTCAGGTTAGTTGAAAGTAACAACTCCTATCAACTTGAGAAGTCCAACTAGTGGGAGGGAGCATTATAAATTCTTAAGAGGCTTCAACACTTGCAATACCTATAAATTTTCTATTTCAAACTTCAAAATTTATTTCTTTTATGTTTTCAATTTTACTTTCTCTATGGAAAAATGTCATTGAAGGTCAGAAATATCCATTTCACCACTTAGTCTCTTTTCTTTAAATTGATTCATGAAGAGAAAATATTTTTTTGAAAACATAGATTCTTATTTGCTATTTAAATGATTATTGAGTCCGAGTTAAGCTAATCATTTTATATTATTAATATTTTTCTAAGTTTATTAGATGAGGTGTTTGTGTGATAATAATCATTAGTTTCATTTGTGTTAAGGTTAATTTTACCATTTTTTTTTATTTTTTTATTTTTTTTATTTTTTTTTATTTTTTTATTTTATTTTTTTCTGCGTAAATACTAATTCTATTAAAAAAGAGAAAATTTATGTACAATGAGGTCGAGACCTCAGAGGGGGCAGATGCCAGCCCTCAGCCAGATATTCAGAGACATACATTTCATGCTTTCTGCTGTTTTCACATTACAGACTTCAAAAGATTTTGTGTTGGACCATGACCCCCTGAGATATTTCTATTCTGCTTCTAACATGACATAGCTAACATCTTTAGAAATTTTACTAAGACGCATACTATCATGCCCGCCATTAATCAAAAAGACAAAATGGTACCCATCAAACCCACAGTTGTAACTGTAAACAGAGAGCAAGTTGGCTAGCGCCACGAGCTTAAACAAGAACATAAACCAGACATAGGACCAGAGACTTGGAAACGAAGACACATAGTCAAAACTACACAGAGCAGAGGCAAGAATGCCACCCGTCGGTGATGAGCCGGCCTTAGTCTGCATGCTGCGGAGAGTCAGGCATGTCCTTATCCACCTGGCTAGATGAAGCGACCCAGGTGACAAAGCCATTGTCATCATTTCCTTCAATGCCGCCTTCAGGAGTAGTCACCAGATTGAGAATGCAACCTGCACGCTGAGACTGCCCGCAGGCCAGAGTTCTGAGTTGAGTCGACCGGATGCAGAGGCTCTTCAGAAACAGGGGTGTCATCCTACATATTGTCCGCGTTAGACACCACCCCGGCCCTTTCCCCTTGAAGAACGCTATCTTCCTGAGATTGAGAGGAAGTAGCGTGAGCCGAGCTGGTAGGATTACTCTATTTCTCAGTGAGTATAACTATGATGCTTGCCATCAACACAGGCCTGTTGAGCCTACTGTGGAAGGTGAACTTGGTAGTCTGAAAAGAATTGTGCGGAAGAGACCCAACTTGACCCGGTGGCAGAGAAGAAGGGGAGGTTGATGCAATGGGAATGACATTCTGCGGAGCAGGCCGAGAGGTTCTTCCTCTGTTCCCAGTGTTGCTTCCTCTGCGCAGGACTCCTCGACGGCGAGGCATACTTAGGATGACAGGCTGACTGAGAAAGGGAAGGAGGCGGAGCTGACGGGTGAGAATTGAGCGCAGAGGAGCCCAATAACATCAATTAACCAGGCGAGCTTCCAAATACGTTGAGCCAGGCAAGGGTGCGGGAAGAACTCCGAGCGGAGGTGAAATGAACCAGTGACAATGGCGTGAATTAGAAACGAAGCCATACATAAAACCTTACACAAATGCTCTTGAACCAGGCGCTCATAAATGCTGAACTGTGTGACCAACATACCGTTCTGCAGCAGATTCAATTCGCGTGCCTTTGAAGGTGTCTACTAGCCCGTGGCGCATGCGATGGGGGCCGTCCGCTAACCAGGTGCAGGGCCAGCTACCTGCTCTATGTGGCCCCTCATAAATAACATTGATTGCCACCCGCATCCGGGTGTGTGTCATCCTCCTGAAGTTTATCCTGTATCACAATTTTCTGGAACTCAGAGAGTTGATCCTCGGAGGCTATGCTGGAGATTGTGCCTGCAAAGAATTCTACCCCAATTTCCACTCCGAGATTAGCAAGAAAATCAGCGAGCTTGTTTCCTTCCCGCCTGGTGTGTCTGAAGGAAATTGCTTGATGCTGAGAAAGCCATCTGTCTATTAGCTCGAGCCTTTGGGCCATCCTCCAACTGTTGCTAATTTTATGTATGGGGGATCCATGCATTAGTTTTGTGACCATTCTTATAATGATTTGCGAATCCCCTTCTATGATAAGCGGAAAGAAGCTTCTGTCTTGAGCCAGGGTGAGACCTCTCCACAATCCCTCCAATTCGGCTGAGTTGTTGGTATCCCAACCTTTTGAGCCCATAAAGATGAGCTGAGGAGTGCCATAGTGATCCCTGAAGACCCCCCCATACCCTGCTTTCCCTGGATTACCCTTTGAGGCTCCATCGAAGTTAAGCTGGAACATGTTACTGGGCGGCGGAGTCCATTTTGCTGATTCTTTTCTCTTCATAGTAGGATTATTTTTTATGATCGTCTGCTGATTTACCTGAATCTTCCAATTGTCCCACACTGTTTTTTCCTGCGGTAATGAAGGGAAATCTTCTGGGTACCAGTCTTTGATTGATAGAGACTCCTTGATATTCTGATGTGTTTTGGTCCATATCTGCTCTAAGGACATAGATTGATCCTTAAAAACTCTTCTGTTCTGCTCTTTCCAGATGTTCCACATCAGTAAACCAGGTATAAGCTGCCATAGAGTGTTGAGGAGTTTGCTTTGGTATGGCTCTTGACTCCAGTTGCGAATAGTAGCTCTTAGATCTCCTTGCACTTTGCCGTCTTTTTGGCATCGGAAGGCCACCTTTTCCCACAACTTTCGTCCTATTTGACAAGTTTGCATTAGATGTATAGTTGTTTCCTCTTCTTGCTTACAGTTGAGACATATAGATGGGCCCGAGAAGCTTCTTTTCCTGAGATTATCCCATGTTAGAATTTTATTATGACATAGGAGCCATAAAAAAGTGGACACCTTCGGCCAGATGGATGAGTGCCAGATTTTATCCCATAAAGTGTCTTTGATTATCTGATCTTGGACTATTATCTTATACGCTTCCTTTGTGGTGAAGTTCCCTTTCCCTTTATATCCCCATCTTAGTATGTCCGGTTCTTCTGAGATAGGGATTTGCCGCTTTTGTAATTCTGTGGAAAGATATTGTTGAACTTGCTCAGAGCTGTGCATTATGATTTGATTTGCATCCATCCATTGTCTATGTCCCTGTGTGGAAGAGGGGTTCCAGAACTGACTAACCTTGGCTAACTGATTGATATCCTGCTCTGGTAATGGAGGGTTAGGGAGTGCGTCCTTTATCTTTGGGAGTTGCTGCCAGGAGTCTTCCCAAAATCTTGCAGTGCTTCCATTCTTGACTTCCCAGAAGCTGTGCTTTTGTATGAGATCTCTGTGTTGAATAGCCGAGTTCCAAATTACAGATCCCGTGCTTAATTCTGTCATTCGAATTCTCTCTTCCATAGGGCAGTTGCTCGCATACTTTGCTGTCCAGAGGGAGGCCCAGGGGGTATTAGGATTTGCTAGCCACCTCCACCAGACTTTAGCTCCCATCGTCCTATTACTGTGCCCAGGATCTCTTAGCCCAATGCCCCCAGCTTTCTTCGGAAGGCATACCTTGTCCCATTTAACCAGAGCCCACTTTCAATTGTGGCTTGAGCTACCCCATAAGAAGTTGCGCTGGAGATTCTTTATTTCCTTGAGAACCCATTTAGGAGATGCAAGAATAGAAAAGAGATACAAGGGCATGGAGTGTAGAACTGCCTTGATGATTACAAGTCTGCTAGCCATATTAAGGGTTCTGTGAGTCCATAGGGTGAGCCAAGCCTCAAGCTTTTCTAGCAAGTTTTTCCATGATGAGTGCTTGAGGGCCGAGGCAATTAAAGGAGCTCCAAGGTATTTGGAGGGAAGGGAAGAAATGGTGAAACCAAGGATACGGGCAATGGCTTTTTGGGTGGGAGCAGGGGTATTAAAGAAAAAAATTTGAGATTTGACACGATTAATAAGGGCTCCAGAGGCTTCAGAGAAGTTTGAAAGGAGGGATTTGAGGAGGCGAGCTTCTTGAACCGATGGATAACCAAAAAGCATGTTGTCATCCACGAATTGCTGGTGGGAGTAAGTTGGGGAATTGTTGAAGGATAGGCCTTTTAGACGCTGAGAGAGCCGGGCTGAAGTTATACTTCTACCTAGTCCTTCAGCCATAATAACAAAAAGAAAAGGTGAAAGGGGGTCTCCCTGCCTGATACCCCTGGAAGGACGAAACATTGCCGAGGGGATACCATTGATAAGAACGGAGAAAAAAGCTGAAGACAAAAGATTAATAATCCATCTGACCCATGACGGGGCAAAACCAAAGGCAGTAAGAATTTTTTGAATGTAAACCCAACTGATACTATCAAAAGCTTTTGATAAATCTATCTTAAGCAGCATACCTGGTTTTTTGGTCTGCTTCAAAGAATGGATTATCTCATGAGTTAGAATAATCCCATCCATTATTTGCTGGCCTTCTACATAACCAAACTGCTCGGGCGAGATTATGAGAGGGAGCAACGGTTTTAGTCTGGTAGCTATAACTCTTGAGACGATTTTATAGATGATATTGCATAGAGCAATCGGTCTGTACTTGTCTGGTGTATTGGATTCTTCCACCTTTGGAATTAAAGCAATGAATGTGGCATTCAGCCCTGGGTACATCCAACGTAATGAGCGGGACTCCTCCACCACTTGCCATACCTCTATTTTAATAAGATCCCAAAACTTATGAAAAATGTTTAATGTGAATCCATCCGGGCTCGGCGCTTTCCCTGCCTTCAATTGATGAACAACATCTTCAACTTCCTGCAAGTTGGTGGGCTTGAGGAGGAGACTATTATGCTCCTCTGTAATTACTTTTGGAATGTCCCTTAGGATCTTGTTTATAGCAGGCATTCTGTCCATACTGGGTTCTTGGTGTGCTTTCTTAAAGTATCTGAGAAATTCCTCTTCAATGCCTTCATGAGTCTCTATTCTATTCCCCTGCTCATTTTTTATATGGGTGATGTAATTGTTCATTCTGTGCTGCACTGTAGTTTTGTGGAAAAATTTTGTATTCTTTTCCCCGTCTTTGAGCCATCTAATCCTCGATTTCTACCTCCAGAGGGTTTCCTCCTGTTGAGCTCTCTCTAATATTTGGGATTCGATGTCTTGTTCCTGCTTGGTAAGTTCGTCGGAGCGTCCTTCAGTGATGATTCTTTGCTGGACCATCTTCATTTCTTGATTAAGAGTAGCCTGAGCTTTAAAAATATTGCCAAAAGTGGTGTAATTCTAGCGTTTGATTTCGCCTTTAAGGTGCTTTAGTTTTTGCTGAAACATGGACATCTTTGTACCGCTGATAGGATTGAATTTGAGCCAAGTTGATCTAACTAATTCATCAAAATCCGGATGAGTTAACCAGAATTCTTCAAATCGGAATGGACACCTGATACTGTTACCTGGCCTGTTCCATTGAAGTTCGATAGGCCAGTGGTCTGAGCCTGAAACAGGAAGGATGGAAGCAATGAATTCCCCTCCCAGGTGAGTTGCATTGTCTGAAATAAGGAATCTATCAAGACGCGAAGCTATCTGTTGCGATCCCTCTCTTTTATTGTTCCAAGTGAAGATGCCATTGCTTGAAGGAACATCTACCAGCCAGTTGGTTTGAATAAAGTCTTTTAGCAGGTTCCCGTCACTGTTTGTTCTGCTTCTGCCTCCTTGCTTTTCCTCCATTCTTGCTATCATGTTGAAATCGCCTCCAGATATCCAAAGCGGGTATAGCCTGTCTGAGTTGAGCTCTGACAGTGTATTCAGAATTTGAGCTTTGTGTGTAGTATCCTGAGGGAAGTATACATTAGTTACATGTCCATGGGTGTTGGTGCCGATTAGATGAAATGTTGCCTGAATGAAGCTCTTGTTAGCATGTATGTTGTTGAGTTGAATGACTCGCGCATCCTAGAGAATTGCCAGTCCTCCCGACACCCCTTGAGCATCAACAGTTGTTACTAGCCCTCCTGGCCAGGCTTTCGCTGCTATTTTTTCCAAAACTGTCGAGTTGCATTTAGTCTCCTGCAAAAAAAGTATACTTGGTTTTTCCTGTATAAGCATATTTTTTAATAGTTTGCCTTTCCTTGGGCCGTTGAGCCCCCTTATATTCCATGATATCAGCTTCATTGAGAAGGATGGGGGTTAGTGTTGAAGTACTTGGTCAGCTTGGCATACCTCCCTGACTCAACTAACACCTTGCCTATCTTGATGGTTCTCTCGAGGGTTGTTTTTCTTCCTCTCTTCTTGTTGTCCTTGGTGATAAACTTGCCATCCCATGGACTTCCTATCTGGACTCCTAAAGAGTATTTCTTCTGTGCCCGATTAAGGACCTCTACCAGGTTGTCCACTTGCCGGTCTGGTATTTTGTCAAAATTCCCTGTTTTGCATGCTTGCTCCAGTCCTAGGATATCCAGTTCACCTATGTCTATATTCTCAGGATCTTCTTCCATGATCTGGGGTTCTTGAGAGGGTTCCTCTCTTTCCTTTGGTGTCTTGGAGCTTGGTTCCGGATTATCAACTTCCATTCCTTGATAATGCCAGGATTGAGTTCTGGTTTGGGATTGAAGGATTGATTTCTTGAATGGGACATCTCCTGGTTGCTGTGAAGTTTCCTCCGGCTGCTCTTTATTAGATTCTTTGTCATTTTGCGGTTCCTTATCAGGATCTTGCATGTCAGTCTTGGCTAGAGCTTCAAAGTTGTTACTCATTGAGGGTTTTGACATGTTGACTGGATTTGTCTTGGGATTGGCTGTCGATTTTTTGTTCCCTCTTCTTCGGTTCGTAACCTTGGTAAAACCATCAGGCGTTTGGTTATCTGAACTTTCTTGAGAAGGGGGTTTCCTATTCAGAGGACAGTCTCTGTAGAGATGCCCTATATCATGGCATTTCCTACATCTAAACGGTACATGCTCATAGTCTATAACTTGAATCCATTCAACATCTTCATGAAAGAAACTTACCGTGTCTGGCAGGGCTTGCTTTAGATCCATGTAAATGCAGATCCGTGCATAAGACATGTATCTGCATAGTTTTGTTTCCTCTGCGACCTTGACAAACTCGCCCAGTGTATTCCCAATCTCCTGAAGAGATTTTTCTTCCCAGTATTCCCAAGGAAGCGAGTACAACCTTATCCACATGGGGGCATAGCTAAGGTCTTCCTTGTCTGGATTGAATCGTTCGACCCACCCTTTGAGATATAATCCTGCAGAATTGAAAAAATAAGGACCCCCATCCAGAATCCTATTGCGATCTTCCAGGCAGTTGAAGACTGCAGTAAAAAACCCCTTTGGCCCTAGATGCAGAGTGATGTGTCCTTTTGGGTTCCATTTGGTGCTTATCCAGCTCCTCAGCGCTCTCTCAGTTGGCCATATTCCAATGAATTTGCCGATCAGCGCGTGATCTCTCATAAACTGTATTCTGGCATTGATACGGTGACTGGGAAATTCCACTCTTGGCCTGTGAGTTGCCACTGGCCTGCATGTGGAGGAACTTGCCTTATTTTTGTCTTCCTGACCTGGCTCCTTGTCCTCTTGCTTGTTGCGTCCCGTATTACCTCTGTTCTGTTCGTTTTCTTTGTCCCATTCTTCCGTCTACTGCGTTTGACTGTCTTTTTTGGGGGGAGGCGCATCGCCCTCCCCCTGAGGGGGTTGCATTCTTCTGTTTGCGTATGGCCGGCTCACATTAACCACGTATCCGCTCTGGTGTCTTCAGTACTGCGCTGTGCCTGTCAAGCCTGCCGTAGCAGGGGTTGCAGAAACCCTAGGATGGGTTACAGAAACCCTAAGTCGCTGATCAGGTTCCAATTTTACCATATGTTACTAAGATAGTAACAAATATTTACTTTAAAAAACTATGAATCGACTTTAAAGTAAAAAAATATGGCTTGGCTTTAAAGTAAATATAAATTTATGTTTTTGAGTTAGAACTAAAAATAAAAAATCTTGCTTTTTTTAAAGTAAATGTTTGTATTGGCTTTGAAGTGAGGTATTACTTGATAAACATGGACATTTTAGAGAGGTTGGTGACTAGAAAAACCCAACCATATAAAAAATGTAGCATTTTCAAAGAGGCAGAAGATAAAATATTGCCTAGACAATCAAATTTCAAAATACATGTGCAGTATATCAGGCCTTAAGGCCTTAAGGAAACTCAAGAAAAGGCATAAACTAAAAAACTAAAACCATAGCATGGGGAGATTAATTAGGAAGAGGGATTTGAATATGTGGCCTTTATCAAAATAGGATCCTTATTGTTTCCTAAAGAGCAACTAGGATCTGGAGGGACGCATATATGCTTTCTAATGCACTCTAGTCAATGATCTAAGATATATTGCAAGTGGTCCATAGAGAGGAGGAGATCTACCCTAATTTCATGCCTATCCAACAAGACTCTTCCAAGCAGATATTTCATGTGTCAGTACATGTCCATCATGTACATTTATTGGTTATACCAACCATGTAGTGTCTTGTGTTAGGAACTCAATATTCCACATCAGCTAGAACTTCCATGTCTGAGAGAAGGTGTCACTTGTTGGAAATATCCCTCTCAACCTAGGTAATTTCTACTTGGATTGGAAGGGAAGTGAGTTCTCAAAACCATATTTTTGAACCTTTAGCTCTGAGTTGAGATCTAGTAGTTACCTGATCCCCACGCTCCTGATAATACGAAGCCCCATGGAAAAAATGAGCACACTAATGGGGCATGCCTATTACACGATGACATAAGGCATCCATGACGAAGAGGATAAAGTCATCTAGAGTGGGACAATGGAGAGATGAGAGTGAGGTGAACAATGTAATAATGACCTAGAGCATGGCCTGAGATTGAAGGGGGAGGCTCAAAGGAGAGCTCGAAGAAATGTGACCCCACAAAAACTAGAGAAGCTCTAAGAATCTCAACCTCCCATATACTCAAGAGGCCCACTATCATAGAAACTAGACTAGACAAAGGGGGAGAGAGATAAAACATAATAGAAACATAACCCAATAACCCAACATGATAGAGAATTGAAACTGCACTAAGAGGGTAACTCGAAATCCCAAGAGAGATGGAGGGGTGGCAAACATAAGAGGAAGGATGTCATCACCGAGGAAGAGAAGGCTCCTAACCCCACTAGAAAGAAACTACTTACTAGTAACCATGAGGTGTTACTCTTTCCTTAAGATGGACTTAGAAAATGGCAATGAATGCAACTTTATGTTGTGGATACAAAATAACGGAGTGATGGAGAAAAACTCTCTTGTAGGCAAGATTTCTCAATTGTGCTTCCTATGGAGAGGGCCAAGGTAAGTGAATGCCAGAGAAGAAGAGAATGTAGCAGGCTTGCAACATACTGATAAATAATTCTAAGAAAATTTGAATATGGTGCATATGCCCCAGGTTAGTAGTATGAAATGTTGCTTCAATCCCGGAGTTGAAATTATAACAATGAACTACATGTTCCCTGACCAGAAGTATGATACTAGAATTTACCACCAGAGGTGACATGAGTGATGGCCATCAACATGGAAACTAAGGCATTCATCAATGGTTGCAATAAAAGACTAGTTGCACTAGGTGACCAAAGTTGTTTAGCAAGTAGGAGGATTCACTGCCAAATTGAGAAGACTCATTGAGGCTTAAAATCATAGGGGAGATGAAGCATGTATTGGGCACCAAACAATGGCATGGGGACTTCCTCCATGCTACTTTCAAATACCATATGGAAACTTGTAAGAAGGGTGTTGTCATGACAACCCACCCCACCATTTCTTGTGTTAAGCACCCTATGTAAAAAGAAATTAAAAGATTGTTTTTACCATATGTTATTCATAATATAATAATAAAATTTATTTTTTACTTAGTCATATAAATTGAAAAAAAAAAAACATTTATTTAAATAATTTGTAATAAAAAAAAACTTATCAGCTAATAACAAAATTAATTAATTAATTAAACTCTACTCAAAATTCATTGCATGCAAATTGTTTTATAATATAACATAAGAAATGTTACCCTATAATAAATAAATACTTATTTACTTAAAATATACAATATTCTAATTCAAAACAAAATGAATTAATGAATTTTATCTATACACGAACCAAAATTCTTTGTTTTCCAAGTTGGCTTTTCTTCCTAGTTAGGATCTGCTTCATCAATTTTCAAGTCACATGCATTGCCTACATAAACAAATGTGTATGCAAACAAAATATTTTCCTTTTACTCACCCCTGTGTGCCTCTGTTTAGTATTTCCCTGAGCAAAATAAATAAATAATTCCTTGTTTTGCATTATAACTTTTCATAAAGAAATAAATAGTTAAAAAAAAAAATCATTCCTGGTTTTTGCATGTATAACATTCCACAAATAAATAAATACTTAAAAAAATTAAATAATTCCTGGTTTTGCATGTATAACCTTACACAAATAAATAAATACTTAGAAAAATAAATAAATAAAAAATTCCAGGTTTTGCATGTATGAACTTCCACAGGCATATTTTCCCATTTTACCTCTTGTTTGTAGCTCGCTGCAATGTAGAGTTATTAATCAAATGGAGTGATGGTGAGGATCACTGGTTTTTAAAAAGCTTCATACGTTATGCATTCAATCCAATTGCTAACATTTCACTTTTCTTGAATCCGATTTAACGTGTAACTTTTTCTTGAATCCGTGTAACAGATTTATAAAGGTGGGATGGTCAGTCTCCTTCTCCACTTATCTCACACAGAATTCGAATTTATTAGTGTACAGAGAATTTGAATTTCAGGCGCCCACGATGGAAAGAAGTAGAAATCAAAATGGTGGAAGATGGCGAGCGATAGGAGTGCACCTGGTGCCCTGCTACTATTTCCTCATCCTCATCTTTATTCTCGCCATGGCAATGGACGAGGACAACCCCGTCCACTACGTGGAATCCCCATCCACAGATCAAGTGTTCGAATCCCTCCTCGCCGCAGGATACGCAGAGATGGCTGCCATTCTCCGCCACGCGGACGCTGCAGGTTTCGACATCGCGACCTGCAAGAACGTAACAATCTTCGCCCCGCCAGACCTCGAACTGTTCCCTATCGTCGGCTCCCCAGCTCTTCCACGCTACATTCTTTGCCACGTTGCAGCGCAGAAGCTTTCGTACGGTGACCTGGTGAACAAGACGTCCAGCGATCGAATCCCCTCGCTGGCCTTGGGCCGCTCCATCCTCGTCACCACGGGACCTCTGACGAACCGGGGATCCGGCAAGTACGTCGTGCTCAACGGCCGCGCCAGGGTCGTTTCACCGGATCTTTACGGCGACGCGAACCTGGTAATTCACGGAATCGATCGCGTTCTTGATGACGGAAAAGATGAGGTTCTTTCAAACCTTGTGACGCGTAAGGCCAAGAAGGGCAAGAAACGGCGCAAGAAATCAGGAAGAAAGGGATCAAGAATGACCTGTGCCTGCCGTCATCACCACGAGATGAGTCCACACAGTCCCCTGGTGGTTTCTTCTCGGCCGCTGGTGGAGGATTTGCATACGCTACGAGGTTCGAACCGCGGGCGGGGCGGTTACAGCAATACGAACAAGTCTCGCGTCACGAGGCGGGCAACGGAGGTCCTGGAATCGATTCCCGCGCTTGACTACATTACAGCGAACCACACAGCAGCCCCAACACCGAATTTCGGTACTCCAGGGTTCAAGATTTCAAAGGAATTAATGGATATGTCACCGTCTGGTTTAGCAGCTCTGCCGTTTGAGGATGATATTGATAAAGATCAAGATCAAACAGAATAATTAATCATTTTATATTCTTATGTTGTTTGTTTGGTGTCATTTTGACATTTGTATTATTCGTGAATTCAAGTACTGGTTGAATAGCTTCAGCAGAGAGTAGTTCTTGATGGACTGTAGAATAGTGTAACAGCAGCTTCAAAGCTTCTTGTATTGTATTTTGCAGAATGGGGTTTCCAATTTTCAGTGCGGCATGGCTGATTATTTCTTGATGTTTCTGTTGTTATAATGGAATAGGATGGAAATTTAGTGCTGTGTCTATTTTATTTGTTGCAATGTAGTTTTGAAGCATTGATATGGGATTAATTGTTCATTCAAGAAAGTAGTCCCAAGAATCTGGGAATAATTTGGGAATTGCCTGAAATCTATAATCCTAAAATAAAAATAAAAAAAGGTTTTGATGAAAATGCAATTGGATTTTTTTTCTTTTATTAAATAAATAAATTAAGCAACGAATCTTATTCAACATATATTTATTGCTGTAATTTTAAGGAATTTCTTGGATTCCATGTTGTAACGTTTTTTCTTATATATCAGGTTGTATAATGAAGACATGCTAATTTGGATCTAAGACGATATCAATCAAGAGAATAAAATAAAGAATAGTTTCCTTAATCTTGAAATTATAAGATAAAGAATAGTTTCCTTAATCTTGAAATTACAGGTAATGAATTGCTTCTAGATTATCTCAATCTTTAATTAAACAGATAAAAAACTAAACCAAATAAAAAGAAAAAATACATAAATTAAATTAAAAATTAAAAATTAAATAAAATATTAATCAAACAAACTAAAAACTAAACCTAATACCTTACCTCATATATGTTTCATGTAAAACAAAACATAGTCTTCATTAAGACCTTGCATAAATGGACACATTTCATAACACCCCTTTAGTAAACACGTTGTCTCTAAATTATAACCCACCTACCCTCTTAGCATTCTTTAATGTTTGAAGATTAGGTTAGGTTACGAAGACATGGAGGGTTTCACTCACATTGAAATTACGAAGTGCGGCACCAATTTACAAGTCGAGTCACTGAAACCGCACCGCTATCCTTGTCGAGACCCTATAAATACAGTGATTGCAGGGGGCGTTTATATCCCCCTGAGGGGGAGAATCAAATCTTTTCTTTGCCACTTGTTGTAGATAGTGATAACTCGTCGTTGGTAATAAAGCCAAAGATGTTGTCATCGTAACCATTGAGTCTTTTCCTATTGAGGGTTTTCTCACGAACGGAAGAACAATTGCGACTATTGAGCAACAACCCTGTAACGAAGAAGATGAGGTTACGGTGCAAGAGGCCGTGGTTGCAGAGGAAGAGCCTTAGCCAAAAACCCTAGTTGATGTGGAAGCTTTGTTTCAAAAGCATTGTATATGTAAGAGTTTCTTTCATATCTCAGTGAAAATGGTGTCTAGACACTCTTTGTTTTTATGGGTGAGATATACAGATCCTATAAGGGACCTCAAACTTTTGTTGGAGCTCAAATCAGGCTTCCTGACGGGGTTCAACGGGGTCCAATGCCTCCTTTATGAAGGTAAGCAATTAGAAGATCCTCTTCCAATCTCCCTTTATCATATTTGTAAGGATTCCATGGTGCTTTTGACTCTTCGTTTGCGAGGGGATGCTTTGGGAAAAATCTCTTCCTCCCAAGCTTTATCATATAAAGATGTAGTTCGTAACCATACTTTTTAGGGTTTTCATCCTCCTTCAACTATCCTTCAAACTCCAAGTAAGCAGTGTCTTCCGAGGATGCACCTAGTCTATTTATTGTGAAAAAATCAAAGGACACTCCCTCCGTTGACATTTCCCATCCAGATATAGGAAATCTTCATGAGCTACTGGCAAAGTGGGGCCTAATTTTTCATTTCAATGGGTTGCGGCCTCGAACATTAGATCTTTATAAATGGATATAATCAAATTGGACCAGTTCCTACAAGGTTATCTTCTGTTATAAGGGCTTCTTCATAGTTATGTTTGCTTGACAAGAAGATTACAAGAGTGCTCTATTTAAGGGCCCATAGTTCTAGGGAAAAGCGGGCTTTTCATGACCCCTTAGTTCTCAGACTTCGATCCCTCTATAATAGTAATCACAAAGCACCCTATTTGTCTCTGACTTCCAAACTTGTCAACTCATCTATGGCATGATTTAATGTTTACAAGCATCAGTAACACCCTAGATCACTTCCTAGCCATAGATATTACGCGAGACCAAAGTGGAATTTATTCTTTTTGTAAGATTTGTGTATAACTCGACATCAGTAAAGGCTTTCTCAACATAAGCAACATGAAAGTAGGTGATTTCCATTGGACCTAGTTCCTAGACTATGAGAACACAACTTTTCGTTGTCGCCTCTGTCATCAAACAAGACACCTACAAAACTCCTGCACTCAAAAGATGGTAAAATGGAAAACTAAATCTAAGGCTTGAAAGCCATGTTGCCCTTCCCCTATGGAGGAAGAGGATTCCTCATCTTCAAATGAGGAGGACAGTGAATCAAATGATGAAATTTTCTCTTCGGATGAGGATTGCAAGGAGAGTAGGGAGAATAAAAGTTTAGCACTTCACATAGGAATAGATAGTACTACTTCTTCATTGGGAGCAGCAAAGCGAGCCCGTCGATCCAGAATTCGAAAAGGACGCAATGACAGCCTATCAGAAAATTCTCCAACAAGTTGTGGCTACTCCTTCACCAAATGAGTAAATAAAAGTAGCCAAAAAAGAAAAAAAATCTAAAAACCAACTCAAAGATGAGTGATACTATTATTTTTTTACTATATTTACCCTAATATCTACTTACAATTTGGTTCTAGTCTCTATGTGAAAACCCACCTTCAAGTGGGTATTGTAAACTCCATGCAAAAAAAATTGATCAATGAAGTCCTATGTATAAATTTACAATCAAACAAAAAAACCTTGCTTTCAAGTTTGGACCCACGAATAATTAAGGTATAATACTTCCCCTTAACTGTGGTTTCCGCCAACATGAAAGATGCATTATTCTCCTTCTTTTATGCTCAAACTTATAGATTCGAGCGAGGCCAAACAACCCATCGGGCTCCGCAAAAGTTTTAACAACATTTCAAGTAACGACCCAATAACAGTTGATCCAACTTTCCTCACTACTAAAATTTCGTCCGAACCAAGTTGCATATTTCCTCCGACAACTTTAAAATGTAATTTTAATTATAGATATATTACCATTGTTTGATGTTCTAATATAATCTATATAACTATACCTTAATATATATAAAGTTTATATAAAAAATATTCATTCTATATATATAGAATACAAGTACATTTATATATATATATATATATTTTTGAAATTGTATATTTATATATATTATATCATTTGTACATCATTAAAATTTATATATACGGTTTATAATATTTAAATTATTTATTTGAAATTTATATCAATATATAAATTTGGAATATATAATTAAATTCATGATTTATATTTAAAACTTAAAACATATATACATTTCAGATTTGTTGTGTTGGATGGAAAAATTGTGCAGCATTTAGTTCATTTGTAGCAGGGAAGAAGTGTTGAGGTTTCATAGAAATGGTAGTGTTTAATATTTAAAAGGAAAACAATATTAAATTTAATATATATTTTTAGATTTTGTGTTGCCTTGAACATTTTTGGAAAATACATTCACATTAAAATATATTTTATAATTGAAAATATTTTATTAGGTTTAACATAAAGTAAAATCAAATTTCAGTTAATAAAAGTACGTAACAAAATTTTATTGAGGTAACCAAATGTTTTATATAGTTGGAAATATTTTATTAGGTTTTACGTAAAGTAAAATCAAATTTCATTTAATAAAAATACATAACACAATATTATTGAGGAGAAAATTATTGAGGGTGAGTTTATAGTTTAATTTTATTTATCAGTGTATTTTATATTAGAGAGTTAATTCTTACCTTTCTTTTATACGAAAAGGATTGTTTAAAGATTTTTTAAGGTGAAACATTTGAGTTGATGAAAAGGATTGAATATATATTTAGTCAAATAACTATTATTAATGTAATTTTATTTGGGAAGTTACGAGAACTAAATGAGAAACTAATTCCTATAAATATAAAAGAGGACATACAAAGTTCGTTTAAGAGTTTTTTTGGCAGATTGAAGGATGGTGGGTTGGAGATGAAGACTTATTATTTTACAACCATAATGTACTTGCTACAGTGGTTCTTCTCATTGTGTGTGATGTTTTTTATTCAATAATATTGTGATTCATTTCATTCTTCATTTCTTTTTTATGTGTTCTTTTAATGTGAAGTTTTATTTACGAGTTCATTGTACAAGGTTATCGATATAATTTGATTATATAATAATATTGAATACAATAATGAATTAAATGTTTGAATACTTGATATTTAAGGGTTTTAAAATCATATTTGAGTTTATTTGTTGCAGGTTGAAATTCTTATGATACATGTTATCTAGGGTTTATTTGCACATTAAACTTAAATGGGAAAAACCAATTTTTTTATTTTTTATTTTATTATTGTTCTTTATTGTATTTACTTCACTAGCACATGCAAATGATTGGGAATACTTTGACTTAATCAGATTCTTAAATCTTTCACACATTAATTTGATGTAATTTTTCTCTAATATTAATTATTAGAAATAATTAAATCAAATATTCTAATTGTTTGTGCAAGATAAATTAATATTGGTACTTGATATCATATTTTTTAACTACAATTTTCAATTAGATAAATTTAAGTCAATTTATTTTAATTTTTTTTTTGTCCTTTTATTTTAAATGTTAATTTGTACTAACCTTAATGTTGTATGTGAAATATGGTATATAATTTAAACCTCATTTAGTCATAAATGATATTTTATGTTAATAAGTTTCATACTTTATGTGTATATCGCTATTCTTTCCCTAAAAACCTTATGTTATTTATAAAACACTCATTATCATTAATCTGGCATAATCATTTTTCTTTTAAAGAAGATTTATCTAACCAACATTAGAACAGGTAATACCCCCTGTGGTGAAAGGGAGGCCAACACTTGTCACCTAAAACGGGAGGATTCTTGGAATCCTCAGGTAATGTCTTCTTGGGTTGTTGTCAATTATCAGGGCAATACTTTTTTTTTTCTAAAACTTGGTAATTACTTCCAAATATGTAGATGATTATTTATCCCTTTGAATGTATCATTAAGCAATTACACATTCATAAATTCAACCATAGAGACAATAGAGCAATAGATCCCAGTGCACAAAGAGACAAGAAGATTTTACATTAGGAAAATTCACTATGGGCGAGAAACCCATCCAACCCTTTGCTTGGAGAATCAATACAACAAGAGATATATCAAATTCAAACTAACCAACAAGATGAAAACCACAAGATGCCTCAATATTCCAAATCAAAGCTTCACCAAAATACTTCAAGATGTTGCTTCACAAGTTCACACTAGGTTTTCAATAGGGCCGAATTTCGGCCTCACCTTTTGCCTCAGATTTCAGACCTTTACTAAAGAAATTTCATATCATCAAACACATGTGTGAGGGTAGCAGAGAGAGAGAGAGAGAGAGATCGCACATGTGAAGTGTCTTC
This sequence comes from Pinus tabuliformis, assembly GCA_031772625.1. Classification (NCBI taxonomy): domain Eukaryota; kingdom Viridiplantae; phylum Streptophyta; class Pinopsida; order Pinales; family Pinaceae; genus Pinus; species Pinus tabuliformis. The sequence continues at coordinate 1,601,592,067 of CM062820.1, forward strand.
TTCTAGTGCTCGACTTGTTCTTCTTTGACTCGTCATTCTCTTTCGTTGTGCTAGATCAGAAGTATTTTGTATTGATGAGATGTGAATTATGCTTGTAGCGGAGACAAGTGGTCTCTATATATACATATTGGAATGGGTCGAATAGGTGCCTCTTGGACAGGGCCAACTTCATCAGTGGGAGGATGATTTGGGCATCTTGTGTTGTCTAGAATACAATTCAAATTTTCATTTTCCCACTCTTGATAAGTTCATGAAAAACATGCCTTATAAAAAATTATTTTGAATATAAAACAAATAAATATTTTATTTTTCTTGCAAGCATGAAGAAATTACTTCAAATAATTTTTTCTTTTACAAATATAATTTATGTTTCATCATTACAAGTACAAATGAAATATTATGAATATCGTACATAGTTGCAAAATTCAATAGTAGGTGGGGTTACCTATGGTATCTTATATAGTTGTCTACCCAAAGTAATAATAACTCTATGAGGCCTAAATTCATACACATCATGATTCTTTCATAAGTATTTTTGGCCTAATAGAACATTACAAACTTAAAGGGGAGCAACATCACACATTGCCTCATCCTTGAAAGGCTTGATGTTGTAGGGCAGGCAACATTGTTAGCTAACGCAGGGATTTCTCCCTTAGTGGAGCCACCCAATGGTGTATGGCTATGAGTATGGTATCGTCAGAAGACCCAACTTCTTAAAAACCTTAGCTAAGATGAGGCCCTTTTGACTCCCACTATTGACAATGAAACACAATTGAGCACCTTTCATCCATATTTGTGAGTGAAATAGGCACTCACCTTCCTTGGGATCTCCGATATCAATTTATTGGACTTTGGTGGTGGAAATGGTGGCATTGGTTTCTACATAAATGATTTGTGTCCCCTCGTCTAGGTTTGTTTCACAACTAGAACCTAAATCTAACTTTGAGGATTTTAGCTCAACCACCTGCGACTACCTTGCACAACACTTATTGGTGTTATGAGTGGGGCTCTTATTAAATTGACACCACTTTCTAGTGTCTTTCTTTGTCTTCTCATTACCTTTCTTTGTTTGTAGCTTCGATGGGTTCTCCAGGGGTGGTCCACCTTGGCTCTGTCCATTTTTTTGTAACTTGAGGATGCCCTTGCTTTACTTATGTTGTGAATGATTTGCAAATAAAAAGTATCACTTCTTCTCTTTAAAAATTTCTTAACTTTGACAACATCTTGATATGTTGCTCCAAACGAGGAGGTTTCCAAGAAATCCATTTATATTTGGATGTATCTATGCAGACTACCACAGATGTCACTTAATGTCCTTGATACCTAGCTTGTTACATGAGGTATGAAATATATTCGTGAATTCTAGCACCGCTTGGTCCCTTTCATGTCATAGTGTGGTCCATATCATGTACTAGTATTTGTATCTTCCAATAGGGTAATATTGCTCCTTAACAGCAACCCTAAAAGAGTCCCAAGTTGGTGCGACTGAAAATAGTATGGATTCCTCTACAACCCTTTTCCCACAGTAAGTTTCCCACCAATCCTAGGCACAGGGGGTGGCCCTAAGGAGTGTAAAGGTAATATTTTCTCTATTGGAAAGTTTATGGACTTAAAAATACCCTTATAGCATATTTAACCAATGTTCAAGAGCATTTGCATCTATATGGCCTACAAATATAGGAATATCAAAATTAACATGTACCTTAAAGGGGGTAGCACCTCTAAAGTGGCCACTTGATGAAGATGCATCACCTATCAACATTTGTTGAATAATCATGGAAATATTATCCATCATTTCATTCCTTTGTCACTCAAGGGCTTCTTCGAGCAATAGTTTGATAAGATCTCATGCTCCCTCATCTTTCTTTTCTTTGACCATGGGAATCCATCAAGTTTGATGAGGATAGTCTTGCAAGGGCTCAATTGATTTGAGTCCCAACTCTTTATATCCCAACCTCATTGGTGACATGTATTGAAAAATAAATAAAGAGAAAACCACACAGATACCACTAGTTTGAATTTATGAAGGTGTTGATGGTGATGGATACCACCAACATTGTAAGGGGATCTCCTTGATGTGATTCCCAATTAGACCTCACATAGTTTGGTATTGGAGTCCCATCTGGTCATACGGTCTAGCCACCATTGGAAAGGTTTCAAATATATGCCTTGGCTATGAGTACACACAAGAGAAAACAACACCTCATTGTGGTAGCAAGTATGTGAGCTTTGTGAGACACCCAATGTAAGGTGCATGAGGGAACATCCATGACTGGTAAGGAAAACGAGCCACTAGTTAGAAAAGTAATAGTACTATCCTAAAGGGGGACCTAGGAAGGAAGAGAAAGACTTGTTGAATACCTGCAAATTAGTCCACATAATAAACAATAATCATTAAAACATAACAACACTTATTCAATAATAACCATAGCTAAGAAACAAATTAGTTCATTCACTTAGTATGTAATTAAAGAAACATATACCATAAACATAACCAGAATAGTCCAACTATATCTATGATACATGTATGAAGAAGTGTTGGCTCATCAAGCTTCTGATTAAGAGTGAAAGGTCCCAAGTACATTGTTACATGAATGAAACACTATATCCAATAGTGGAACATGAAGCCACAACTTGCTTCTCCAAAGAATGATCTATCTCCTATGTGATACAAGAGAAGCCAAGGAAAGACTCCAAGAATCCCAACATTTAGCTTGAGTTATGAGGAGCTATTTATAACAAATAAAAATGACCTTTCGGTGTCCTCATGACTCTTTGAATTCTATGACTATTCATATTCTATTTATGAATTGTTACATCCAATATGTGACTATTCACATTCCGCATGTGTTCCTTGGACTTCATTACATATTATTTATTACATGAGACAAATTACATATGAGACGGTAGCCTAATAAGACAAAACTAATAATGGGACAAATTCTCATCAAATGGATAAATCATTTTTTCATCATGGAGCTCATTTGTAATGTAAGTGTGCCATGCTCTAAACTTCATTGAGATGTATTTGACTCAAAATGGAAAGTACCCTATATACCACATCTTCACCTCTAGTGCCTCTGTTAGTATGGTCTTGGAGCTTGACTGTACATTATTCTAGAGCCATGACAGTTTCATATGAGCTTTGACTAGTGCAAAATAATATCGTAGAATAATCTCTTTGGTAACCTCCAAGACTTCCTGTTATGTTTCTTGTTTGATATGCTCAATATATAATCTAATCTCCTATAAGAAGACTTCTCTGCCTCTGATCGCTTGAAGTGTTCCTATTGCAGGCATCCCATGATTTTGTGTTAGAGACTCAAAACCATTATGTAGTCGATTATAGGTGAAAATAGTACTAACTAACTATGCTCCAAGATGTGAGTATTTCTATAGGTGGAGTCTCAACTGAACTTTGTCCATTTCTGTGGCAATCTTGTCTTTCTTTTCCAAATGTTGCAGAGCATTCAGAACTTGGCAACCCACTCCTGAATCTGGTTGACCGCTTTGTTTGCTACTTTCAAGAGTTTTACCACTTCCTGTGCTTTCTTCTGGATGTCAACGAGAGGAGACACCACCTATTGTATAGTCACGCCATGGTGTCCTCCATTGGCCCTAGTTCTTCCTGCATGGATGACTGTTATTCTGCGGTGCTGAAACTTTGTGATGATAAATGTTAATTCTTCGCTGTGAGATGTTCCGCTTGTTTCTTCACTACAACAAGTTCTTTCCTCAATCTAGCATTCTCACTCAATAGATATTCAAAGTTATCCTGTGCTATTGTGGAAAAAGTAACTTTTTCAACCATGAATGTTGTAGGATTTCTTTTGATGTTGGCATTAATCACCTTCTCTATATCAACTGAGACTGGATTTTGAGGATCATTGGGAAAGTATCTATGTCTCTACTGCATGATCCTCTTCTTAAGGTGATTGAAAGTTACACTACATACATCCATAACTTTGTCTATCAGTGGAGGCGTGATCCCCATATATCCAAATGGAAGATAACCACTTGTGAGGGTATGTTCCTCTGGAGTACCTGGCTCATCATCTATGGGTTGGATGGTATCTTCCTCCTCCAATTCTCCCTTTTCTATCCCTTCAATCAACAGTTCATCTTCCAATATTTGTGTTGCTTCTTCCTCTTGGGATTGTCTTTGTTGTTCTTCTTCTATAATTTTCCTCTCTTCCTCTTCCTCTTGTTGCTTCTAAAGAAACTAATCCTGCCACCTCTTCTCCTCTTCTTCCTTTGCTTCTCTCCTCTCTCATTCCTCTTGAATATATCCTATGTTCAAAGGATAATTTTTCCACTTCCTTCTGCTCTCACCTGCCAAATCATATATGATCCTCTTCTTAGAAGCTACTTTCCTTACTTGAGGGGTTATTTGTTCCTCCTCCTATTCCTACAAGTCCTGATCTGGTGGATCTTGGGGTGAATTGGTCTCCTTCCTTGGGTACGACATCATGTTTACATTATACCATTTTTTTATCTTCTCATCTTCTACTCTAGATATCGAAGAAAAACCCTTATTGTGATTGATCCTTTCACAATTTTGTGTGCATATTCTCCTAGGATCATATCCATGAAAATCCTTAGTGGATAAGTGAAGGCGATCCAAATCCTATATCTGTGTTGCTTCTGCCTTATGGCTATTGAACTCATATAATCTAATCCTCAACAAGGAGGGCCAAGGGGCTTTCTTGTTCCTATGAAGAAATTCTGACAATCCCTTGTCCAACTAATTTTCCACTTCCTGCATGACCACCTTATTAGTCACATATTACGACACCATATGAGGGGATATATGACAACCTAAACATCTAATGTATGTACCCTCAGGTGTTGCAAACCAATCTGCAATATCTCGTAGTGACTCCTTCACCTGATCAATCATGCAGGGAGAATCAATCTCAAATATCATATGAAAGATAACTACAAAGAAGTTCTCAGTTAATCTGTCATATGCGCCTCTGATTATGATAACACTCTACAGTGAAAGTAAATTAGGAACTTTTTCTTAGATGTCTACTTCTAGTACATTCCTGGGAATGCATATTTTGCACAGGTTCCATCTAGGAGAAAAATAGACATATAAATTTTGGTACTTGGTTCACCTTCAAAGATGCTTTTGGCTGCCCCATGTGACGCTACAACTCAAATGAAAATATATCTACCCAATTGAAAGCTTTACAACATGTTACCACAATATGGAGCATATATATATATGTGTGTGTGTGTGTGTGTGTGTAGAGAGATGTATATACATGTATACATACATACATACATATATAGATATATATATATATATATATGTATGTATGTATGTATGTATGTATGTATGTATGTATATACATACATATATATATATATATATATATATATATATACACACACACACACACACACACACACACACACACACACACACACACACATATATATATATATATATCTAATTTTCCTCAAACACCTCAACGTTCTTGTGCCCATGCAACCGACAACACATGGCTATCAAATACCGATATACATCTTTGAGGATCTTTGTCGGATAGACTACAGATGGGCAATGGCAAAACATAGTAGGCTATCGAAACTGAGATCTAATAATGTCACATGTGTCGAGGTTGTCCCATCTGGTGTATAAGTCATTATTTGCATATTCTATGGGCCTAAGAATTTTTTAGTACATCTGCATGTCTTCTCCGTAATAAGTGGTGAGATAACTGCCACTCTCACTGTGAAGAACAAGATAAGAGTCATCCATGTGTGTAATGATCCAATCAATCACTTTTGCACAAGTGATGACAAGAAATTTGCATGTGATCCTATGCATTTTGGACCTCTTGATATTGATGTATGCATGCACATCTTCTAAGTTCTCAATAAATGTATCCTGCATGAATGTGTTGTATATCTTGCTCCATGTGACCTTTGTATTCTTATCAATAAAGCACTATGTATTTTCATATATTGGAATAGTTGGCTTGGTGAATTCAATAGGTTCCTTAGTTCTTGATTTTGAGGCTTCTTTGGAGGTCACTCCAACAGGTGATGAAAGCGTGAGAATGATATTTATGGTTGGAAATTACTACAAGGGGGGTGAATCAATAATTTATTATTATTATTTTTTTTGCTCAACTTAATCCTATTCTTATGCAGTTAATGATTTATGTTTGTGCTCAATAGTTATTGAATTTAAGTATGGAGGTTTATGCAGTGCATTATATTAGATATCATTTTGGGATTCAACTGTGTTAAGTAAGTCATTAACATATGACCATTTCCATGAGAGGTAGTCGTAACTGACTAATTTCTCATGATTTTTGAATATTTCACTTAGCACTCATTGCATCGGGTGATGATCACAGGGGTGAAGAAGTGGGATTGAAACTAGTGAAATGAATCACATAGCATCAATCATCACTTCTGGGGCTTGCACCCGGTAACTAGGACTTCCCGGGAGGTCACCCATCCTAGATCGCCTCTGGCTCAAGCGCGCTTAACTGTGGAGTTTTCCCCACAATCAAGCCCACTTAGCCTGCTACTTCATTTGCAAAACCTTAGCAAGTATTATGCCTCATGAACTATTCAAGTAGAGATCCCTTCACTCTTTTTGAATTTAAGTATGAGGTTTTATGCAGTGCATTATATTAGATATCATTTTGGGATTCAACTGCGCTAAGTAAGTCATTCACGTATGACCATTTCCATGAGAGGTAGTTGTAACTGACTAATTTCTCATGATTTTTGAATAGTTATTGAATTCCTTTTGCAGATTTCAAGGAGAGAGGTTTGCAGATTTGTTTACCAAGAATTCAAAGAATTCACACAACACGCAATAATTAAAAACATGAAGACTCCAGATATAAGTGGAAACCCCAAAGGGAGAAAAACACGAAATTTAGGCTGAAAGTGATGTGAAGGCAAGCTGCTACTCCTTATTACATCAGATTTTTGTAGGCTCCAACCTACAAGAGGCTGCTACCTCAAAGGAAGCTCCAACTCCCACAAATTTTTTGCAGGCTACAACCCACAGCAGGCTCCTACCTCAATAGGATACAACCTATTCTTTTTCAAGCTGCAACATAGAAAAGAACAAAAAATTTTCAATCACAACATCAAGTCACAAATGCTAGTTACCTCATATACATTTTTGTTGTCAAGTTTTCTGTTGAACTGCTTCTTCTTTTCACTCTTCTTCTCTTCTTCTACTTCTCATCAATTCTATGATGTAGACTCCTTCCACTCAAAAAGAATATATGAACTAATAACTTCAGTAATAATTACAAGAGAAAATTTAGATTTGGATTATCAACATTTTTTGTTCAAACAAATATATGTATTTCAACTTTTGTCTCAATGTTTAGCCTTCACACTGATTAGCATAGCCTTTGCGCTTCACATCACTTTTAGCCTTTTATATTCAACATTCAATATTTATGTACACTTTCCATTCAACATAAATTATCACCAATGTGCTTAGTGACATTTATAACATTTATCGACATTAATCAATCAACTTAACTTGACATTGATGCCAATATTTCCAACAATGTCCCCCTTTGGCATTGATGGCAACTCATTCATCCTCCTCCTTTTGTCCTGAAATATATTTCTCATTATTGCCCATAACCTGTGCCTCCCCCTTTGACATCAATGACAAGGGGTTATAGATGCCTTGTATCCCTTCAATCCACAGTTATCCATTTTCTGTCATTAAGGTACTGAAAATATGGTCTTCAACTCACTCATCTTACTGTAACAGAGTCCTCAATGTAGCTGCCACCAACGCATTGATCCTCTACATCCTGCAATGTTTTGTCTTGTACAAAAAATATTGACACTCTCATTGAATGAACATCACTCTTAATGAAAATGAGGGCTACTCCAGATTGAACACTGCTCCAAAATGAATGTTTCTCCATATGATATATAAATGTTGCTCCAAATATGCTTCAAAATGTATTAACATTGCAAGAGTGTTGCAAAATATAGTTGTGAGAACACTTTGTAAAATATAGCAATTGTATGTATATAAGCGCCAAATAATACTCTCCAAATAAGAATTGCATTGCACATTGTTGTGAGAGGATATAAATACATAAACCATTAAGTATAAATGTATGTGGAGGTAAGATTCTATGAAGATATGAAAACATATAAGATATGAATGTATTTGATAAAATATGGATGCTACCATCACTGCACCAAAACTCCATTGTTATGAAACCAACTCACAAAAAGATAGAAAAGATAGATCAACGCCTTAGAATTCAGCCTCTTCGATGGGGCAACCTCCTTTACATTACATAAATGAACAATTCTTGGATGATTCAAATGACAAAACCTCGTTTCTATATATAGGAGTCTAAGGAGTCATAATATAACCCAGCCGACCTAACAATAATAATATAAAGCCACAAAAATAACAATAGAGGGATTCTATAGGGAACAGTAATAACAATATGGGGACAATAGGGGCACAACAATATTAATGAGGGATACAAATACAATAGTAATGGGGTAATCACTAGTATTATAGGGACCCAACATGCCCCTCTCCTTCAAAAAAGTGTTGTCCTCAACGCTTGAGTAGTTCTAGATGCTTATGTATAAAATTCTCATCCTCCCATGTGGAATCTTCAACGGATAAGTTCTTCCACTTGATAAGATACTCTGAAATTGATCAATTTCGTAGCTGTCAAGTTCTTGTTTTTGTGACTGCTTCCGGTTCCAATATAATTTTTCCTTCCTCATCAAGTTCTAGCAATATTGTTTGAACTGGGAGCTTGTCACCTATAACCTTCTTTAAACATGAAACATGGAAAACTGGGTGCAATCGAGAAGCTGAAGGAAGCTCCAATTTGTATGCCATAGTACCAATCTTTTGCAACACCTTGTACGGACCATAATACTTTGGTGATAATTTATTATCCTTCTTAGCTTGCTTGAGGGACATTTGCTTATATGGTTGTAGCCGTAGGAATACCCAATCACCTACATCAAAAATTCTTTTGCTGCGATGTTGATCTGCCTGTTGTTTCATTCTATTCTGTGCCAACACGAGGTTATCCTTTAAGAGTTGGAGGACTTGTTGTTGATGTTTGATGTGATGTTCCATTGCTTGAACCTTAAAAATTTCTCTTAAATATGATGTGATGGATGGTGGCTGATATCCATAAAGTGCCATAAATGGGGTCATTTTTGTTGCTGTATGGAAGGAAGTGTTATACCACCATTCAGCCAGAGGCAACCATTTGACCCATTGTGTCTATTTATCAGATACAAAGCAACGAAGATATCCTTCCAAACATTTGTTTACTATCTCAGTTTGCCCATCAGATTGAGGATGATAAGATGAGCTATGAGCTAACTGAGTACCAAGACAAGAAAATAATTCTGTCCAAAAATTTCCAGTGAAAATGGGATCTCTGTCACTTACAATAATCTTTGGGTTTCCATGTAGCTTTTGAATTGTTTCCATAAATGCAGTAGAAACTGTACTGGCTTTAAATGGATGTGATAATGCACAAAAGTGTGCATACTTGGTAAGTCTGTCAACTACCACCATGATGACACTCTTTCCCTCAGACTTGGGTAAACCTGTGATAAAATCCATTGAAACCTCCTCCCAACGTTGGCTTGGAATGGATAAAGGTTGTAATAGACCCGATGTCTTAATTGTTTCAACTTTATTTTGTTGGAAAACCAAACATTCCACCACAAACTTTTGAATATCTGATTTAAGGCCATCCCAAAAAAATTCCTTCTTAACCCTGTGGTAAGTTTTTAAAAATCCTGAGTGCCCTCCTAAAGGAGAAGTGTGCAATTCCATAAGAATCTTTTGTTTTAGCTGGGAATTCTTACAGAGGTATAAGCGATCTTTGTACCATAACGAATCATTTTGCCAGCTAAATGTATCAGATGTACTGGAATCTTGTTGTAACTTTTGAATAAGTGCCCACACTTCTTCGTCATTCTTCCATTCCCCCCTTGCTTTGTTTATCCAATCTGGTTGGATAATAGAAATGGTGCACAACAATGCTTCCACATCCTCATCCTTTCTTGAGAGTGCATCTGCCACCACATTTTGCTTCCCTTTTTTGTAGATGATTTCAAAGTCATAACCCAACATCTTTGTGACCCACTTTTGTTGCTCTTCAGAGGATAATCTTTGTTCTAAAAAGTATTTAAGGCTATCATGATCCATTTTTACCTTGAAGTGTCTTCCCATTAGGTAGGGTCGCCATTTCTTAAGTGCATGGAGTATTGCCAACATTTCCTTCTCATAAATAGCTTTGTGTAAAAACTTTCCCTTGATTGGATGACTTTCAAAAGCAATGGGTCTTTCATCTTGCATTAAAACAACACCAATTCCATTTCCTGAAGCATCACATTCCACAATAAAGGTTTTTGTGAAGTTCGGTGTAGCTAAGACCGGTGCTTGGCACATTGCCTCTTTAAGATGTTCAAAGGCCTTTGTTGCTTCTGGAGTCCATGAAAATGCATCTTTCTTCAATAATGTTGTTAGAGGTGCTGCTATTCTCCCATAATTCTTAACAAACTTGCGATAATACCCTGTCAACCCAAGAAATCCTCGCAGATGCTTTATGGATGTGGGGATTTTCCATTCCTTAATGGCTTTAATTTTGCTAGGGTCTACCTTAACTCCTTCATGAGATACAATATGACCCAGATATTCCACCTCTTGTACTCCAAAGAAACATTTGGATCTTTTTGCATATAATTGTTTCTCCTCCAATAGTTGTAGCACCCTGTCAACATGTTCAACATGATCCTTCCAAGACTTGCTGTAGATTAGTATATCATCAAAAAATACTAACACAAATTTTCTAAGGAATGGTTTGAAAATGGAATTCATCAAACCTTGAAATGTTGAAGGTGCATTGGTAAGGCCAAAAGGCATGACCAAAAATTCATAATGACCCTCATGAGTTCTAAATGTTATTTTCGGAATGTCTTCAGTCTTCATTCTGATTTGATGATATCCTGAACGAAGATCCAACTTGGTGAAGTAAATTGATCCATGCAATTCATCCAGTAATTCATCAATGACAGGAATGGGAAACTTATCTTTAATAGTGAGCTTGTTGAGCTCCCTATAATCCAGACACATGCGCCATGATCCATCCTTCTTGTGCACCAATACTACTGGAGCAGAGAAAGAACTTTGACTCGGTTGAATTATACCAGCCTCTAGCATTTCTGCAACCATACGTTCAATTTCACTCTTTTGGGCATAGGGATATCTGTAAGGCCTGATGTTTGGAGGAACACTTCCTGGAATCAGATGAATAGCATGATCATGATCACGAATAGGTGGGAGACCTTTGGGAGTCTCAAATACCTTGGAATGATTGTCCAAGACTTTTTGGAGATCTGGAGAAATAGATGATTCCAATGTGGAAACATCTAGCGAACATAATTGTGCAATTACACCTCTTTGTTCCTTTTTTAGAAGCTTTGTCATACTGTTAGAGCTGATTATCTTTCCTGGTTTCCCTGCAATACCCCTTAATTCAACTTCCTTTCCTTCCACAAAAAATTTCATGAAAAGTTCTTGAAAATTAAAAGCTATTGTACCCAAGGATTGTAGCCATTGGACTCCTAGTACAACATCAACACCTCCCATTGGAATGGAAAGCATTGGGCTAGTCAATACATATTCTCCCATGGATAGCTTGATATTATGGCACTTTCCAGAGCAATTTATTGTTCCTCCATTTGCAACCATCACTTGACACTCTGGTGCTGGATATAAGAAGCAATTCAATTCTTTTGCTACCTTACAATGAATAAAATTGTGGGTACTTCCTGAATCAATCAACACTATTACCTTTTTCTTCTTGATTTGTCCTTCTATCTTGATTGTTTGAGGAGTGGTAATTCCCACCAATGCATTACAAGATATGGTTGGATTCATTTCTTCTTTATCTAGGCTTTGTTCCTGGAGTATATCCTCTTCTTTTGACCTTTCTTGCTCCTTTTCTTCTTCCTCTTCACAATCTATGTAGAATAATTTCTTCTCAGCACACTTATGACCTTTAGTGTATTTGCTATCACAACTGTAACAAAGCCCTTTTGCTCTTTTTTCTTCCAATTGTTGTGGTGTCAACCTTATAGGTTGTGGAAGACTAGGGGCAAAAACACTTCCATCTTTATAGTTGTGAGTGGTATGCTTCCTGGTTGCCATAATTTTGCTTTCCATTTTTCTTGCTAACCTGAATGCCTTCTCTAATGAATTAAGTTCCCAAAGGCGAACATCATGTTGGATATTATCCTTTAAAGTCCCTATGAACACATCAATCCTATGCTCCTCTAGAATATTTTTTACCCTTATGTTCAATTTTTGGAACTCCTCAATGTGCTCCATTATTGAACCCTTTTGTTTGAGACTTATCAATTGGCTAAAAAAAGTGTTTCTTTTTGTATCCTCATAATGTGCTGTCAATTCTTCTGTAAAAATTGCCCAAGTGATAATTTGTTTATGAGATCAAAGCCATTGATACCATACAAACTAATTTGGTTCCAAATATAAATTTGCAATACGTACCTTTTGTGTGTTTTGCACATTATTGAGATCGAAAAATTGCTCCATCTGTAATATCCATGTTGCGGGATCCTTGCCATCAAACTTCCTCATATCGATTTTTGGAATATGGTGGGTCTTTGATCCCACATTAGAGTCTATGAAATCATGATTAACATTTCTTTTGTTCGAATCATGAGTTTCCTTTACTACCTTTTCACCATTAGTAAGTATTTCTTGTAGAAAATTTGTCAAATCTGTCTTCAAATCTGTCATGTTCGTCTTCAAATCTGTCTTCAAATATGCCATGTCTCTCTTCAAATCTATCTTCAAATCATCCGACTTAGCGTCCACGCCCTTTATCTTAGATTCCACGCCATTTATCTTAGCTTCTGTTAGCTTTTGTGCAAGTGACACTTGTTGCACTTGGTCTTGTAATTTTGATATATCAATAACATTTCTTCCTCTTCTTCATGAGTGATGCTAGAGCTTTCAGGTTTCTTACTAGGTGTTTGAATTTTCTTTCCTCGGGGCATCAGTTACCGATAATAATTCTCTACTATACCCTTTGAATTCCTTCAAAATAAATTTTCAAACCAAGCTTAAGCAAAAATTTAAAAAAATCTACACAACTTTTTTCACTTTGTAAGAGCTCGATATTGCCTCTGATGTATCTCTGTAATTTCGGATCATCCAGTTCTGAAATTGCAACCTACAGTATCCCTATGTGTCCTCTTTCCAATGCCACCAATCTGATCCAAATTGGATTCTCCAAGGACGAGTTATGCGAAATCTCCCACAGTGACCTAATTATAGACTAGTTCAGTAGAGCGAACTTGTACGACGTGCCACGAGTCATTGTTTCAACCTTTGGCTCTGAAAATATATACAAGAAACTACAGTATGTCCTCTTTCTGTACCTTCTTAAGAAACTTCAATCTGATGCTTAGAGAGAAAGTTATGACGATTTTCCCCAGGTCACCTGTTTGGAATGTAATTTAGGAGTCTGCAAAAAGACCAACTTCCTCAGATCATATCTCCGAAAATATAGTGCGTAAATCTCTGAAATTCAGACCCAAGGTTCAGTGCAATTTCTTCTCAAATTGGGTTTTTCTTTACCTTCTGAAACGTCGCAAAAAAAAAAGTTATAGCGAAAATTCCACAATGACCTATTTGGAGCAGCGAAACCCTAGAATCTAAAGCTCTGATACCAAATGTTATGAAACCAGCTCACAAAAAGATAGAAAAGATAGATCAAAGCCTTAGAATTCAGCCTCTTCAAGGGGGCAACCTCCTTTACATTACATAAATGAAAAATTCTTGGATGATTCAAATGACAAAACCTCCTTTCTATATATAGGAGTCTAAGGAGTCACAATATAACCCAGCCGACCTAACAATAATAATATAAAGCCACAAAAATAACAATAGAGGGATTCTATGGGGCACAGTAATGACAATATGGGGACAATAGGGGCACAACAATATTAATAAGGGATACAAATACAATAGTAATGGGGTAATCACTAGTATTATAGGGACCCAACATCCATGCTCACAAAATTAATATTATAAATAATATGATATCTCTAACTCCCCCATTTTCAGACTACCCTTATGGATTCTTATCAGCAATCCATGCCGACCCATCCCCAAGTCAATGGTTTATTTCTTATCTAGAATGAGGTGTATGGATGGAGAACCGTAATATAACTATCTGTATATCACTTAAATTACTTATCATGTAAAGGATGTGTGGATCGCCTTCTTTAGAAGATGAGTACATATAGCCACTATGTAATTTCATGGTCAACATTGGAAAGCCCCAATCTCATTCCAACTACTGCAACTATATTTTTTTTTAAACAAATGGGATTATCTCCAATAAAGCCCACATAAAATTTGAATAACCAACCTTTACAAAATTCCATTATATTACACTATAGCTTTGATTGTATTACAAAATTCGAAACGATGCGGGCATAAAATTCGAAATGATGTTGGCATCAAATTATATTACAAAATTCAGAATGATGTTGGCATCAAATGAGATTAAGCGCTAAGGAATTCTTTGTAGGTTTTAACCCCGTACAGAAATTACCTGCATACAAATTCTAAAACACAGAAAATAAACAATGCGAGAGCATAACACATAAAACACATATACAAAGAGATTTTCCCCTGGATCCAAAAACTGGGACTACTAGCTTGATTTTTCATTATGTTCCTTTCAATGTTACAATACATATTTATACATGTCAAAGCATCCAATACCATGGAACGAAAACCATCGTGTTCAAAGCCATGGACCGAAAATCATTACGTCCAAAACCATGTGCGAAAACCATGCACAAAACCATAGGTAGGTCCACCCAACCTAATATAGGGTCCAAAAAAAATTTCCCCGGGGCGCTACCCCTGACCCTGTAGAGGGTGGATACCCACCCCCCCTCTAACCCCTTGATTGACTACGTGGTCTAGTCGTGGAAACAATATAACACAACCCAACATGTAAAGGGTGTGTGGATCACCTTCTTTAGAAGATGAGTACATATAGCCACTATGTAATTTCATGGTCAACATTGGAAAGCACCAATCTCATTCCAACTACTACAACTATATATTTCTTTTAAACAAATGGAATTATCTCCAATAAAGCCCACATAAAATTTGAATAACCAACCTTTACAAAATTCCATTATATTACACTATAGCTCTAATTGTATTACAAAATTTGAAACGCTGCGGGCATAAAATTCAAAATGATGTTGGCAACAAATTATATTACAAAATTCAGAATGATGTTGGCATCAAATGAGATTAAGTGCTAAGGAATTCTTTGGACAACAACCTCTTCTCTTCATCCTAAGCATTAGGGAGAGAAAAAATGAGATCCATTGGAAAGAAAAATTATCCTTTTGGAGCTTGGTCACCATTTCTTTGAGAAAGTTAATGACCCGGAGATCATAAAAATGCTTCTTCTCTGTAGTTATGTGGTACTTCTGCACTTCTCTCCTTCTCGAGTTCCTCTTCAAGCTCCAATTCCCTATGGTGGAATTCATAGCATTGGAAATGCTAAAACCGTGATGCACAACTGTGATTGTGTCAGTCTTGTTGGCTATTGTCTGCAGTCTCTTTCGTCCTCTGTTATGGGGAACCGTAATATGGATGGGGCATAGGTTGGTTCTCTCCTCCATGGTAGATGGGTAAAATTGCATTCTACCATTCAGGTCAATATGCCTTCCATAATACATCTGCATACACATGCATCTACATAGCCTCCAGTCCCCGTCCATGCATACATGCATTACATTCATTCTCTAGCCCCTAGTGCAATTCAGTCAGCCTACACCTGTCAACTACCCTAGTTCATAGAGACACAACTAGGTAGACTCCCTTGGTTGTTAGAGATCTGACTCCTCCCAAATCCTCGCATACATGCCCTGCCATCCATGCATCCACGCTTTCAGGTCAATCTGGAATTGCCAACATTGGGGGGTGATACCACTGCGCTCCCTCATCTTTGTCTGATATGAATAACTAGCCACCAGGCTTAAATGATCATTCATTATGGCCCCTGCTGCATTTCAGGGCATGATTGAGCGTACACAATCAATGTAGGCAGGTAGGAGTCTGGCTCTTATAGCCTCATCTATGATAGAGAGAGAACTAGTGGAAAGAAAGGCATGGTATGATAAACATAGTTAATCCACTATCATTCAAACAAATTCCTTAAAAAAATATTGTGAGATATGACATTGATGCTTCAGAAGAGTGCCTTCTTTGCGATGGGGGTGTTAGGATATTCCGACACATAGGAAATAGTTAAGTACAACTTGGTCTAGTATAGAGTTAGGTATAGAGTTAGGCAAAGTGTGTTTCTTTACTATGTACATTTTGTAACTTACAATCCGACGATCACGATATGTAGTGATCCGACGGTTCATTCTCTCCTCGGTATTACCGACACTTGATCCGTGGCTTAACACCCGATTGGTCCATGATCTCTATTTAAAGAGCATGGAGGGTCATTTGTAGGTTAACCGTTCATGAGAGAAGCTTATGTAAATTTTCATTCTTTTATTAATAAATTGCCTGAAGTGGTCGCGTTGGCTCAGGCCGTGGACTATTTCCCTCTTTGAGGGTTTTAACCAGGTCAAAAGTACTGGTGTATTGATCTGCGATCTGTTTGTGAGCAGTGTCCTTTGGTGTTCTATCTAAGGAACTTACCCTGTAAATTCCTACATGGTATTAGAGCTATTTGAGGGCTGCGTCCGTTGGTGATCCAAATCTGAAGCCGGTAGAATTGCATCCGACTACCATTTCCTAGATCTACTGTTTCTGACTGCTTTCAGGCCGAGAGGACTACTCTGTTGTGTTGGGAGCATCTGTTCCAGTGAGGAACCCCTTTCGTTTCACGCGAAAAGGTTTCTGGTAGCCCTAGCTGTGTCATTTTTAAGATCTGGAGGTATACAGTGTTTATTTGCAGTTTACAGTTATTTTCTCTCTGTTTATTTCGGTTTCGGTTTATTTAGCTTTTTTTAATTACCGGATCTATACCTTTCATTTCTGCGTATGCTCTTTGCCCTACAACTCTGTGCGATCTGGGCAAATCAGAAACAGAAAGGAAGGATTTTTCTCATGCGTATGCTCTTTTCTACTGCGCCTTAGTGTGATCTCGGAAAATCAGAAACATTGAGGAAAATATTTAGTTTCTGGCTAAAGCTAACTTCGAGCCGCAAGGTTCGTTTTTGAAAATATTTAGTTTCCGGGTAAAGCTAACTTCGAGCCACAAGGTTCGTTTTTTTTTGTATGTCCGTGTTGGGTTTTGTGTTTTTTGTTTTGTAGGGAAAAAGAGCTTTCTCAAAGCAAGCACGCAACCCAAAGCATCAACCCCCCCCTCTCTCTCTCTCAAACTTTTTGTATAGCTCACTTGGTGCAAAGCTAATTTATGAGAGTAGAGGTCTTGGGTTCAAGTCTCCATTTTGTGGGGGTGGATTTTTTCATTTCCACACATTCCCGCACTTCGTCGGCGACTTCGTCAAGTTTTTTTCAAAAAGCCATAACTTCTTCATTCAGAAGCCGTTTTCAGAGCCGTTTTTTTTGAAACAGCCTAATTTTTCGAGATCTTTCCATTGAAACACTTAGTTTCAGCATCTATAGCTTCAGTTTTTTTTTTAAATGGAAAGTCCATGCCAAGTTATTCTTGACAGCACCAACTACTTCCAATGGTGGTCCTACATTGTGGATTTACTTAGAAGTAAAGGTCTTTACAGAATAGCCACAGGCCAAGAGACCAAACCGAAAGATGACGACAAGGTAGCTAAATGGGAAAATAGGAAAGACCAAGCACGTGGGTTGATAGGGATGTCTATTTCTCCAGATCTTAGATTCCATATTGCAGAACTTGATACTCCTGATGAAGCACTGTAACAAATTACTAAAGTCTATGGAATTAAGAATGAACTTAAAGCCCATCAACTTGAAAATGAATTGCTTACATTGGACCCCAATAATTTTTCTTGCATTGAAGATTTTTTGTCCAAGTTCAAGACCCTTAGACTTCTCTTGGAAGGTGTTAAGGTTAAGAAAGAAGATAGTAGCCTTATCTACTCCATTCTTACTAAGTTGGGACCAGCCTATTCTGTGTTTGTTTCCACCTTCCATTCTACAAGAGAAGCCTTCATTTCTCAAGGACAAACCTACAAGTCCCCTTCCTTTGATTCCTTTTGTGATTCTTTAATAAGATAACAAGAAAAACTCTTACACCTTGGTCTTCTTCATCTTGGAAACTCTTCTAAGAAAGCGTTAGCCGCCCAGCAGCAACCAAATCCAAAGAATCCTAAGAAGTTGTATCCTAAAAAGAATGGTCCTAAACCAAACAAGGGTCCTAAGCAATTTCAGCCTCAAAATGAAAAATCATTTCAACAAAATGATAAGACAAATAAAAACAAAGGGAAGAAGACTGATAGACATTGCAACTTTTGTAATCGAGATGGCCACTTAGAATCCAAATGCTTTAAGAAGATGGAAGCCTTGGAAGAAACAATGAAGAAGCATAACATCCATTTGGAGCAATCTTCAACTTCAACTTCATCTTCAGGAATGGCACTTTTTGCATGTGGTTGTCAAGCATCTCGGTCTGGCTATGCACTAAATGTATCTTCTTCTTCTCATTCTCATGAGTGGCTCATTGGTTCTGGAGCTTCTTATCACATGGCCAAAAACAAAGCCATGTTTTCTTCTTTAAATGATTGTAACACCAAAAATATATATGTTGGTGATGATAGATCTCTTAGTGTTGTAGGGACTGGAAATGTTCATCTAGACAATGGTCAGTTTAATGATGTATTATGTGTTCCAACCTTATCCTACAACCTTCTATCTGTATATCAGATAACCCATTCAGGTGAAGGTAAAATCGTTGAATTTTCACCTCACGATGTTGTAATTAAGGACCTAAGAGATCCTAGACATATTTTAGCTACTGGCATTGCTGATGATTCTACAAGGTTGTATAAGTTTCACAACTTTGGGTCATCAAATCTTCCCTCAGTATTTGTTGCTCATAATGATGAAGTAAGCAAACTTTGGCATGAGCGATTTGGTCACTTAAACTATCGCTCTCTTCAGAATCTATGTAAAGAAAATATGGTGACAGGTCTTCCAATGGTATCTTGCAGAGATGGTTTTTGTTCCGGATGTGTACTCGGAAAACATCATCGGGACAGTTTTGAAAAATGTGCCTCTTGGCATGTCTCAACCCCTTTACAGCTCATGCATAGTGATTTATGTGGTCCACTTCCAGTTGCTTCATTCTCTGGCTACAAGTATTTCTTAACTTTCATTGATGATTTCTCTAGACGCACTTGGGTATACTTCTTAAAACTCAAGAGTGAAGTATTTAACATGTTCTTGGCCTTTAAGGCCTTTGCTGAAAAACAATATGGACATCAAATTCTTAAGCTAAGATCTGATAATGGCGGAGAATATGTTAAAAACAAATTCATAAACTTTTGCACTGAGAATGGAATTCAAATGCAACATACTGTTCCATATACTCCATAACAAAATGGTGTCGCTGAAAGGAAGAATCGCACCTTAAAGGAAATGGCTAATTGTATGCTTCAATCTAAAGGACTTAGTCTTAATTATTGGGCAGAAGCAATTAACTGTGCAAATTACATAATGAATCACACTCCTACTAAGGTTTTAAAGAATATCACTCCAGAAGAAGCATGGAGCTCAATCAAACCAGATGTAAGTCACTTTCGTGTTTTTGGAAGTGAAGCATGGGCCCATATTCCAGATGAGAAACATAAAGCTTTAGAACCTAAGAGTGAAAAATGTATTTTTGTTGGATATTCTGAAGATGTCAAAGGATATAGACTTATTCCACTTAAGTCCAAAAATGTTATCATTAGAAGAGTTGTAAAGTTTGCTGAAAATATATCGGCCTGCGAGCCTAGTTTGGCGGATGTGCCACCTCTCCCTATCTCTTCTACTTTTGAAAATATTTCTTCTTCAGATGATGAAAGCGAGGATGAAAATCCTCCCCCACCTTCTCAAGATCCTCCTTCATCTCCTCAGCTTCCAAAATGGGTCCGTGCTACTCGGGATGCAACAGGTGATTTTGCCGTGATCCTACAGATCAACGACGTACACATTCTCAGTTCGAGAGAGCCTCTTCTTTACTGGCTCAAGCTTCAGTGAATTATGATCCTGACACCTTTGCAGAAGCTTCAGGCCATCCAGATTGGGAAGCAGCTATGAATGAAGAATATCATTCATTATTGGCAAATGATACATGGGATCTTGTTCCTCTACCAAAGGGACGAAAACTTGTTAGATGCAAATGGGTTTATAGAACCAAGTATGGACCAGATGGGAAAGTTGATAAAAATAAAGCTCGTCTTGTTGCTAAGGGTTTTTCACAAGTTGAAGGCATTGACTATACTGAAACCTTCTCCCCTGTTGCCAAAATGAACTCTATCCACCTTGTTCTTTCCCATGCTGCCTCTTTCAAATTGGAAGTCCATCAGATGGATGTTAAATCCGCCTTCTTGCATGGCGACTTGCATGAAGAAATCTATATGGAACAACCTATTGGATTTATACAAACAAACTCCAGCCTTGTATGTCGGCTTAAGAAATCCCTTTATGGTCTCAAGCAAGCTCCTCGAGCTTGGTATGCCAAAATGGATAACTTTCTTTTAGAAAATGGCTTTTCTAGGTGTCATTCTGACAATACTGTCTACACCAAGAAAGTGGGAAAGTCTCTTATCATTCTTGTTCTTTATGTTGATGATCTTATCCTGACTGGTAGTGATCCCAACCTTATAAACCATGTGAAGTCTAGCCTTAAAAGGAAGTTTGAAATGACAGACTTAGGACACTTAGATTATTTTCTCGGTCTTCAAGTCTTGCAATCCAAGGAAGGTATTTCCCTTTCTCAGTCCAAGTATGCCTGTGATATTCTATGCCATTTTCACATGGAAGACTGTAAGCCAGCCCCTTCTCCCTTTCAGTCTGGAGTCAAGCTTTTAGTCACTTGTACTTCTCCTGAAGTTGATGCTACCTTATACTGTCAAATTGTAGGAAAACTTTTGTATCTAACCCATACTCATCCTGACCTTTCCTTTGCCGTTGACCTTGTTGCTCGATTTATGCAAAACCCACGTGAAAGTCATTGGAAAGCAGCTAAAAGAATACTTCGTTATGTTCAAGGTATAGTTCAGTTTGGGATTCATTACAGTGCTGAAGCATCTCCTCTATTGGTTGGTTTCACTGATTGCGATTGGGCTGGTGACCCTGATGATCGGAAGTCTACTGCAGGTTATGTGTTCACTCTTGGTTCAGGACCTATTACATGGGCTTGCAAGAAACAAGGTGCCATTTCTCTTTCTTCAACAGAAGCAGAGTATCGTGGTGCCATAGAAGCTAGTAAGGAAGCCTTGTGGCTTCGTCAGATCCTGTCAAAGTTTGGCTTTTAGCAGCAGCATTCGACTACACTTTGGTGTGATAATAAAAGTGCCATTCAACTATGCAAAGATCTAGTCCAACATTAGCGTAGCAAACACATTGAACTGCACATGCACATCATTAGAAAGCTCATTCATGACCATGTTCTTGAAGTGCAATATTGTTCAACAGATGATCAAGTTGCAGACATCTTTACAAAGGCTCTCACAGAGGCGAAGTTCACTAAACTTCGATTTATGGTTTGAGTTCAGGAAGTTGTCACTAAGGGGGGATAGGTTCTAGTGCCTCCTTCCTTCTCCTATTGTGTCATATTTGTAAATCCTTCAATCCTATCCCAAATTTTTCTTAAGGGGGGATGTTAGGATATTCCGACACATAGGAAATAGTTAAGTACAACTTGGTATAGTATAGAGTTAGGTAAAGTGTGTTTCTTTACTATGTACATTTTGTAACTTACAATCCGACGGTCACGATATGTAGTGATCTGACGGTTCATTCTCTCCTCGGTATTACCGACACTTGATCTGTGGCTTAACACCCGATTGGTCCATGATCTCTATTTAAAGAGCATGGAGGGTCATTTGTAGGTTAACCATTCATGAGAGAAGCTTATGTAAATTTTCATTCTTTTATTAATAAATTGCCTGAAGTGGCCGCATTGGCTCAGGCCGTGGACTGTTTCCCTCTTTGAGTGTTTTAACCACGTCAAAAGTACTGGTGTATTGATTTGCGATCTGTTTGTGAGTGGTGTCCTTTGGTGTTCTGTCTGAGGAACTTACCCTGTAAATTCCTACAGGGGGCCACATTGTATGTCTTAATTATCACCTATTAAATTGTAACAAAGTTGTGTGGAAGCTAGGGCTCAAAACCCTAATTTGACCTCCCTATGTATATTAATATATGCCAATAGTATAGATGACTCCAATGTTTTTGAATGGAATGTGACAATTATTTGACCTCTGGGTAAAATCTATGAAGGTGGATATTATAGTGTGATCATGGCATTTCCACCTAACTACCCAAATAATCCACCAACAGTCAAGTTTACATCAGAAATGTGGCATCCATATGTTTATCCAGATGGACATGTTTTCATTTCTATCCTTCACTCACCTGGTGATGATCCAAATGGATATGAATTGGCAAGTGAATGGTGGATGCCTGTCGACACAGTTGAAGCCATTCTCTTAAACATCATACCAATTCTTTCTAGTCCAAATGATGAATTTCCTACCAACATTGATGCAACGAAGGAATGGCGGGAGCATAGAGATGAATTCAGGAAGAGGGTCAGCCACATTGTTAGGAAATCACAGCAAATGTTATGAGACTTAATAACTATCTTGGAAATTTGCACTGTATTCTTTGGAATGCTGGCAAATTATTATAGCGCAAATAATCCATATGTACGAATAATAGTTGAACACATTTGTAGTAGTCGCACCACAATAACCTTATATCTACATGTATTAAGAATGCCAATGCCAATGCATAATATCCATACCAACACCAATGGAAAAGAACTTCATTGTTATGTAACTGATTGATAAGTGATTAATGTTGCTGCAAAGTAATTAATGTTGAGGGAATAAAATACAATTTCTCCAATAGAAACACTGCCATCATATGAATGTTGCATATAATTATTCCTCTGCACACAATTATTCTACTACACATAATTATTCTGCTGCACATAATTATTCCACTGCTGCATACATTATTTAACGCTAATCCAATCCACTACCTGTCAATACTATGTATGGTGATGTCTTTCTGTCCTTGTCACCTCTACTCTCGTCTAATTTTGACCTTCATAATTGCAATTAAATGGTATTTTTTTTTGTCCATGTGTTACTTTCCTTCTCACTATTCGTTCCTTATCATGATATAGAGAAATCATTCTGAGTACTTTTTTCTCTTTGATGGATGCAAATTTTCCTCTTTATGCTTGCTTTCTCTGATTTCTTGAGCTTTTATGTATCTCTCCCCCTTTTTTTTCCTTTTAAGATTTTAGTGCAGGAAAATTATCAATGCTTAGTGATGCAGGAGCATTCAACTCAAAAATATCATTGTATTTTAGTAGACATAGGGGGTCTTGTGTTTCAAGGAAGTTGGTTTCCTATGCATCAAATTAATGTAATTATAATGTTTTTGAGTGATTTTATGAGAGTAGGGTCTAATTAAGTATTGAGAGAAATATTATAAATGTTCTCGAATGAAGGGGAACATGAGAGAATCAATATAGTTGAGAGTTCATAGGGATTGATAGATTTGGAAATTAATTGTAGATCTTAAATTAGGAATTAGTTCATGATTTATAGGATTGAGAGGCTTCTTAGGGTTTAGTTGAAATTATTAAGGATATGAACCGAAATGGGTTACATAACCTTTTGTATAAATGTAAGCCCGAAAGGCATAGAGAGAGTTAGTTAGTTAGTTAGTTAGAGAGTTAGCTATTAGATAGAGTTTGATTGTAAGCCTACGGGAAGATAGCGAAACAGAGGCCATTGATATTGGAAATCAGGCCTGAGAGAAGAAACTGTGTAAATACTTGTTTACAAATATAATTTTTCGATTTCAAACCTGTGTGGAGTACATATGTGATTAAATTATAATTATTTATAAATGAAGTGTTTTTGCTTAAGATATGTGTGTGCAAACAAAATCAAGAAGGACAGAGCACCGAGACAGCATACATAGAAAATTGGAGGTTAAACAGTTCCAATGATGGACTGTAATTAAGCTCAGGAAGGAGTCAAACAGAAGATCAACAACATAGAAAGAATTAAACATCAAAGCATGGGAACCGTCGGATCGGCCAGATCGACGGATAATAACGACAGAAGAGGAATGGTGGAGATTAAGCACTAAACCTTTGGTTAAGAGTCTTTCTTAAAGGTTTTGATTTAAGCACATGGGTAGTTTTCCAAAGACAGGAAGTGGTATCTCACGCGGCCTAAAGGCTGTAAGTGGTATTTCAAAATTCTACGCGATAAAACGTGGAGGCGACATGTAGCACACCAAAACAACTTTTCTCGCGTTCTTCCAAAATTTTATCGGCCATGCTAGTTGGAGCGTGAGATTGCGCGATATCCGCTGGATCAAGCAGGATTGATCTATGGTGGATATTTGGCCACACAAAAGTTGAGCAGGTGACGTGATAACCATTGGATCTGAAGGAAGAGAATTAACGGTGGAGATTTAAAGTGCAGGTTGGGCATCGATAAATGTGCAAAATCATGTGAATCGACAGAATGGTAAATTAATGAAGGGTTAAATGGTTTATGTATAATTTCTATTGTACAAGAGTTATAATAGAAATAAAGCGGGATAAATATATTATGGTTAATGTTGGGTTTAAACTAAAATCCAAGTTGAAAGGGTATTATTGATATGCGTGGATAATAATAATTAACCAAAGATTATGGAAGAATTTTATAAGGTTCCACTTGAAGGTTTATAAAGGTTTAGACTTTGGATAATTGAATGAAATGTTTCCGCATAGAGTTTATTTGAAAGAGCATTAAACCTTGATTTAAGAGAGTTTTCCCTAAGTATGAAATTGAAATTCATGGGACATGAATATGACATGCATTTATATGCATACTATGGATATGTGCAGCTAAGGCTGCATCATTTGGTATCATAGCTTGGTTAAAGCTCTTTTTAATTAAAGCAAAATTGTGTAGAATGCAAGTGTGATTGCGAAAGAAAGAGGAGATCAGGTTATTTGAATATGATAAGTAGAAGGCATGACACAAGATGAGAGTAAGTGATACTCTTAAGAAGAGATTGCAGAAGCATAAAGAAAGCACAACGATGTTTGTTTTCTTAAGGAAAATGGAGATTCACTCGAATGTGAAGAGTGGATGGAGACTGCTTGTGAAATCATACAAGTATTGTTTTATTTAACTCTGGTTTGAGTTTTGCAGGTTAAAGACAGAGTAAAGATTGATAGAAGCAGACAGACAAGGAAAGTTGTATGTGTTCTAAAGAACAAAGTGAATGAAAGATTGGAAAAAAAAGTGGCAGTGAACCTGAAAAATCCGACTGGAGGTTGGATAGAGAGGACATGAGTGTTCTTAGAAGGACATTCAGCAGAAGCATTTTAAAGTGGCCATAGAAATTTGGCAGTAGCAAGATTTTGAAAGCTTGGAATGATCTTTGTTTTAAATATCATTGATATGAAGGTAACAGTAATTAGTGAAGCATCTCAGCAAGAAAATCACAGCCTAAAGAGAAGTGATGAAGGAATCCAATTAGTGTTTTTGAGAGAGAGTGGCCAAAACCTAGTATTTCATTTGTGTTTGAAATACAGGAGGACAGTTGTGTTCTCAAAAGTGCAGATGAGTTGAAGTCTAGAGCATGGAGTGCTCATATGGTTCCAGAGGAGAGAACTAGAGAGATTCCAAAAGGCTGAGCTCAAAGGAGAAAAGCTTAGTGAGGTATCATGCAGTGGGGAAGACTTGCTGTTACAGAGACTTGTGCAGCTCATAGTGAGTGGGTGAAGAACTCATAGAGATGGAGAAGAAGATGACTACTGATAGTCATTGTAGAGGTTCAGAGAAAAGCCACAAAGTGAAGAAAAATGATGCCAAAGCAAATGGCATATGGAGATAGATGAATGATGAAGAATATGAAAGGGAGAAGGTTGAGATAATAGTCCATCTTGAAGTACTGATGGGAATGTTATAGAGGAATGAGAAAGACCAGAGGTGTGGTATTCTTATGAGAAGAAAGATAAGGTGGCATAAACTACAGAAGAGGAAAGAGCAAATGATGAATGCTTGACTGAAGGAAGAATTACTCAGAATAAATGAGTATTTGGACGAAGACTTAAAGATTGAAACTTCAAGTGAGACCAAAAGCTCACATGATTTTAAATCTGATAATTTGTGTATGTTTGCAGGTGAAACATGTGAAAAAGGACAATTTGTTGATATTGTCGTAAAGGAGGAAGAACACAGGCATAATCTAAATTCTATTATCAAAGAATATGAGATAGATAGGTCTCATGTAAATGCCCATACATAGTTGGGGAAAAGTTTTACCTTTCAGCATATTTCCAGGACTAGAAGAAGAGGAAGTTTGACTCATGATGATGGCCAAAGCAGGAAGAAGTAGGGAAGGATATCAAGCAACCAAGTGAAGGACTTGAGAAGACTGAAGAGAATATCATCGAAAAATTTCTGAGTCATGTAGGGGACTTGGAACAACAGGAGGATTTGGTGATTGAATCATCAAGTGAGATCATGAGGTCTTGTGGTTTTAAAACTGACAAGTTGTGTGTGAATGCAGGTATTGCAGAAGACAAACCATCCTGTAGAATCTCCAAAATGTATTCAAAATATCATCCACTTTCACCTTTATCACCACCATTTCACTCACATGTCAAAACTCCATGACCATATAACCTTTCATTAGCCTCCATTTTCATAATTATATGGGTTACCTTTGTTTTTTCCAACAGTTAATGATTTCTAGTATTACAAGTGAATTAAATGGTTAAAACTTAGAAAAATGACATATACTTGCTAATACCTAAAAGTGGTTTGAGTTTCATGATATGTGTAGGTCATTTGGAAGCTTCCAAGGCACCCTCATGTGGCCTCCAATACTCAAATTCGAATTATCTTCAAGATATGGAAGAAGATTTGGATAAAGGTCAAAGAGGATATGTGTCTCATCATTACCTATTTAAGTTGTAACTCTATGAGATTTTCTAGGGATCTAGGGAGAGAATAATGGACCTCCATTAATGAGGTAGCTTCTTATGTTTTTTGTAAAAATAGGAGAGCCTTCTCCTTTGAAAGGCATGTGTAAATTTGGAGATACTCAGGTGGAAAGTTAAGATTACTTATGAATGGAATTCAGATTTAGCGCCATGCTCATGAGTGATGTTCACCTTGATTGGTAATGCTTGGACTAGGAGCCTCTCAAATTGCCATCTCTCATGCTTTTGGATTGGCCACCTACAATGTGTGAGATTTATTGTTTTTCATAGATTAAGATTTATTACTTTCATAAATTAAGATTTATTTCTTTCATATCTTTTCCTGTGTGAGAGGTTAAGAGTGTCTGTCTTTATTTTCTTTCTACCTAGAAGTTAAGAGAATTTGTTTTATTTTCTTTCATATCTTTTCCTATGTGAGAGGTTAAGAGTGATTGTTTTTATTTGCTTTCTACCTAGAAGTTAAGAGCATTTGGTTTTATTTGCTTTCATATCTTTTCCTATGTGATAGGTTAAGAATGATTGTTTTTGCTTTCATTTCTGAAAGAGTGGTGTGCTTTTTAGTTCCTACAAGATTGAAATATTAAGATTTCAATTATGCGCGTTGTACTATAATTGTACTATAATTTCTTTTGAATTGAGCGCTGAATTGGTATAGATGAATTTGGTTTGTCATTATTTGGTTTCATAATTAAATTGATCTAAATTGAAAGTTAATTTCTAGCATATATAGTGCACGCATGCTTCGCAAGTTTTACGAAACCTCCGGGTTGACAATTAAATGATAGGTAATTAATTTGCCTCATCATTTTGGTGTCATTGTTGGGTAAGTGTAAATAGGAACTAGCTTTTAGTCTAGAGTTCATTCTTTTTAGTTTTTTCCTAGATACATGATTAAAGCATGTAGATGCATAAATCGTTTAGTTGCATATCATTTTTATAAAAATATAAAAAAATTCGATATTAACCATTTATGGACAAAGGATCTAGAATGCAGATCAAACATTCTTTGGAACAAAAGGAGTACATTGAGGAATGGTATCGAAACGCAATTACGCCATGACATTCATCTGTTCTTCAAGAGATCTTTGCGACAAATCTAAAGGTTAAAACAATTTTTCATGTTCTCATGCACAATCAGGGACATTTTGCAAATTTGGATATGAATGTTCTAGAAAGTTTAATCCGTAAATGGCTCCATTGGAAATATTCATATACTTAAAAAAAAAAAAAAAAAATTCTTTCAAGTAGATAAATTAGAAAATAAAATCAAGCTTGATTGCATTTTTTTTAAAGTTTTTAGACTTTAAAATCTTTTAGATTTTTATTTATTTTCTTGCTTTTTTTTTTATTAACCTCACAAAAATCTTTTCAATAAAAAATCATGATTTGATTTTAGACAATTAAAAAAAAAAAAATCATGTTAGATTTTCATTAAAAATAAAAAAATAAAAATTCATTTTTTTATTTAAAAAAAAAATTAAAAAAAAAATCATGTTTTTGAATAAGGGAAATGTAATTTTTTAAAGAAAAATTATCGATTTTTTAAAGAAAATTGACAAATTGATAACTGGCTCTCGTGCGACTTGTAAAAAAAATAAAAATTCAAATGAATTAGCTTAAAAATCAAAATCCAAAATTCATCATTTAAAAAAAAAGAATAAAAAGAAATAAAATTAAAATCTTGCTTGAATAGGCTTCTATTTGGCTTCCAACAAACCATCTCAGTTGTTCCACAAAGCTTGAGCATGCTAATGTCTCATGTGCATCACGTTGTGCAATACATTGTTTTAAAGTATCTACAAGTTCAGTCAAAGTAACCGATGCACCTATCTCTAGGCCATCCTCTTTGACTCTCAAAATATTTAGCTCAGGTACATGAGTAGCTGCAATCATAACTTGATAATGGATGCTTTTAAACCTTGTTTCTATACCAACTTTCGTATTGCCAATCACCAACTTTGCATCAGAAAACCTTGATTTCAAATCTAAAACATCCTGGAGCTTTAATGGACGAAACCAGGCCATACCTCTTGGACCTATCAAATATAAAGGGTGAGGCTTTCTCGATAAAAGCTCTGGTGGGAAAATGAACTCGCAATTACCATAAAAACTCCCATCAACTTCACTAAATGAAAGCGGCTTATAGATAGGACGAGAAGTTCCAATGTCCTTGCTTTCATTGCCAACCCTTTCCCCACAGTCACAAGGTTTTCCTGTTGAAGGGCAAATGATCTTTGCATCTCCAGATGTATTTGTAGAAGCATTGTAACTGTACAAGGTATTATTGGTTTTGGAAAAAATACAGAAAGCATCAAAGAATCAGCCTGTAACCTGTGCACCGACATAAATTGCCTGCAAGACATTCTTCAATTTGTTCATGACTGGGCGACTCCTTACTAGACCTCAACAATGCATACATGAAATCACAAAGCCTGGAGTACAGAAACTTTCTCTGCCCAGCCAGACAGGATAGGAGCAACATTAGCATTGAATGAGACCACGAACCCAGAAAGCCCAAGTGCAATACTTGCAGAGGAAATGCGTAACAAACTTAAAAATGTCATTTTTGAAACATGTTTTCTGGTCAAATGAAAGATAATCTCAGAAAAATAAAATGTGGGTTTTTCTCAAAACAGGGTTAATTACATTACCCAAGAGCGATTTTCTGAAATTCATAACCAATTCAGAGATATTCCAGGTTCTTTAGAGCCTTATTTTCCAGGTTACGTGGAAAAACGATTTTTACTTACTGCCTTGATCCTGCAAATTGTGGAAACAAATCAAGTTTGATTGAGTCCATTAGAAAGATGTCATGGTGTTGAAAGGAGAGTAGCTTTAGCAAAGAAAACGGTTACGAATTTTATGCACAGTGCCAGCACTTGGCTCCGAAATATGTTGTTGCTAAACCACGTATCAGTGTTGTTACCGAGTCAAAACCATGTATTAGTTCATATCAGTTCACATATTCACTTGCAATGCTTTGAATTTTCATTTTTAACCATGGAAAATTTCATATTAATTTTTTTGTATATGCATATTTTGATGTTAGTGGAATATTGTTTTAATGTTTTATATGTATAATTTTTGTATGTTTTGTATAATATTTGTTTTTATCATTTTTTTTAATTTTCTTTTAATGAAGTGTTTTTATAACATTTGTACATTTATAGGTTTTGTTATGTTTGTTTGTATGTATATTTTAGTTTGTATATATGTTTTTTTGTTATGTTTTTCTTTTGTGTACATCTATTTCACTTTTTAAATTTTGTAAATATTTCATTAGTTTCATTTTTTTTACTTTAAAAAAAAAAAAAAAAATTGCCATGGAAAATTGCTATAAAAATTGATGTGAAATTCAATTCATGATTGGAGCAAAGTAAAAAAAGAAAAAGAAAAAAAAAGGGGAACATTTGAGATGTTTCACTTACACACTTGTGGAAGCAAGAAATAAAAAATAAATAAATTATTAGCTAGTTTTTCTGAAAGAGGCATTGATCAATTTGAAGATTGGACTGGTCATTTGTTCATAACAAAAATGCATAGCTGTGTGTACTTAACTGTCTGTTCAGAATTTTAGCTACAGAAACTGCACAATTCTGCAGCTATGTTTTTAACTCAATAATCTACTTGTCAACAATGCATTCTAATTAGAAAATCATGATCAAAATTTATTGGTTTTGTATAATGATTATGTTTTCAAGCATGATGCAGGAAAGAAGAAGAACTATGAAGGTGCTTCATCTACAAGATCGATTGATGAATTTTTGATCGAAGATTCTTTTGCAGGAATCATTAAACATTCACAAATAATAGTTCTTTATCTTTATGAAATGCTATGATTCAAACATAAATTGAGGAAATTGTGCATATCATCATTTTAGAAATTGGATTTATTATCGCAATTATGAAATTGGACTAACCATTTGAAATGAAGACATGTCATGAACCTGTTAATTATGAAAAAAATTGTATGTACTTAAAGAAATTGATCACTTCCCTTTGAACACAGTTACGTTTGTTGCAATGTTAGTGCCATGTTTGTTTTAAGGTTTCAAGACAATCGAAGAATTGAAGGAGGCCAATTTATGCATGCTTGGTTTTCTACGACCAAACATGAACCAATTGAATCCATTTCTATCATCCATAAATGCCATCATTTTTCTTCTCCAAACTCACAAGCTATCCAAGCATTTTCGCTAAGCATCACCATCACCATTTTCCTTGCAAAGAGTCGCATGTTTCCTTTACATTTTCCATTCACATTTTCCATAATTTCCATTCATTAACCCATTAATAGAGACATTCAGCTCGCTTACATGCTGATTTGTCCTTTTTCTTTCCGTTCGCTTGTTTACCCTCTTGTCAGTTTCCTTTCCATTAAATAAACTTTGATCCACTGCAAAAAATTTCATTCATAGTCCTTCCAAAATCATCATTTCATACTCACGTTAGATGATGGAGGATTCATTAAGGCCTCCCTTCTAACAAGTCTTGGCCTATCGACATCAGCACATTATCTAGGTTCAAGGCTAGAGTCCTTATTAGTACCTTGAGGCTTGTATGCATCAATGACAAGTTCTCTCGCTGAAAATCATGGGAATACATCAATGTCCCTTGATCGTTAGATCTTGCAAGTGGCTCGACATCAACTCATATATTCGCACTTTGCAAGATGTACTTAGGTACCTTGGCACTCATTGACATTAATGGCGAGTTTGCCTCGCATTGGTTAATGAAATTCATCAATGGTCGATAATCCAATGATTTCTCTTCATGCTCGACAACAACACATTTATTCACATGACTAGAATTGTACCATCAAGTTTTGTAGCAGGTGAAGACTATATCATTTCAGCATTTTGCAACAGATACAACAGATTTAGCAGCAGAAATAAAGAATCCACTTTCACCACCTCATCCACCATTTATGCAACCAAGAAGCAGATGAAATTCTACATTCTATTCCATGATCTAGCAACAGCTACAACTTCTCTACATATGCATAGTTTGTCCACTTCCTAGGTAAGTAAAGGTATGTTCTTTCTAGCTTTTAATCATAGAAATCCTTGAATACTAAAATTATAATTTTTGGAAAATACTTCACCATATTTCCTTTCTCATTTGAAAAAAATCGTAAATGCCTTTAGTTGGGGGGAAGGGACATCCATTTATTATCACATCCATATCACTTCATTCCATTTCACTTCATTCCGCCCTAACATACTCGACCTAATCAATTATGATTGCATTATGGTTCAAAAGCTATGTGATTTTCAAATAATGTCCAAATGATGAGCATATTATGTGGCTGACTTAAAGATGCATTCTTAAATATCTTCAATGAATCTTGTTACAACAAAAATAAACAAGGTATTGAAACACAAGAACCAATACCAATTAAGATTTGGTTGTCACACAAGAACCAACCAAACATGTTGCAATTCAATGTATGACAAGGAATACTTTGCAAAACAAAATAAAATTGTCAAATACTATCAAATGCAAAGTTTAAGGACATATGATATAAGCCAAGTTCATTCAAAAGAAAATCATGATTAAAGAAAATGAAGTAGATTGCATGAGGACATGCAATAACGTCAGTTGGGAGGAATGTAGAGTCTCCAAAATGTATTCAAAATATCATCCACTTTCACCTTTATCACCACCATTTCACTCACATGTCAGAACTCCATGACCATATAACCTTTCATTAGCCTCCATTTTCATAATTATATGGGTTACCTTTGTGTTTTCCAAAAGTTAATGATTTCTAGTATTATAAGTGAATTAAATGGTTAAAACGTAGAAAAATGACATATACTTCCTAATACTTAAAAGTGGTTTGAGTTTCATGACATGTGTAAGTCATTTGGAAGCTTCCAAGGCACCCTTGTGTGTCCTCCAATACTCAAATTTGAATTATCTTCAAGATATGGGAGAAGATTTGGATAAAGGTCAAAGAGGATATGTGTCTCATCATTACCTATTTAAGTTGTAACTCTATGAGATTTTCTAGGGATCTAGGGAGAGAATAATGGACCTCCATTAATGAGGTAGCTTCTTATGTTTTGGTATAAATAGGAGAGCCTTCTTCTTTGAAAAGCATGTGTAAATTTGGAGATACTCAGGTGGAAAGTTAAGATTACTTGTGAATGGAATTTAGATTTAGCACCACGCTCATGAGTGATGTTCACCTTGATTGGTAATGCTTGCACTAGGAGCCTCTCAACTTGCCATCTCTCATGCTTTTGGATTGGCCACCTACAATGTGTGAGATTTATTGTTTTTCATAGATTAAGATTTATTACTTTCATAGATTAAGATTTATTTCTTTCATATTTTTTCTTGTGTGAGAGGTTAAGAGTGATTGCCTTTATTTGCTTTCTACCTAGAAGTTAAGAGCATTTGTTTTTATTCTCTTTCATATCTTTTCCTGCGTGAGAGGTTAAGAGTGATTGTTTTTATTTGCTTTCTACCTAGAAGTTAAGAGCATTTGTTTTATTTGCTTTCATATCTTTTCTTTTTTTCCGGAGAAAAAAGCGAACTTTTTATATATAAAATAGATAAAAAGTTACAATCAGATGCAAAGAATTCAGTTACAGTGAGGAAACTCCCTCAGCTGACCCAGAGAAAAGAAGCTCTTCTCTGAAACTATCCAAAGACAACAAAGCGTCCAGGTCCCCTGTTGATGAGAACAGGTCTATCCCTTTTGCAAAAAACAAAAATCACAACGAAGTCTCGGCCTGTAACAAGCACCAAGACGCTGTTCCGACTGAATGAGCCCGTGGGCCTCCATGAGACAGCCCACTAAAATCAATTAAAAACGCCTGAAACACTTGGGCAATGAAGAGGAAAAAACGTATCAACATAATAACAACAGCGATCAAAGCACAGGAGTGGGAATACATGCGCCTGTGCCCGAAGAAGGACTGATAAATCAAAATAGTAAAACAAAATTTAAACATAGGGAGGCAGAACTGACTCCTGAATCTGATCATGAAGCTTTTCAGTCACTTTCCAAATGCCCAAAGCTTGCTGCAGAGCGTCTTTAGATAATTTATCCGCGATTTCATTCCGATCCCTGTATATGTGTTCAATTGAAAAGGCATTAAAAGACTGTTTTAAACTCATAATTTCTTCAAGGAGAGGCCTCAGCATATAATTTTGACATCGACTGTTTCCATTA
This sequence comes from Pinus tabuliformis, assembly GCA_031772625.1. Taxonomy (NCBI): domain Eukaryota; kingdom Viridiplantae; phylum Streptophyta; class Pinopsida; order Pinales; family Pinaceae; genus Pinus; species Pinus tabuliformis. The sequence continues at coordinate 1,601,626,525 of CM062820.1, forward strand.
ACCCATTTAACAACATTTAAAGAGTCCCCAAAGATCTGAATTGCGACGATATGTCTGTGAATAAGCCAACAGAGGAGCAACTTAAGGGCTGACAGTTCAGCGAAATTGTTTGAACCGGTACCAATGCCCACCGAAGCTGATAAGGAATGAGATTCATTTAAATGAATGATTATGCCTGCCCCTGCTGTGTTGTTTTGAGAAGCCCCATCAAAATAGGCCCACGGGATGCTTGGTCTGATTTGTTCTTCCCTGCTCTGAGACTTTTTTCTTGATTCCTCCTGTTCAGGGATACTTAAAAAAATGGCTGTGCTTTGAATGGCTATAACTTCAGCTGGGAGAGAAATATCCTGAAATATGTTTCTGTTCCTGGCTATCCAAACGCCCCAGGAAATGATGGGCGGGAGGTTCCTCCAGTTCCCCTCTGAGTTCTGATTCCACCATTGTTCCCATGCAGCCATAATGGAGCCCCCCTCCCATCTAAGCTGCTTCTTTAACAAGACCTGTACCTCTTCCCACACCTTTTTAGTGAAAGGGCAACAAAGGAACAGGTGGAGAATGGTCTCAGAGTCACTTTTGCACAGCGGACATCTACCAGGACCTTGCTTAAATCTAGCTTGGAGGATGTCCCAGGATGGGACCTTCTTCTTCAGCACGCACCAAAAAAACAATCTGGATTTTTTTGGACATTTAAGCTTCCATAGAGATTTTGCCCACCAAGCAGGTTCTTCCCATCCCTTCTTCGTCATTAGAAAACTGTATCCTGCTTTCGGGGAATAAGAGCCTGTATCAGCATGGGCCCAGACTAGCTGGTCAGGTCTATCTTTTATCCTTACGTTGGATCTTGACAGTTCTTGAATAAAAATCTGCCACTCATCCCACCATAATGGGTTGAGATCGAGATCTTCTCCAGATTTCCAAGCTTGCCCCCATATGGAGGAGTGACCTATTTTCTCTATCTGATGCAAATGAAAAATGCCTTTGGAATCCAGATGTCTAATGAGACCCGGAGATAAGGCAAAACGATCATTACAGCCCACCCAAGGGTCCCTGCCTATTCTTACATTTTCACCACTGCCCACCTGCCATGACAGCCCTTGATCTATGACTTTAAAAGCTTCAGTGGTAGCTTTCCATATCACTGAAACATTCCTCCCTTTTTTGTTTGGGTCACGGATCCAATTTTCCAGAGGCATTGGATCTATATACTTACGCTTTACTACTCTTGTCCAAAGGTTCTCAGAGGATATGAGCCTCCAGCCAGATTTAGCTGCCAAGGAGTAACTGAAATCATTAAGATTCTTTATACCCCAGCCGCCCCATTCTTTTGGCCTGGCAATCTTATCCCAGGCTACCCAAGGAAGAACCGAGTCCTCCTTTGCCCCTGACCAAAGAAACCTGCTGCAGATCTTCTTTATCTTATGGAGTGTCCCTTTTGGTATCCAGGTCAAAGCTGCCCAAAAAACTGGCATGGCCAGCAGCACAGAGTTTACCAGTGTCAACCTTCCAGCTCTAGATAACCACTTGAAACTCCAATGGGCAATCTTAGCTTCAATTTTGGCCACCAGCTAGTTCCAGTCTTGCTTCTTATAAGAATTTGGCTTCAGCCAGAATCCCAAATACTTGAAAGGAGACTCCATGTTGTAAATTTCAAAAGGCAAAATAGCTGTGATCTGGGAGCATTCATTCCTGCTGAAACCTTCCATAATAAGGTGAGATTTCCTGTGGTTGATTTGTATTCCTGTGGCTTTCATGAACAGATCCAGGATATTCTTTAGTTCCTTCACTTCATTCAGGCTCCCATTAGTAAAAAGTAAAATATCGTCTGCGAAAAGGAGATGTGAAATGAACATATTTACAGCTACTTCCAAACCTTTAATCAAACATGTTCTTCTTGCTTCCATAATCAGCCTGCTAAGACCCTCTGCCACTAGGAGAAAAAGCAGAGGGGATAGGGGACATCCTTGCCTCAGTCCCCTTTGACCTTTGAAAAAGGGAGACGCTGCCCCATTGATTAGTACTGCAAAACTTACACTGGTAACACATCCCATTATCCAATTGATAAAATCCAGCTTGAAACCAAGATGGGTCAACAACATCCGGAGGTAAGTCCAGCAGATCCTATCGTATGCTTTCGATAGATCTATTTTGATCACAACCCCTTTCTTGATAGTCTGTCTGATGCTATGAATCGTCTCCTGGGCTACCCCTATGGCTTCGTGAATCTGCCTTCCATCCAAGAACCCAAATTGTTCACTTGAGATATTTTTTGACAGGACCGGCTTCAAACGCACAACTATAATTTTTGCTATGATTTTGTAGACACAGTTGCAGAGGGAGATTGGCCTGAAGTCTTCAAAAGAGTCAGGGTCCTCCTTTTTTGGGATGAGGGCAATAAAAGTAGCATTAAAAGGGGGGAGCATCTCACCCTTCCTTCTTGATTCTTCCACGACATCAGTTAGCTCATCACCAATTGAATCAAAGAAATGATTGAAGAGTTCTATGGTCCACCCGTCTGGACCTGGACTTTTATCTTTTGCCATGGATTTAACAATATGCTCAACTTCTTCCTTTGTCACGACATCCATTAAACTTTCATCTTCTTCCTCTTCAACAAACCTTGGAAAACATTGGGCAGTTCTGATAACTTCTGCTAGAGTAATCCCTCCTTGAGCTGTAAAAAGGTTTTGGAAATGGGCCTTTCCCATTCTGGAAAGGTCCTCAAAAGAAGAGGCTTCTCTTCCATCTTGATCCCTTAGCTTCCAAATGGTGTTTGCATTTTTCCGGCCCTTTGCATAGTTATGAAAAAACTTTGTGTTCTCATCACCAGCTTTCAGCCATATAGCCCTGCTTTTTTGCCTCCACTCCTCTTCCCTCTCGAGAAGGATCTTACTTCTTTGTTTTTCTAACATCAGGATCTTGTCTTTTGAATCCTGGTCTTCATACCCGCCAGCCTCAGGCTCCTCTAGATCTCGTAATTCAGCATCTATTGAGGAAAGCGCCTCATTCTGAGACACCTTCCTAGCTTTGGCCCATTCTATGGTAGCTTTTTTGAGCCTTTTTAAATTTTCCCAGAAATGGGCCCCTTTGCTTTCTGACGGAGAGCTGCCCGGGTGTCTCCAAGTATCCCTGAAGAGGATGTTGTAAGATTCCTCCTGCAACCAGGCGACATTAAATTTGAAAGGAGAAGCTGGTTTAGAAGGAGGCTTTTGAAACTCCATTAAGATGGGAAAATGATCAGAATTCCCCCCTTCACCAACCCACTGCCTAAACATTGGGATGCTGTTTATCAAATCTTCGCTTATGAGAAAACGGTCCAACCGCTTTGCCACTCTTCCTTCCCCTATCATTCGGTTCCTCCATGTAGGCTTGACTTTGATTGGATTAACATCTATCAAATTATGTGAGAGGAGAGCATTTGTAAAAAAATCTGATAGCGGATCTTCCCTGGCTGAGGGACCCCAGGCTTCCGCTGACCCAATAGAGAAGTTTAGGTCTCCTCCCAAGATCACCCTCCTGTCTTTTAAAATGGTTTTAGAGAAAAGGTTATTCCAGAAATATTCACGGCCCTGACATGGCCCATAGATATTTAGAATCAAAAAAGAAAAACCAATATCAGGAGAAAAAACCTCCATGCCCAGAACATGGTCCATTCCCCAGAGGCTATTGATCATCATCCTACCATCTCTGACACCAATAGCCAAACCCCCCGAGTGTCCTTCAGCATCTATGGCATGAAAAACCCAACCTGGGAAAGAGGATCTAAGCATAGTTTCCACCTCTAAACTTCTACCAAGGGTCTCTTGTAAAAAAAGGATATCCGGACTGTATCGAGCAACTAACTCTTTTAAAGCCAGTTTTTTGGGTTTACTGGCTAAACCCCTACTATTCCAGGATAAAAGGATCATTTTACAACCAGGTCAGGGGGATTTGTTGCTCTAAGCGCCCCAGTAATGGACATTTGCTTCCCATCAGCTACATCAAACTTCGCTTTGGCCTGTGCTTTTGACAGATTTGATTTCCTACCCCTACCCTTCCTTTTGGAAGCTTGGGAAGAGCAAGGGCCTAATCCACCAATCGGATCAGGGGACTCTATAGATTTACCCTGTCTTTTATCCAGAGATCTCAGATTATAATGACAACACTGATTGGGAAGAACCGGGGTTTGGATATTTTGAGATACATCTTCGCGATTCAGGACGATGGAGGGAATGGCATCAATAAGATTTTCAACATATAACTGATCGGCATTCCTAGATGAGATAAATTCTTCGTTTATAGTATTTTCAGTATGATCAGGGAAAGAAGAAACATTGAAATGATCATGAGGCATCCCAGTAGGTTCCTCCATTACAGTGACGGGATCATCAGCTGGCGGCTCCTTGGCATCCTTCATCGGAGTCTCTTGGGCCTTTGTCTCTTCGGTCATATGATTAATATCCTCTCTGACCGAAGCCTCTTTCCCGCTATTCCTCTCCTCCATAGCCACATCCTTCAGGGGGTCCTTAGCCACGAAGTCCTTTTCCTTCCTCATCTTTTCCTCCCTCTGCTCACCTTGTTTCTGCGGCCTTCTTCTGCGATTGCCCAGAGGGCAATCCTTTGCCAAATGCCCATATTCGTGGCACCTGTAGCACCGAAAGGGAAGGTGCTCATAGTCCAGAGGCTGCTTAAAAACATATTCTCCATACTCAAGGTTTATAGACTCCGCTAACCCATCCTTAGGATTCAATCGAACTAAGATCCGTGCCATTGTTCTTTCGTAGGAGTGAAGGAACGACATATCAGCTTCAAGATAAGTTCCCAACAAATTCCCTATGGATTTAAAAACTGATTCCACCCACAGGAACGGAGGGAAACCAGGTGCTCTGACCCATATTGGGAATTCGTCCGCCTTCTCCCTTTTTGCATCAAAATTCGGCGACCACCTCTGAAACATGATCGGGCGATTTCCAATAGCCCAGTTCCTCTCATCTACCCAATCTGCATCTTATTTCTTATCAAAACTGACCATGAACCAACCCTTCACTAACAGAGCCAGTCTGAAAGAATTTGCCAAGGATTCTTTCCATTGGGACTCCACCCACTGATTCAATGACTTGCCAGATAGGGCCTTCCCTCTGATTCGACCTACAAGGGTGCATTCCGCCACTGTCAGAGCATCCTGAACTTGGACATCCATGCCGAGGACCAGGTTGCCTCCAATAGTCTTCTTCTTTAAGGAAAAATCCTTCTTTCGATTTGCCTCAGTCTTATCCTGTCCACGATCTACATCCCCTCCTAAGAGATTAGGGGTTGCATTTCCTTGAGTTTCCTGATGACCCACCCTGTTATCTACAGGGACTTGACTCGCTGTTCCACCCCGAGCAGGCTGACGACCGGCGTCCAAAACCACCTTCTTAGCTGCCCCATGCCCCGGAATCCCTGTTTCCCTTCCGCTGATTCGAGGTTTCCCCACCTTCCCGGACCTTACCACCTCGCTTCCCTCAGTGAGAAGCCCTTCTAGAGTTAGATTGGGATTGGGATCTTGTTTTAAGGGAGAGCGTCTAATCTCTATATGCCGATTACTCCCGTCTATTCCAGCATTCCCTGACTTCGAAACCCCACTAGCCGATCTCCAGAGACCTTGCTTGGACGGGAAGTTTATAAAGTCCTCGAGCCCTCCTGATAACCTGGCTGGACCTGAGAGAGATCTAAGCTTGCTGCCATGGAAACCGACTGAAACATGGTGCAGGCTTTTCTCCGGGAGGATCGGTGAGAGGATATCCTTCCCTCCTTTGAGGCACGACCCATCCACGCCCGCCTTCACCTCTAGCTGCTCATTTTTCCTCTTGATGTTCCACGCACCTTCCACAGCCGGCTCCACTGCTGCATGACTGCCATCTGACCCGAAGAACTTGACCAAGTTTTGGGCCGTTACATCTTTCCCCCAAACTGATAGTAAATCCTCTGGGGCCGGTTCTAGGTCAACAGATTCGGTAGGATTAAACATGGTGAAAAAAGACAGTAAAAGGCCCAATACCTGACACCGCTAGCAGCCCGTAGCTGTTACTGTCGACACCGCTTCGGAACGTGGAACGCCGGTTTCCCCAAAACAGTAAGTAGCCGCTGCCTCTCCGGAATGATGATTAACCTCGCCGTTTCACAGATAACCTTCCGATTAACCCTTAACAGCCCTTCTAAAGAGAAGCCCTCCGCTGCCTCTCCGGATTGAAGTTTAACCTCGCCGTTTCGCAGATAACCTCCAGATTTACCTTAACGGCCCTTCCAAAAAAGAAACCTTAAGCGACCAACGCCTCGGAATGACCACCGTTTGTCGCTCCCCGATCCGTTGCTGCCGCTTTCTGCCAAAAGCCTGTCTGGAACCTGAAAATGCAGCTACCCAGGCCGCAGGCCTAGGTGACCTCAGGTCGACTCCTGCTGCCTCCGATCGCCTTCATCCTTCCTCCACACTTTTCAAGATTCTTCATAACCTTCAAAGTTCAGATCATATCTTTTCTTGTGTGAGAGGTTAAGAATGATTGTTTTTGCTTTCATTTCTGAAAGAGTGGTGTGATTTTCAGTTCTTGCAAGATTGAAAGATTAAGATTTAAATTATGTGCACTCTACTGTAATTTTACTATAATTTCTTTTGAATTGAGTGCTGAACTAGTATAGGTGAATTTGGTTTGTCGTTATTTGGTTTCACGGTTAGATTGATCTAAATTGAAAGTTAATTTCTAGCATATACAGTGCACGCATGGATCGCACCAGATCAACAGATAATAACGATGGAAGAGGAATGGCAGAGATTAATCACTAAATATTTGGTTAAGTGTCTTTCTTAAAGGTTTTGATTTAAGCACGTGGGCAGTTTTCCAAAGACGAGAAGTGGTATATCACGTGGTCTAAAGGTTGTAAGTGGTATTTCAAAATTCTACGTGATAAAATGTGGAGGTGACACATAGCACTGTTATAGACATTTTTGTGCCTTACAGCATTGAGCATGAAATGTCCATAATCTAAGGGATCCAAAGTCCCTAAACATGTTGTTCCTACCCCTAGAGGAACAAGGCTCACAAACCACAGCAATTCACAGAAGTTCTCCACCAGAAACTGCTCAAAAAACAAGTCAATTCAGGATCATTTCAGTGGCTACACTAGCTGCTTGCGCTGAATGTCAAAGCCAACACTGGCTACCTGCGTTGAATGTCAACTGGAACACTAGCTACCTGCGCTGAACGAGAGTGGACAAGTGGCAGGCTCATTTCTCAAGGTGTCAAAACCCAGGAAGCTTCCAAAATGACACTTGCCTCAGGGAATTCGACTGGTGATGAGTAAGAGGTTCCAAAGCTCCAAGTGGAAGCAAGAACCTCCAAGTGGACTCAAGAACTGACAGAGGGAGAGGACACTAGTTAGATCTCAAGCTGACTCATCCTCTCTCCAAACATCTATATATGGATCTCTCCTCCATGAGATCTAGAGGCTGGAATTTTGTTATTGCAAAGAATTGTTGTTGGTTTGAGATTGGAATCATTGGGTGCTTAATGCTTTGAAGGGGGAAAAGAGAGGAATTCCATTTTCTGGGAAGGAGATGCTGGATTGGAGCCCTCTGGGTTGTATCTCTTCCTGAACCTTGTTATTCGTCAATAAAGCTATCTTGGTTTCTCCTATATGCTGATGTATTTTGATGTATGAATGTATTAGTGTATTTGGTTTATTTCTAATCCTAAACTAGTTATAAATGTGAATATCTGTCTTTGTGTAGTGTTCTTCTCTTGTCGCAAGTAGCTGTTCTCTTGTGATCTTGGAGGAAGTTGAAGTTTGATAAACAAGAAGGCAAGTAGCTGTGAACACCCAAAGAGAATAGAGACCGGATCGAGGGACAAACGGAAGACACCGGTAAGTCTATTGATCTCTCTTCTTTCACATTTCATAAAGGAAGAAACCAGCATAGCTGTACCCGTTTGTTGCTAAGGCACTGTCACACCTTAGGTGGATAGGATCGTCCTGCATAGGCATTTTTCCCCACAACAAATTGGCGACTCCGCTGGGGAGATTTGTTTAGTCATTTTATTTGTGTTTCTATCATTGTTTGCTTCATAGACTTGACAACAACAATCGAACTGCATCTTTCCGGGATGCAAAGTAGACAGTCGTTGCTTTGATCCAATTGCTGGACTTGTCTATGATCTGAACAATGGATTCACAAATGATTTGACAATCCTTGTGATAGATCTTAGTAGCCCTTCAAAGCATCCCTTTGATTGTACCTTGCTTGTTGCTTTTATTTGGCCTGAAACAGTGAATTAAAGAGCAATCTGTGACCCAAAACCTGAGGGAAACGAGAGTTTCTCCTTCAGCGTAGACCCAGTGAAGGGATTCTGCATTTCAACATAGGTCCCGTGAAGGCTACCTGTGCTGAATGTCAAAACCCCTGTGTTGAGGTTGCGCTGAACCAGTTTGTCCTTGTGTAGCTGGGGTTCTCTGCTCTGTTTTGCCTTGTTTTGATCTCTGTTTTTTGCAGCCTGTAACCAGCATAGGTACCAGTCTGATAACTCCTTTTCTCTGCTTAGATTCCGCCTCCTTTTGTACAAAAAGACTGTGAGTGTTTTTATGTGTTTGTGGCATCATTTACAGTTTTCCTTTGCATGAGTGAAATAGTCGTCCTGTAGCCCTTGATTCAGATCTGTTGAATGTGATCTTAGAAGAGAGTTCATTGGCTATTTGCAGATTGATTATACATTTACTCTTGCTTATTCGTTTGAATTTGTCTCTTTTAAGTGTCGAAACAAGTCTTTATTTCGAAAATCGTTAAGTGTTGTAATCTCTTCTACCCTCTCTGATTTCGAAAAAGTAAAATTGTTTGTATTGATCATTTAAAAGCAAATTCAAAGTTGTACAAAAAGCTTTCTTTGTAGGCATCAATACTAAGAAAGCGGAAAACAAACACCTGCATTGTGCATTTGCATTTGATAGTTTGCATGTTGGATTTAGGAAAAGTGCATTAGAGTGTGCTGATTGCTCTTTGAGAAAAGATGGTGTCTTTCTTTTCCCTTAGTAGCTAGGATTTTCAAAGTTGAAAAGATATAAAGCTTGCTTATCATCTTTAGACTGCATTTAGGAATTTGTATCATACATCTCGTGGTGAACCTTGAAAGGCAAACTTTAAAAATATCAACCTAAAATAAATTGAATGAACTTAACAACGCTTTGTAACATAACGCACAACATAGAGGTCTAGGCTAGAGACGTGTTCCGGCGTCGTTAAGCCTGGTGACTATCGATCTCGTGGATGGTGGGTGATTCCTCCTGAGGGACGACAACGCTAGTACGGATTGTGCTCCCACGTACCGTCGCGTATATATTGGGAGACCCCTATAGGAATATAACCTTTATCCTTAGGAAACCGTGTCGGCCGCCCTACTGATCGCAATGCACTGAACACAGCATTCAGGAAGATCGACCGCCCGTACCCTAAAAAGTATTCTGCGGTTTTGCGACAAGTTTGGCACACCCTCTGCCTAGAACTCCAGAGCAGTTCCTTTTGGCCTTTTTCAGACTCTATAACAGAAAAAGTCCATCTGAGCATTTGTCACTTCGGGCTCGTTAAAACATCGAAGGAGACTAGAGTCATCTTTAGCTTTTTCTTGACTCTTTAAAACTGAAAAAGAAAGTTGTGTCTAAAGCGTCGTTAAAATTTATTTTAAACAGAACAATCACCCTTTATTCCTGCATTGATCTTTAGGTTAAAAAAATGGAGCACACCAACCAAGGAATCCCCCTTGGTGGAAATCCTAGTCCCTTATCCTCTTGGGGAGATGTTGGTGCACCCCACATGGCCACATTGTCGCTTCCAGGACTGACAATTGGCCTGCCAGTTTGGCTCTTTTCAACCAATGTCGTTCAGAATACCACAATTCCTGAATAGTCGAGTCAACAGTTAGACCAGACCAGAGTTGCCCACCAGCCTTCTACTTCATCTTCCTCTCCTCCTTCCTCTTCACTTGACGGAACTGGTAAAACAAAAAACCAAGTTCCTAAGGAGAAGAAGGAAAAGAAGAAGAAAGAGAAGAAGAAGAAGGAGCCAAAGGCGACTGGGGGCAAACAAGTGTCGTCTGACAAAAATCCACACACAGCACTGACCAGGCCTAAATCGCCATGTGTCATATGCAAGGGAGACCACTTCCACAGAGATTGTCCCTGTATCCCTCGAATACTAAGGGACTGGTCTCCCCGTTTGCACAATTCGGTAGCATCAACCTCTGATAGCCATGTTGACTGCTCACCGTCAACTAGTGAAAGTGAAGTCACAGGACAGAGAGGGAAATCTATATTTTCCTGCAAACTGTGTGAAGGCGATCATGCCATCCACCGTTGTCCCTTCTTAGACGAGGCTAAAAGAGTTCTGGAAGATCGCCCGATTTTATGAGCGCAACTTCCTCCTGGATATCAAAAACTCCTGCCAAGTCCTTCACTAGTTGATAACCCGGCTGGCCCGCCCAAGTGGTCAGCCGAAGCACCTGTCATTGAAGATGAACCGTCTGGATCCATACCTGACGAAAGTCAAAAGGTTGAGACGGCAGTTGATCCGGTTTTTCCTTCAGAGGCTCTATCTTCGAATGATACCATCACAAAGGAGAATAAAGACGACACCGTCCAAATTCTCTTCATCAACACTGACTCTGATGAACAAGGGGGCAATGCCCCCATTCCTTTATCGCAGGAAGGAAGTTCGTCAGAGCGATATCCGGCCGTTTATTCGGTCCCACCACCAAGCAACCTGGTTGTATCCTTTGACTGGAACCAACTAGGCAGACCCCGATTGCCAGCAAGCATACCATTCAGAATTATCGTTCAAATATACAGAATGGTAATGGCTGGCACTATCATTGATGAGGGGGCATCTGTGAGTATCCTTTCCTCTATTGCTTGGAAAGCGCTTGGTTCGCCAGCGCTTTTGCCTGAAATGAGAAATCTATCAGGCTTTGATAAATGAACCAGTCGACCTTTAGGGATCCTCCCCAATGTGCCCATAACATTGAAAGGGAAGACCGTTCAAATGAACGTGATGGTCATTCAAGGACCCTTGGATTATAACCTACTCCTTGGATGAGACTATATATATTGCATGGGAGCTATAGTCTCCTCACTCTTTAGAGTAATGTGTTTTCCGCATGAAGGAAGAGTGGTCAAGCTCGTGGACCAGCTTTCATTTCCCGGATCACGCATCGCAAATAGTCATTTACCATCCCTAAATGGTCTATTCATGCAAGAAGTGTCTCAACCCACGGTCCATCCTCCTGATGAGCGCGAGTAATCTGGGAGGATATGACTGGAACCCAGGGGGCATGCGTCTTGGTCTACTTCGGCAGGAAAACTTTGGGTATAAGGTAGGTTTCCGCGGGAAATATGACTAGTCCGTACCCCGTCCGTGATTGGAAGAGGGGTTGTTCTAGAATAAGATTCTTTTGTCAAAGTTATGTGAGTTGGTGGGCATCGTCGCTCACCTTTGTCTATTTCGGTAGACATTGCTGAGGAAGTGTTTTGTTTGAAAAGATTAACGAGACAATCTTTGGGTAACCTGAAAGAGGTGAAGTCTCTCTCTTTAAAACAATTGTTTTGAAGGAAGAGAAGTAGAGGTAACCTTGAAATCGTACTTTATACCTGGGGGCATGCAAACCTTTTGGAGTGCAAGCAAAGAGCGGTTATTTATCTGTTTTTTGGGTTAGCCGTTTCCTAACTTGCATAAAGAAAGGATGCGGAGCAAAGCTTAGTGAGATGAAGCTCCATAAAAAATAGAATCTTGGTGAGACACTCTTATCATATGATTGGGTAATCGAGCAGTTTTAGCACAAAGTTCATGCTCGTTAAAAAATAAATGCAAGATCCGAACAGTTTTAGCACATAGTTCATGCTCGTTAAAAAATAAACATAAGTTCGAGCAAATGTTTCCACCCGCGTTTAAGCTCGTTAAAAAAATGAACTATCCCGGTAAATAACCACTGTGAATGTAATATCATCAGCCATTAAAGCCTTGGTCATGTTTGCACCATCACCTCCACTTTTCCATTGGCCGATCGTTCACCTCCATATGTTTGTTTACCCATTTTTAGGAACAGCTGTGAAGAGTGATTTCACCTAGCCATCCTTGTGACACTACCGTGATTGGAAAATTCCAACCTGTACCTGGAATCAGCTGCTATCCCTGTTTATCACTCGTTCCTCAAAAGACGAGTCTTCTTTAAGCTCTTTTCAACTGACTCGTAAAATATGAAAAGATTGCCGAGTCCTTGGCCTTCCAGCTCGTTAAAGGGACAGGAAGAGCTATCCCTCATCTAGATTTTAATCTTTTTGGACCTGAGGGATTATTTCACAAAAAGATCGAGCGCTTGTTTTGTTCGGCTCGTTAAAACTATCGAAAACTCATCCCTTCTGTATTGTTTTATACTTTTTCGGACTTAAGGGATTAGATGACGAAAAAGGAATTTTGGAGTTAACTTTATGTACCTTTTCAGGCTCTCTAAAAATGAAAAGGACCGAGTTTTCCTTGTCGTTAGACTCCTTAAAATCATTAAATAGCGACAAACTTGTCTTTAGACGAGAACGAGTTTCACTATCGCTAGGCTCGTTAAAACATAGCGATGGGCTTGCCCGAAGGGCAGGTTATAGAACAAGCATATGTTATCCTCCTCAAGCTTGACAAAAATAAAGAGGTACTGGTCAGCAATGACTGGGGAAAAATTGGGAGAAACTAAAGAAAACTTTGATGGTAGCAAGTCGCTCTTGAACATGACACTTTTCCTCCGTACCATAATCGGGTTGGGTTGTTTCATTCACCGATCACATCCATGGTCTCTCCATGCCATCCATGTTTGGGGTAATGCTACCGATCCATCGTATCAGTGTCGCCATATGTTCAAGAGAAGTCGTTCAGAAAAGTCAACCGTGTCCCATCCACTGCCATACATTATCCTTCATCCTTTCATGACCGCCACCTTGAATCATATGTCACAGATCGTTATCACCTCCATTAAAATCATTAGCTCCGTTCCGTGTCACTAATGTGGGATTCATTAAGGCCCTCCTTTGATGGATCGCTTCTTGTCGACATTAGCTCATTATCCAAGAAGTTGATCTAGGAACAACCCCTTCAGTACTTTGAAGCTTGCATGCCATAATGGAAAGTTTCTCACTTCCAGCGACAGGTATACATCAATGACCTTCGACCGAAAGATTTTGCGTGGTGTTTGACGCCAAGTCCTTTATTCACACCACGTGAATTGTACTGGAGTACCTTGAGGGTCATTATCATTATCGGTGATTCCTCTCGCGCTTGTTAACGGTTTACATCATTGACTGGTAATCAAGCGATGTCTTTCCATGTTCGACTTCAGAACATTTCTCACATGGATTGACTTGTACTTAGAGTGAAGATAGAACGAGTTTGAAGACCCCGGATCTAGTCTCATCCATCCGGGCTGCGATATATATTCAGGAAAAATAAAGACATTGACATGTACATCATTGCAGCAGATAATCATCCTACTCAAAGGATGATAATTTCATCAAAATTATCAGTCTACCATCAGACGATTGTCTGTTCTATGTACAGAAAAATGAATTTATAAAGCTAAGCATGGGAATGCCCGCCTCAGCTATATCATGAAAGCAGTATGAAAAATAATGTATTGTATTGTATCTTGTTACAGGTCTCCTCCCAGCATTGGATGAACTTCGGATCCCCCTGATAAAGCATTTCGCCCGATAAACAGCCTCATACTTTAGGGGGCAACTGTTATAGACATTTTTGTGCCTTACAGCATTGAGCATGAAATGTCCATAATCTAAGGGATCCAAAGTCCCTAAACATGTTGTTCCTACCCCTAGAGGAACAAGGTTCACAAGCCACAACAATTCACAGAAGTTCTCCACCAGAAACTGCTCAAAAAACAAGTCAATTCAGGATCATTTCAGTGGCTACACTAGCTGCTTGCGCTGAATGTCAAAGCCAACACTGGCTACCTACGTTGAATGTCAACTGGAACACTAGCTACCTGCGCTGAACGAGAGTGGACAAGTGGCAGGCTCATTTCTCAAGGTGTCAAAACCCAGGAAGCTTCCAAAATGACACTTGCCTCAGGGAATTCGACTGGTGATGAGTAAGAGGTTCCAAATCTCCAAGTGGAAGCAAGAACCTCCAAGTGGATTCAAGAACTGACAGAGGGAGAGGACACTAGTCAGATCTCAAGCTGACTCATCCTCTCTCCAAACATCTATATATGGATCTCTCCTCCATGAGATCTAGAGGCTGGAATTTTTTTATTGCAAAGAATTGTTGTTGGTTTGAGATTGGAATCATTGGGTGCTTAATGCTTTGAAGGGGGAAAAGAGAGGAATTCCATTTGCTGGGAAGGAGATGCTGGATTGGAGCCCTCTGGGTTGTATCTCTTCCTGAACCTTGTTATTCGTCAATAAAGCTATCTTGGTTTCTCCTATATGCTGATGTATTTTGATGTATGAATGTATTAGTGTATTTGGTTTATTTCTAATCCTAAACTAGTTATAAATGTGAATATCTGTCTTTCTGTAGTGTTCTTCTCTTGTCGCAAGTAGTTGTTCTCTTGTGATCTTGCAGGAAGTTGAAGTTGGATAAACAAGAAGGCAAGTAGCTGTGAACACCCAAAGAGAAGAGAGACCGGATCGAGGGACAAACGGAAGACACTGGTAAGTCTATTGATCTCTCTTCTTTCACATTTCATAAAGGAAGAAACCAGCATAGCTGTACTTGTTTGTTGCTAAGGCACTGTCACACCTTAGGTGGATAGGATCGTCCTGCATAGGCATTTTTCCCCACAACAAGCACACCAAAACAACTTTTCTTGCGTGCTTCTGAAATTTTGTCGGTCATGCTAGTTGGAGCGCGAGATTGCATAATATCCGTTGGATCAATCAGGATTGATCTACGGTGGAGATTTGGCCGCACAAAAGCTAAGCGGATGACGCGATAACTGTTGGATTTGAAGGAAGAGAATTAACGATGGAGATTTGAAGTGCAGTTTGGGCATCGATAAATGTGCAAAGTCATGTGAATCGGCAGAATGGTAAATTAATAAAGGGTTAAATGGTTTATGTATAATTTCTATTATACAAGAGTTATAATAGAAATAAAGCGGGATAAATATATTATGGTTAATGTTGGGTTTAAACTAAAATCCAAGTTAAAAGAGTATTATTGATATGCACGGATAATAATAATTAACCAAAGATTATGGAAGAATTTTATAAGGTTCCGCTCGAAGGTTTATAAAGGTTTAGACTTTGGGTAATTGAATGAAATGTTTCCGCATAGAGTTTATTTGAAAGAGAATTAAACATTGATTTAAGAAAATTTTCCCTAAGTATGAAATTGAAATTCCTGGGACATGGATATGACATGAATTTATATGCATACTATGGATATGTGCAGCTAAGGCTGCATCACTTAGTGATACCCTTTTTAATGGCATGTATTGGCAACCTCCTATTCAACATTTTATTGTTCTACAGATTCTCTTGGAGTTGAATGCCTAGAAATTGCATCTCAATGCTTATAGAGAATAGGATTGACATAATAATGGATTTAATTGTTTCTTCATTTGTTTGCTATGAGATGTATGAGATTTAATTTTTGAATCTTGTATGGACATGGAAATTGCTTTCTTTATATAATTTCATTTCTTTTTTGTAGGATTACTGACTCTTCATTTACTCTTTCAGATGAAGGAATTTGATCTTCCTCAACTCAGATGATGATGCTTTGCAAAATTTCCTCGATAGATTCACTTTGATCATGTGGCATCAATATTATTTAAATCCTTATGGCAATAATAATGAATCTGAAATGCTGCAATAGAGTGAGGCATGGAGTTTCAATCACCCATGGCCTTCAAATTGTAGAGACATTTTCATAAGTTTTCTTTTATTCTTCAATATAATAAATTTGAACATCGATTTTTGCATTGAATTCTTGAACTGTTTATTTGAAATAATTTTCTCCTAGGGTATTTGATATTGCAGAGTCTCATTTTCTTCAAAAGTCTATCGCTACTTGAGATGTGATTGATGAGCAAGGATAATTTCCATTTTTTTCTTTTTGGAATGGAGAATGATCTCACTACAATTTCTCTGAACTTTCATCTTTTGTTGATAAATTCATTTTTCTTCTTCAAGCATTCATAGTAGTGTTCACAATAACAGTGTTGAAGGATTTAAAGAAATCTTATTGATGCAGTCAAATTTGTACAATATTTGATTACTTGCTGAGATAGAAGTATTCACATGGAGATTTCCAATAATAAGGTTCTGATGTAGATCTCATGATGCTTCATGATGAATGCATCTATAAACCAAACATAAAGATATATAGATTCAGCTCCTCCGCTTGATGGAAATAACCTTTTTTTTCATTTATATATATATATATATATATATATATATATATCTATATATATATATATATATATATATATATATATATATATATATATATATAAATATATATATAAAGTGGGATTTTCTCCTCTGCTTTGATGTCAATGTCTTTGCTTTTGCTTCCATGTTTATATTTGGATGGCTCTCAGGTTTTTATACATCAGATGTTTAACGGGTTTCATCATAATGTACATTAATGCATTCAGAAAATGAAGAATTTTGAGAAAAAATTATGATGCAATTATACAATAAGTTATGCTTAACTTCCAACATGATTTGAATAGATATGCAATTGTCTTAGCAGTACTAGTACTATGTCTACTTGCATAAATTTATTTACATGTTTATGCATCGAATATATACATGTGAAAAAAAAAATTCATTGAAGAAAGGACTTTTTAATGGTGAACCTAATTGATGTTGTTAGCTCTTGGAGAACGTGACTTGATTTCCCACTTTGATGATGCTTTTGTTCTTGCTGCTTCTTTAACTGCTTCAAATTCTTGACATGATCATAAGCTTTGTGTTCCTCTTCATTACTCCTTCTTGCTCCTATAATCTCCCCCTTAGATGGTGCTCAATTTCATATACTCTAGTGTCTTCTAGTTTCTCCTTTTAAAGTCGCATTTGTGAAGAGAGTCTGTAGGTACTATCCCTAGCTTGTTTCTCAGATATTCAAATGGTTATTTAGCAAGGGATTTTGTAAATATGTCTGCTATTTGTTCCCTTATGGGTATGTAATCCATCTTCACTATTTTCTCAGCCACTTGTTCTCTAAGAAAGTGATACTTTATAGGGATATGTTTAGTCTTTGAATGGAGCACAAGATTTTTTGAAATGATTATTTCACTTGTATTGTCGCAATGGATAGATATAGGTTCATTAAAAATTACCTTCATGTCTTGTAGTGTTTGTTTCATCCACAACACTTGGATGCAACAGGTTGCAACTATTATGTCTTCAGCTTCCGTGGTGGATAGAGAAACTGATGTTTTTTGTGCTTATTCATTCTGTCAATGATTCTCCTAGGTAGAATGCACCATCTCTTATACGTTTTTTTTCATCCACATAGATCACCTAATCCACATCTGTGTATACTGTCAAAGTAAAATCCTTACCTTTCGAATACCATAGACCATAGCCTGTAGTCCCTTTCAACTACCTGAATATTCTTTTTGTTGCTAACAAATGGCTTTGTTTGGGTGTTGATTGATACCTTTCTACTAATCTGACTGCCAACATTATATCTGGTCGAGAAGTTGTTAGGTATAACAAAATTCATATAATATATCTATATAGATTTTGATCCACATAAGGTGATTCATCATCTACACATAGCTTACATCCCGTAGTCATGGGGGTTGAGACAGGTTTACAATCTTCCATTTGGAATCTTTTCAACATATCTCTTAGATTTTTCTCTTGAGAAATGAATATGCCTCTAGGGCTTTGTAGGATTTCAAGCCCAAGGCAGAAGGTAAGTTCACCAATCATAGACATTTCGAACTCGGTCTTCATCTCTTCAGCAAACCATTTTACTAGATGATGTTTATTTCTGCCAAACATAATATCATCCACATACACGAGTATAATCAATAACTCATCTCCATCATCCTTTATGTATAGATTACTATCAGCTCCTCCTCTCTTTGACCCCTGTTTTTGAAGGTAGTTGTCTAGTCTAGAGTACCATGCTTGTGGTGCTTGTTTAAGGCCATATAGTGCTTTCTTTAACTTGCATACATAATTAGGCTTATCTGTCAATAAGAAACCTTCAGGTTGTTCCATATAGACTTCTTCCTCAAAATCACCATTTAGGAAATCAAACTTCATGTCCATTTGATACATCTTGAAATCATTGTAGCATGCAAAGTCCAAAAACATCATGATTGCCTCCAATATCACGACTGATGCAAAGGTCTCTTCATAATCAACTCCTTCTACTTGTGAGTAACCCTTCCACACGAGTCTAGCTTTGTTTATAAATTGACCCTGTTCATTCATCTTATTTTTGAATACTCATTTTGTTCCAATGATATTCTTTCTGACATGTCTTGGTGTTAGTTCCCAAGTCTCATTCTTCTCAATTTGATCTAACTCCTCATTTATAGCATCTATCCAACTATTGTCTTTACTTTCCTCTTCAAATTTATTTGTCTCTGTCTTTAACAACTTGGCTATATGAACTTGCTCGGATTTTTCTGCTAGTTTCCTCCTTGTTTGTACTCCTTCACTTTTATCTCCAATAATTTGATTTTCAAGGTGATTCTTTTGAGTGTGTCTTGAAGGTCCTTTTGGATGAGTCTCATTATCTTCTAATTATTCATCTTATACTTCATTCTCCTTACTGATATGATGATGATGATCTGGAGGATTAATAAAACCAGTGCTCTTGCTCTTATTGGGTAGCTCTTCATCAACCTTTACATCTATGCATTCCAAAATCTTATGCAGTCTTTTATTATAACACATGTATCCCATATTTTTTTATGAATATCCCAAAAATATTCCTTCATCAGATCGAGCATCAAAATTTACTAGCTTTTCATCATTATTTTTTATATAACATTTACTTCCGAATACTTTAAATTGTTTGATTGTTGTTGGTTTCCCGCGCCACAGTTCATAAGGTGCCTTATAACAATTTGATCTAAGATGTGCATTATTGAGAATATGTACTGCTATATGCACAACTTATTCCCAATAGCTTTTAGCAATGTTTCTTTCTTGCATCATGGCTCTGGCTATTTGCTGAACATACATGTTTTGTAGATCTGCAACCCCATTCTGTTGTGGTGTGTCTACAATAGTATATTTTTGTTTTATCCCAAATTCATTACATAGCTCTTCAAACTCATCTGATGTAAATTCACCTCCTCTATTTGACCTTATGAACTTTATCTTACACCATGTTTGATTTTCTGCCAATGCCTTAAATGTTTAAATTTTCCAAATGCTTCTGAATTATTTATGAGAAATGACACCCAAGTAAATCTTGAATAGTCATCGATTACTAGCATGAAATATTGTTCTCTTCCTAGTGCTTATGTTCTGGAAGGTTCGCATAGATCCATATGAACTAGATGCAAGGGTTTACTGCTTCATACTTTATCTTTGACTTTAAATGATGTTCGTGTTTGTTTTCCCATTTGACATGACTTGTAGACAATGTTTTGAGGATTTTTTTATTGTTGGTAGATCTTTGACTAATTTCTTCTTTATGAGTTTGATGATGTGATCAAATTTGAGATGCCCTAATATCTTATGCCATAGCCAAGACTCATCTTGTTTTATGATGTATCATTCCTCATTCTCTTCTTTCAAGATGTATACATTATTCTCAATTTGAACTCCTTTAGCTAGAACCTTCCCTATAGATGTTGACATGATTTCACAGTCTTGAGCTCTAAAAAGAACATCACAACCTTTGTCACACATCTAACTTACACTCAAGAAGTTATGTTTTATACCATCTATAAACAATACATCTTGAGTCTTTCCTCTAATTATTCATGCTTCATCATTATCAAATGTGACATTTACAGTTTTATTTTCATTCAGGGAAACAAACTTGCTTTTATCTCATGTCATATGTCTAGAGTATCCACTATCCACCTACCATTTATTATTTTGATCTTGAGTGTACAGAACTAGGCCACACTTGTCAAGTTTCTTTTCTTCTACCTTCTTGCTCCATTGCATGCATCCAATTGTTTTATATATATATATATATATATATATATATATATATATATATATATATATATATATATATGTTAATCTATTGTCTTTAAGTTGACATTCATATGATTTGTGCCCAAAGTTGTGACAATAGAAACATTCAGTGATATCAAGGAGAGGAGAAAATGAATTTTTGTCTAGATTCATATTTGTTTTAACATTTGTGAATCCATTCTTTCTCATCTTAACATTTCCAAAATCAATTCTTCTAACATAAGTTCTACAATTTATAGATTTATGTCCAAATTTTTTACAGCAGTAACAATATCCATAAAACAATTATCTGTACCTGGTAGTGGATGTTGTTTGAGAATCTAGCCATCTTGACATTCAATAATCTTGTCCCCTGAAGAAGTGAGGTTTATGATAGATTGTTGTTTAATTTTCCATTTCTTTTGCCTTCCATACTTTACCAATAGTGTTCTTTTGCAGTTTTTCACTTGATGTTAAATTGTTGCTCAACTTTTTGTTCTTAGATTGATGTGAGTTTTCATCCTCTCCCCTAGCAGCTTTTACAAAGGTGATTGACCTTTTATCCTTTGCCTTAGATTTATTGGATTCTCCTTCATAATCTAACCCAGTATTTATGAGTGGAAGCCTCTGAGAATTCAATATCACATCCATTTTTTCAGATCCTTTTATCTGTTGAATATTTATGTTTAGTTCATTTTGAGCCTTCTCTAGCTTTTTCTTTAGACATATCACCTCTTCCTCCAATATTTCACACTCCTGGTTTTTCTCATTTATATACTTCATTAAAATGTCTTCCACCTTCTTTGGTTCTTCAAGTTCAAATTTCAACTTGATAATGTCTTATGAGTTTGATTCTTCCTTTACACATTTCAATAGGATCACTTTATGCTTTCTATTCTTTAGTTTAAGCTTTTATATTTCATCTAGGGCACTTATTAACTCCCCCTCAAGGTCTACCTCACCTTCCTTTTCTTCTTCATATTCTTGGAAATCATTTTCAAGTTCTTCCAAGGTCATCAATATAAATTCATTGGTTCCATCTTCACTAGAGGATTCATTAAAACTTTCAGATCCACTGCTATCTTCTTGAGCATAGAATTTTTTTCTTTTGAATTGTCTCTCTTTCTGCATTTTGTTAGACTTGTTCTTCTCTTTCCCTTTAAGATGATTTTCCTCTTTCTTAAAAGGGAATTTTGATTCATAATGTTCCACTCTTCCACAATTACAACACTTAAATGGAAGTTTCCTTTATACTTACCTGTGCCTTTCTTCAACCTTTTGACGAATTTTGCTTCTTCTTCATTAGAACCTGAGCATGGCTGCTCCTTTTCTTCTATGGGTTTGTCTTCCTTGAAAGATGCGTCACTACTAGTTGCCTTCCCTTTTGGAATTCTCGTCTCATATTTTGTCAAAGATCCATGTAGATGATCTCTGCTCAAATTCTCAAAGTTTATTGTTTCTTCTATAGTTGAAACCTTAAGATTGAATTTAGAAGGTGATGACCTCAAAATTTTATGAACTATTACACTTTCATTGTTTGTTTCACCTAGACTAAGCATGATATTTACAACTTCATCAACTCTTTAAAATAATTTATCTATTTCTTCATCTTCATTCATTTTTAACATCTTAAACTGAGTTCTATACACTTGTAATTTAGCCATCTTCCCCTTTTTATCCCTTCATGAATATTTTCTAATTTATCCCAAATATATTTAGCTATCTCACAATGCATTACTTTGATAAATTCAACATCATGTAGACCACTCAGAAGTGAATTCATAGCTTTTGAATTAGCTATAAATTTCAATTTGGCATCTTTGTCACTAGTTGTTTCCTTTGGTTCTTCATACCCGATCGACACAGTAGACCAAACTTCTATTCCTAGAGACATTAAATTTGTCTTCATTCTTACTTTCTAGAAGGCATAGTCTGTACCAGTAAATAGAGGGGCCTTATTTATTGAGCATCCTTCTTGACTAGCCATTTTACTAACTTAGGACCTCCTTCCAGTTGTTAGACTACTACTGAAGGAACTTTGCTCTGATACTAATTGATATTTATGATTGGAAATTACTAAGAGGTGGGGGGGTGAATTAGTAATTTAAAATTCTTTGTTTTTTCTCAACTTAATCTTCTTCTTATGCAGTTAATGATTTATGTTTGTGCTCAATAGTTATTGAATTCCTTTTGCATATTTCAAGGAGAGAGGTTTTCAGATTTGTTTACCAAGAATTCAAAGCATTCACACAACATGCAAGAATTAAACACATGAAGACACCAGATATAAGTGGAAACCCCGAAGGGAGAAAACCACTAACTTTAGGCTGAAAATGATGTGAGGGCAAGTTGTTACTCCTTATTACATCATATTTTTGTAAGCTCCAACCTACAAGAGGCTCCTACCTCAAAGGAAGCTCCAACTCCCACAAGTTTTCTGCAAGATACAACCCACAGGAGGCTCCTACCTCAATAGGCTACAACCTATTATTTTTCAAGATACAACATAGAAAAGAACAGAAATTTCTCAATCACAACATCAAGTCACAAATGATGGTTACCTCATATACAATTCTGCTATCAACTTTTCTGTTGAACTACTTCTTCTTTTCACTCTTTTTCTCTTTTGCTACTGCTCATCAATTCTCTGATGCAGACTCCTTCCACTCAAAAAGAATATCATCCTTTTTAATTCCAAATTGTATATCTTATAAGAAATCCCTCTTGGTTGTTTGTAATCTTTGGTGGAATATGAAATGACGCATATTATTTTTGGATTTCCAAAACTTCTCACAAGCTTGTCTTTTCTTTTTCAGTTCTGAAAATTATTTGTAATATAAAATAGAGCTGAACTAACAACTAATTCAGTAATAATTACAAGACAAATCATATTTGTATTATCTACATTGTCCATTCAAAAAACTATATTTATTTCATCTTTTGTCTCAATGTTTAGCCTTCACATTGGTTAGCATAGCCTTTGCACTTCACAACACTTTCAGCCTTTTATATTCAAAATTCAATATTTATGTACACATTCCATTCAACTTAAACTATCACCAATGTGCTTAGTGACATCAATAACATTTATCAACATTAATCAATCAATTTAACTTGACATCAATGCCAATATTGCTAGCAATACTTGTAGCAAGAACAATTGTTTATGGCAGCACATTCATAAATACAATATTAGCTTAAACAAACCTACCTATGCAACCATACTTGTAAATCATGTAAAAGAGCCATCACATGTAGCTAGACATGTAAATCTATTTACAATAGTAAAAAATCACTTGCATGCATGAGAACATAGCCATGAAAACTAGGAGGGTGCACTTTCAAAGAACAAAGGAGTGTCAAGGGTCATTTGGGGCTTTGCAGTGAACTCATGTGCTCAAGAAAGTGAAGAAAACCATCTAGGGCACATTGGTGCACTCTAAAGGGTCTGTAGATATTAATGTGTAGATTCAAAATTGCTCATGAAATTTACTAAATCACAAGACTTGAAGCTACTCTATTAATTTGTAGAAGTTAATTCACCATCTAGAACACAAACCATAGACATGCAAAAGGAAACATCACACATGCACAAATCTTTATCTAGGGCAAAGAAATTGCTCAAAACCCCTTACTATCTATATTTCATTAATCAAAGAATAGAGATGAAATACATATGCTTGCTCAAGATTGAGCACACCCTGCAAGTGTATAGTTTATCCCTTTGCTTGAATGACTGAATCTAGTAAAAAATAGCCAATTTTCAAGCCCTCCAAGCTCCTATTTCCTTGCATCGTTCCTCCATGAAACTAGCCCCTATTATTTAGGAATTTCCCACTATTGAATTGCACAATTTCGTAGGTCCTTCCTCTGACTACATGCACCACTTGTACACATTTGAATATGCTACAACTGATAGTACACTACCTTGGAATATCCATCACAACTAGGTAAATAATTTTTTTTGCATGCAACAATTATTTTGGGATGAGTGATCAGTTAACTGGTTGATCACTGAGTGTGGTTGAATTTCCACATCCACAACTTGACCTCCACTAGCTCTTTTGACAGTTAGAACTAGTTTAACTGACAATAACTCAAATGAACTTAAATAGATTGCTACAAATAACAATCAGTCATACTAAATTGAACTCAAGCTTACCCAACTTGAATTAATTGAGTTAACTAAGTAAAAAGTGCCATGTCACCTCAGTTAACTACATCCAAGACTTCTACTGAAATAGAAATGCGAATTTTCTCTATTTTGACCAAGGAAAATTCAAACTAATATATTCTTGTTGCATTTTCAACACTCCCTCCCAGTAAGAAAGGTAATATCAACAACCCCTATCCTGTACATGTGTAAATCAAACTTCCCTTTTGACAAGGCCTTTGTTAAAATATCAGCATCTTGTTCCTATATCAGAATGTATTGCAACAACATAATTTTCCTTTGCACACAATACCATAAAAGGTGATACCAGATATCAATATGCTTGGATTGATCATCAAAAACAAGATTTTCAAAGAGTTTGATGCAACTCTGATTATCACAGTAGATCACAATTGGATCCATCATCTAACCAAACAAGCCAACAAGTATATTTCTCATCTAGAATTCCTCACATGCTGCTTGACTTGCAACCATGTATTCTGTTTTTTCCAAGCTGAGTGCCACATATCTTTGCTTCTTGCTATACCAAGAAACCGTTGTGGACCCAACACTGAAAATTCCACTTAATGTACTTTTCTAGTCTGATGGACTCCCTGCCCAATCTGCATCTGTGAAGCCACACCGCTTCACTCCATCTATCTGTTTGTACCAAAGTCCAAACTGGGCAGTGCCTCTAAGGTATCGTAGAACATGCTTAGTTTCCCTCCAAAACAGTTTGGTTGGCCTAACCATAGCTTGGCTCCTGGTTGACTGCAAAGCACATATCTGGTCATTTTTTCACAAGATACATGAGTGAACCCACCAATTGTCACTAAACAATCACATCGACTTCCTCACTTGAGGTGGTATCCTCTTTCCTCTAGTTGGTTGCTAGAGGAGTCTCCATGGGCTTGCACCTATCCATGCAGAACCTCTTAAGTATCTGGTTGGAATACTTTCCCAAAGAGACAAACAGTTCCCCATCACCTTGCCATACTTCTAATCCGAGGAAGTAGTGCATGAGGCCCATGTCCTTCATCTCAAACTCTCTTGCAAGGTCCTTCATGAAAAATATGATGAGCTGCTCATCACCAGTCAAAATCAAGTCATCAACATATAAAAAAATCATTCAACAATTTACCTCCTACCAAAATATGATAAAGGTTTGCATCTACTTCACTTTTGGTGAAGCCCAAACCGATGAAATAGATATCGATCTTGGTGTACCAAGCACAGGGTGCTTGCTTGAGACCATACAATGCTCACTTGAGTCTACACACATGAGACTCTCAATCAAAAGTCTTGAAGCCTTATGGTTTCTCGATATACACCTCCTCCTCAATAACTCCATTGACGAATGTTGTTTTCACATCCATCTGGTGGATCTTCCACCCATCTGTGTAGTAAAAGTAAGGACTGATATGATGGATGAGTACCTTGCTACAAGAGCAAAGGTCTCCTCATAAACAATCCCCTCAACCTAAGAGTACCCCTTGGCCACAAATATGGCCTTGTACTTTTCTATGCTTCAATCTACCCCATACTTCACTTTGAAGATCCATCTCGAACCCACAACTAATTTGTCTGTTGGTCTTGGCACCACTTCCCAAACACTATTATTTACAATGGATTCATACTCCTCCACCATTGCATCAACCCATACTAGCTGCTCTATTGCTTCCTCGAAATAGGATGGCTCAGTCTCTACTAGCTCATTCATTAGAGCCATGTAGCTAGTGTACTGATTTGGTGAACTTCTCTTCCTACACTAATTTGAAGGAGCACCCACATTCTCCCTTGCATCCTACACAAGTCTCTCAGCTTCTCTGGTCATTTTCCTAGCTTCTTTGGATGGTTCTTCTTGAGTGGTTGTCTCCACTCTCTACTCCTCAACTTTTTGGTTGCTCCACAACATCCTGAGGCTCCTCCTTTGGAGCTAAAATATCTTCCTTTGGTGGGATTTGAAGCTCCCTCTTAAGAGAGCATTGGATGGATTTGTCTTCATCAAATTTTATATCCCTTTGCACAACATTCATTCTGAGGGATGACAATTACACATGGTATTTATGGGGAGTTTATTTGTAACCCACAAATGCCCCCAATTATGTTGTCAGCTCTAGCTTCTTCCTTGATTCTTTGGAGACATGGAAGTAAATAGAGGCTTCAAAAACCTTGAAGTGTGACACATCCGTCTTCCTCCCCAATAAATCCTCCTTCGGTGTGATCATGTCAAAAATCCGATGATGACTCCTCTTCTAAAAATAGACCACTATGTGCATGCTTCAGCCCACAAGTGAAGAGGTATAATTTGTTCATGCAACATCGGCCATGCTTCTCCTAGAATGCTATGGTTCTTCATCTTAACCACCTCATTCTGCTATGGGTTGTGGGTTGCAGTAAACTCTCGTCAAACACCTTCTTTTTCCTTGAAATTTTTAAACTCATTCAACATGTACTCACCTCCATCATCACTCCTGAGAGCTTGCACCTTCTTGCTCGGTTCTTTCTCCACCAGTGCCTTGAACTCTAAGAACTTGGAGAAAGTCTCATCCTTCTGCATGAAGACGATCCAACACTTCCACGAGAATTCATCAATAAAGATGACAAAATATTTGTGCATTGCAATGGAGGCTATCGAGAAAGGTCCATAAACATCAAAGTGGATCCTTTCAAGGACTGCATGTTCTCTGTTGTCCTAATCATGGAAAGTGGCTTTTGTATACTTCCCCAAGGTACACCCTTTGCATGTATCTTCCTGATCTAGTTCTCCTTTAGGGAGGCATGGATACAAATGGCCAAGTATTCTATGCCAAATTTCACTAACATCGCATCTCTGTAACTTCTCTACCTTTGTGCTCAATGCAACACAATCCTCCACATCTAGCTTGTACAGGTTATTCACATGAACCCCAATCTGCTTCACTTGTCCTATGGCTATGTGTCTCAAGAATGCCTTTCCTTTGTTGAATATCACATCCAAGATTATGGAAGATCATGGTCTTCCAAAACTGAAATGGAGACAAGATTCTTGTTTAGACCTAGAACAAACATCACATCCTTGAGTCTGAGAGGGGAACTTCACTCCCTATGGAAGGTGATTATACCAATCTTGTTCGTGTTGTACCTTCCATCATCTCCCATGTCGATGTGCATCTAAAGATATTTCTCCTCCCAACCACTGAAATAATATATATTCCCCATCATGGAATGAAGCACCACTGTCCAGGTACCACACGCTCCCCATCACTCTGTTGGCCATGCATGTAATGAGAGTAAATTCAAGCTTGAACTGTGAAGCCAAAGCTTCACCTGCTTCTCCTCCTAAGGTCTTATTTCTTGTCTTATTGTGTGTACATTTTGTGGCATAGTCCCTGAATTCATGATAGTCAAAGCACTTGATTCTGGACAGGTCTTTCTTCTTGTCCCCTTAACTAGATTCTGCATTGGATTGGGATTTCTCACATTCCCTTTCTTAGCCTTTCCATCCAAGGAATAGTTATACTCGTCCTCACCCATGGATGAATTCCCATCTCTGGTATTCCACCTTATTTCCTCCTATACCAAATCAGACCATAGGCATTCCCAATTTGGTAGTTTCTCCCTCCCATTCACCGAATCTTGGTAGTTGTGCCAACTCTTGGGAAGGCCTAAAAGGGCTAGGCTTACCAAATCATCCTCTACTACAGTAACACCAACTTGACCAAGTTCATCACGACATTGTGTGAAACTTCTCAGGTACTGTGGAATGGTCTCATTCTTCTGCATCTTGATATTTTAAATTTTGTCCTTGAGCGCCAGTTTCCTGTGGTCACTACTATTCTAGAATACATATGTTAATGTCTGCGATATTTCATACGAAGTCTCTTTCCCATGAATATTTGAGAAAATATGGTCTCTTTCTCCCTCCAATATGATTCTCCTCACCTTTCATACACACTTCTTCCATTTTGCTAGATCCTGAGCATCAAATGTTGCTGGTTTCAAAATATCATTATCAAATAATTCTTTCAACCCATTATCTTCCAACATTGCCTCCATGTGGTCCTTCCAAGAAACATAATTTGAGCTTCCCTCAAGGGCATACTCGAGCCTTAGCCCATATAAATCCATCCTTTTAGCTCTGGAGAATTAATCTTGCAAGTCTGATCCTCCTGCAATACCAACTTTGAAATCTCTACTCTACAATGAATCCAACTATGATACCATGTAGAATTAATGTCTACATCCAAAATTTCTCATGAAATATACTAAATCACAAGACTTGAAGCTACTCTACTAATCTGCGAAAGTTAATTAACCATCTAGAACACAAATGATAGACATGAAAAAGGAAACATCACACATGCATAGAAATTTATCTAGGAGAAAGCAACTTCTCAAAACCCCTTACTATCTATATTTCATTAATCAGAGAATAGAGATGAAATACATATTATTTCTCAAGATTGAGCACACCCTGCAAGTGTATAGTCTACTCTTATGCTTGATTGACTGACTCTAGAAAACATTTAGCCAATTTTCAAGCCCTTCAAGCTCCTGTTTCCTTGCGTTGTTCCTCTAGGGAATTGGCCCTCATTATTTAGGAATTTCCCACTATTGAATTGTTCAATTCCTTAGGTCCTTCCTATAACTACATGAACCACCTGTACACATTGGAATATGCTACAATTGATAGTACACTGCCTTGGAATCTCCATCTTAACTGGGTAACTCGAATTCTTTGCATGCAAAAATGATTTTGGGCTGATTTATCAGTTAAATGGTTGATCACTGAGTGTGGTTGAAGTTCCACTTCCACAACTTGACCTCCACTAGTTCTTCTGACAGTTAGAACTAGTTCAACTGACAATAATCAAATTGACTAAAATATATTACTACAAATTAGCAATCAATGATACCGAACTAAACTCAAGCTTCCCTGACTCGAATTAATTGAGTTAACCAAGTGAAAAGTTCCATGTCACCTCAGTTAACTACCTCCAAGGTTTCTGCTGAAATAGAAATTTGAATTTTCTCTAGTTTGACCATGTAGAAATTTTTTCTACAATTATCTAGCTCGCTCCGATACCATGTAGAAACTTTTTCTACAATTATCTAGCTTGCTCTGATACCATGTAGAAATTTTGAATAATTTAACACATATTCAATGGAGATTATCCTGATCATGTACTATTGCAGAAAACATACACAATACATAAGCTCCTCTACGTTGATCAACAATATAGCAGCATCAATAACAATAAAACATCAAGAGCATTCACACATTAACACAGTATGTATCCCGGGGAAAGCATCGCGCTAAAAACCCCAACTATCTGTATATTAAAGATTGAGTCATGTAACATTACACAGCATAATACTTCTCACAAGTATCTCCACCTCTGTTACACACAATACAACTCAGATCTGATCTCCAAATCTCTTCCACTGCTTGCCTGCCTCCACTGCTCAATACCTGCTCAAGAACTGATGAGAATGGCTTCCAAAACTCGTTTTTCACCTGCAAAATAGTCACTCACTCTTTGTGGACGTGAGCAAAGGCTAAAATGTGGGCCAAATACGTGAGAAAACTCATTGGCATACTCAATCCTTTGATTGTGCAAGATCTGATGCACAACTATAGTCACAACTGATAGCAATCTGATTCTCTACCACCTGTCCCTGTTGAACTGAACATGCACTGACATGCAACTGAGTTAACTGATGTATTCATTAGTTGTATTATGAGTTAATAACTTGTGAATTAATTAATAACTAATTCACTCAACTCATCTCTAGTCTATTTTCCAGTTAGACTAAATACAACCAGTTTAACAAAGCTAAACTGAACACAACTCCATCAACTCCACAATCAACTCCACCAAACTCAACTGATTGAGTTCTAACTGAAGTCATGCATGCAACAACTCAACTGACTCATAAGAAAAGCGTATTTCCTTCTGACAGCTGCATGTGCCACTTCTGTAGCTCAAACTGAAGTGCTCCAAGAGAATAAGATTAAGTTTATAGTCCAAATATTATTGTGAGATAATAATATTTGACTTTTCTATTTTTGACAGCCAGTCTAAAAATAGACTTTGATCACTCACACTGTGATCACTCACACTTTCATAAAAAATAGAAGTCCATCTATTTTTCCCAACTTGATCAATCATCCATAAACATAGACATGATCCATATGTCTAAAAATAGACATAGTCTAAAAATAGACATAGTATAAAAATAGACTTGCGCCAAAAATAGCCTGTGGGCCCACTTAGTGAAGGCGACTCTTTTCACTAAGCTCCAACATCTTGTCGCAATCTCAACACTCCCTCTCGACAAGATATGGATTATCAACAACCCCTATCCTGTCTCGGTGGTACTCGAATTTGCTCCTGGTGAGAGCCTTCGTCAGAATATCAGCATCCTGATCCTCCGTTGGAATGTACGAAAGTAACATGATCCTCCGCTGCACACAATATCTGATATGATGGTACCTGATGTCAATATGTTTAGATCTATCATGAAATACAAGATTAGCCGAGAGTTTAATGCAACTCTGGTTATCACAGTAAATCACAGTAGGATCCAAATGAGAACCGAACAAACCAACCAGGATCTTCCTCATCCATATAGCCTCGCATGCAGCCAAACTTGCTGCCATATACTCGGCCTCCGCTGAACTGAGTGCCACGGATCTCTGCTTCCTGCTGTACCAAGAAACTGCTGTCGATCCGATACTGAAGACCCCTCCTGATGTGCTCTTTCTGTCTGTTGGGCTCCCTGCCCAATCTGCATCCGTGAAGCCACATAGCTTCACCTCATCCTCCTGTATGTACCACAAACCATATCCTGATGTGCCTCTCAAGTAGCACAATACATGCTTGCCCGCCTTCCAGAAGAGCTTGGTAGGCTTAACCATAGCTTGTGAAAGCTGGTTAACTGCATAGCATATATCAGGTCGTGTATTGACCAAATACATCAGCGACCCCACCAACTGTCGATAAACAGTGGCATCCACTTCTTCTCCCGAAGTTGCATCCTCCTTCCTCCAACCTCCAGGAAGAGGAGTATCAACAGGCTTGCAGCCATGCATGTTGAACTTCTCCAGTATCTCCCGAGCATACTTGCCCTGAGAAACAAACAGTCCACCATTGCACTGCCATATTTCCAATCCTAGGAAATAGTGAAGGAGGCCCAAATCCTTCATCTCAAACTCTGTAGCAAGATCCTTCTTGCATGACAGTATCAACAGCTCATCACCCGTTAGAATCAAATCATCAACATACAGTACAATGATAAGCAACTTACCCTCCACCACAATCTGGTATAGGTTCAGATCCGCCTCGCTCTTGGAGAATCCAAGTCCTATGAAATAGCTGTCTATCCGTGTGTACCAAGCACGTGGTGCTTGCTTCAACCCATACAATGCTCTCTTGAGCCTGCACACATGCGACTCGCTGCTGAAGACTTCAAAGCCTTCGGGTTGCTCAATGTACACCTCCTCCTCAATGACTCCGTTGAGGAACACAGTCTTCACATCCATTTGATGAATGTGCCATCCCATCTGCGCTGAGAGAGCAAGAATCGTCCATATGGAAGAATACCTTGTGACAGGTGCAAAGGTCTCCTCATAATCGATCCCCTCAATCTGTGAAAAGCCTCGGGCAACAAATCTTGCCTTGTACTTCTCCACACTCCCGTCAGCTGCCTGCTTAACTTTGTAGATCCATCTCGAACCTACCACTGATTTCCCTTCCGGTCTAGGAACAATCTCCCATGCACTGTTTCTGACAATAGAATCATACTCTTCCACCATGGCGTCTACCCATGCGGGATCCTCCACAGCTTCCTCGAAAGAGGATGGCTCAGTCACAACACACTTGCTCATAAGAGCCATGTATCCAGTGTACCGATCAGGTGACTGTCTCTGCCTGCATTGGGCTGTAGGTGGTCCTACAACTTTCTCTGCATCTTGAGCCAGTCGCTCAGCTTCTGTCAAGCGCTTTCGCCCTCTGATGGTTGGCGCTGCATGAGTGGTCTCTTCCACTCCATGAACCTCGTCCTGTGGCTGATCCACGTCCTGAAGCTCATCCTTAGGCACTAATAGCTCCTCATCTGCATGCAAGTGTAGCTCCCTCTCAAGCGAACACTTCATGGCTTTCTCCTCCTGAAATTTTATATCCTGTCGCACAACAATTTTACCACTGTCTGGCAAATACACACGATATTTGTGGGGCGTATCAGTGTACCCCACAAATATACCAACCTCTGGAGTCAGCTCCAACTTCTTTCTGGCATCCTTCGTCACATGCATGTAAATGTTAGCACCAAAAATCCTCAAATGAGAAAGATCAGGCTTCTTACCAGAATAAGCCTCCTCGGGTGTACTCATGCCAAGTATCCTATGAGGACAACGGTTCTGCACATAAACTGCTGTATTGCATGCTTCCGCCCACAAGTGAAGGGGTAGGCCCTGATCATGCAACATTGCACGTGCAGCACCCACAATCGTTCTGTTCTTCCGCTCAGCTACCCCGTTCTGCTGTGGGTTATGGGGAGCTATGAGCTCTCTACGAATCCCTTCTGCCTTGCAGAAATCTTTGAACTCGTCCGAGATGTATTCACCACCATTATCGCTCCTAAGAGCCTTCACCTTCTTCCCCGACTCCTTCTCGACCAGTGCTTTGAATTCACAGAACTTTGAATATGTCTCACTCTTCTTCTGCATGAAGAAGATCCAACACTTACGAGAGAAATCATCAACAAAAATCACATAATACCTGTGTTTTGCTGTCGAAGCAACTGAGAAAGGTCCACACACCTCTGTGTGAATTCTCTCAAGGATCGTCGTGGCGCGACTATCCTTCTCGTGAAAGGTGGCTTTCACAAACTTCCCCAAAGTACACCCCTTGCACTGATCTGACTGCGCAAGTGTGCCTTTAGGAAGCCCTGTAGTGATCTGTTGCAGTATCTTCAAGGCTCCATGGTGAAGGTGACCCAATCTCCTGTGCCACAACTCGCCATCATCCCGGCTCACCAATCCTTCTGCCTTGCCTGCCATTGCTGCGCATCCATCTACATGCAACTGATAAAGGTTCCTCACTCGAACCCCTATCTTCTGGGTCTCACCAGTTGTCTTGCTGCGCAGGAAGGCCTTTCCCTCACTGAAAACAACATCATACCCCTTGTCTTCTAACATCGCCACTGAGATGAGATTCTTCTTCAATCCTGGAACATGCATGACTTCCTTCAATACAAAGGGTTTACCAGACTCCCTCTCAAAGGAAATGGTACCGATACCGGTCGCACTGTATCTACCATCATCGCCCATCTTGATGTGCACTCCAAGATCTTTGTCCTCCAGATCAGAGAACAAATCTATATCTCCCGTCATGTGAAAAGACGCACCACTGTCCAAGAACCACACTGATCCCATCACACTTGAAACCAAGCATGCGATCAATGAAAAATCAAGCTCAAACTAAGAAGCTAAGGCCTCTCCCCCTGCAGATCCAGCAACTTGCTTGTTCTTCTTCTTCTGAGGACAATTTGTGGCATAGTGTCCATGCTGGTGACAGTGAAAACAATTCACCTTGGACATATCCTGCTTCTTGCCTTTCGCACCAGACTGAGAAGCTTTCTTGCTCTTCCCTTTCTTTGCTTTGGTAGCCAAAGCGCAATTCTCTTCATCAGATACCTTTGATGAAGATCCATTCTCACCTTTATTGTTACTGAGTTTATCCTTGAGCGCCAGGTCGCTCTTGCTTTGGAATAACATTTGCAATCCGTTGAAAGACATTTTCAACAACACTGCTGCAAATTCGAATTCCACCAGCAACCAACTCAACTGCTTCCGATCTAGAATTCGTGAGAACAAAATATTTCTCGTACAGAGATTGACTGTATGGGCTTTTACCGGATATTTCACCTTCCAAAGGAAGGATGAATCCAGAGGCTACCTGGCCCGATTACAGACTCTGCCTGAAGAAATAGAATGTAAACACTTCCTGAATAGTAGATCTGATGATCAATCCTCGCTTGATATCCTGTAAAAATCTCTTCTACAAATCAAGCTGCTCTGATACCATGTAGAAATTTTTTCTACAATTATCTAGCTCGCTCCGATACCATGTAGAAACTTTTTCTACAATTATCTAGCTTGCTCTGATACCATGTAGAAATTTTGAATAATTTAACACATATTCAATGGAGATTATCCTGATCATGTACTATTGCGGAAAACATACACAATACATAAGCTCCTCTACGTTGATCAACAATATAGCAACATCAATAACAATAAAACATCAAGAGCATTCACACATTAACACAGTATGTATCCCGGGGAAAGCATCGCGCTAAAAACCCCAACTATCTGTATATTAATGATTGAGTCATGTAACATTACATAGCATAATACTTCTCACAAGTATCTCCACCTCTGTTACACACAATACAGCTCAGATCTGATCTCCAAATCTCTTCCACTGCTTGCCTGCCTCCACTGCTCAATACCTGCTCAAGAACTTATGAGAATGGCTTCCCAAACTCGTTTTTCACCTGCAAAATAGTCACTCACTCTTTGTGGACGTGAGCAAAGGCTAAAATGTGGGCCAAATACGTGAGCAAACTCATTGTCATACTCAATCCTTTGATTGTGCAAGATCTGATGCACAACTATAGTCACAACTGATAGCAATCTGATTCTCTACCACCTGTCCCTGTTGAACTGAACATGCACTGACATGCAACTGAGTTAACTGATGTATTCATTAGTTGTATTATGATTTAATAACTTGTGAATTAATTAATAACTAATTCACTCAACTCATCTCTAGTATATTTTCCAGTTAGACTAAATACAACCAGTTTAACAAAGCTAAACTGAACACAACTCCATCAACTCCACAATCAACTCCACCAAACTCAACTGATTGAGTTCTAACTGAAGTCATGCATGCAACAACTCAACTGACTCATAAGAAAAGCGTATTTCCTTCTGACAGCTGCATGTGCCATTTCTGTAGCTCAAACTGAAGTGCTCCAAGAGAATAAGATTAAGTTTATAGTCCAAATATTATTGTGAGATAATAATATTTGACTTTTTCTATTTTTGACAGCCAGTCTAAAAATAGACTTTGATCACTCACACTGTGATCACTCACACTTTCATCAAAAATAGAAGTCCATCTATTTTTCCCAACTTGATCAATCATCCATAAACATAGACATGATCCATATGTCTAAAAATAGACATAGTCTAAAAATAGACTTGCGCCAAAAATAGCCTGCGGGCCCACTTAGTGAAGGCGACTCTTTTCACTAAGCTCCATCATCTTGTCGCAATCTCAACAGACCAAGGCAAAGTCAAACTAAGATTTTCTTGCTGCATTTTCAAAAGGGTCGAAGAGGTGGGTTGTTAGGCCTCCATGACTTCACAGTGTGTTCATGTGCTCAAGGAGATAGGGAGGGCACACTATAGAACTCAAAAGGGATGAAGGAACATGCTTCCAAGACTTCAAACCTTCAAGGTGCACTCATGCGCTCAAAGGTAAGGAGGACATACTGACACATTCTAAAGGGATGAAAGGAAGTGCTACGAGTCTTCATGGTGTACTAATGTGCTCAGGGGAGGGCGCAGTTCTTCGTGGTGAAGAAGTGCACTCAAGAGGAAAACTTGGTTTTTAGGGGCGTAGTTTTTGAGGTTGATCGGGCTTCGAGTTCCAGAAGTGCACTCTACCTATTGAAATCTCATAAGCAAGTTTAACAACAATATTTCATGATAAGAATGAGTAGAATAAGGATCTACATGCTTATATAGGTGTTGTTGCATTCACGGTGGAACATGAAGGGTTGAAGAATGTGAATATTTTTTGCATGCAACAATGATTTAACACTTGCAAAATGAATATTGAATAGAAATTCCAACAATCGAACTAAAAAATAAAGAAATGACAACAAGAAAAACAAGAACAATAGTGTAATCATGAAAGGCAATGAAAATATTCGACATGAAAAAATTACTTGTGAAGTCGGTTGATGAAGAGTTTCTTGATCTATAGATGTGCGCTCGACTCAGATGAGAATAATTATGAAAAATAATGCTTAACATGGTTGATTTAAAAGAGTTACATGCAAAATTGATTCATGCATGATCGCCACTTGTTGAGTGAAAGTATTGGTTAAGGGAACTTAATTGGGGATCTTATTTTCCAGGAGTTGTTGGTGTCCGAGTATGAACAAATTATTCAATCTCGTTTCCTACATTAATTCATCAATCCGAGTGCGTACTCTTTTCAAGGTAACGCACA
This sequence comes from Pinus tabuliformis, assembly GCA_031772625.1. Classification (NCBI taxonomy): domain Eukaryota; kingdom Viridiplantae; phylum Streptophyta; class Pinopsida; order Pinales; family Pinaceae; genus Pinus; species Pinus tabuliformis. The sequence continues at coordinate 1,601,663,134 of CM062820.1, forward strand.
AAGTATATGCAGGGGCAAGGTTACAATCTACATCAATCAAGGGTTTGCGATTAAGAAATCAAAGCATCATTGTAACAGTAATGGAAATTAAATTGCAGAAAGAAAAGCATTCACAACAATCTATGGAAATCTGTAACAACAATAAAGAAAATACAAGAAGTAAAAAAATATACATAAAAAGGACACACGCACAGCGCCTGATCAGAAGAGTGGGCCCAACTCCCTGGTAAGGGTTGTGCTTAACTCACATATTTGAGAAAAATATCATAAAGCTGGAAATTTCATTAACAAGAGTTCCACTGTTACAAGGCTCAATTCTTACATCAGCTAGCTCCCCTCTCTCTGAATTGTGCCTTTTAAATATAAAAACATCCAAAGGAAACTTGCAACAAATGGATCTCAATATTCAATATGAGATTTGAGAGATCTGTCCATCATGATTCAGCTAGAACAAGTCGAATTTGGTTATTACAATTGGGCAATTCTAGAAAATGGTCGCAACAACAAATCTGCAAATATGTCCTTCGAAGAACCTTTATTTCCTCTCAATACAAACCAAAATTCTAAAAATTGTTTAAATGGAAACTGATTTGGTCCATTCTGAAAAAAACCCATGTCTCGGATTTTCTAAATTCGCTTTCATTGGCCCAAACCATCCAACGCAAAATTGTCACTTCTTATGCCAACGAATTCCTAAATTGGAATATCTTATTAGCTGTTGAAGACCAAATCTGCAATCTGGAAGAGATCTTGGAGGCTAAAATCATGAGTGAAGTTATAACGAATGAATAAGCCAAAATCATGCATAATAATCATTAATTATTAAGATAAATGAGATCAGATATTATTTATCCAAAAGAGAATAAATGATTATGAAATGGAATTATATAATAAATTATGCTAAATAATGTGATAAAAGAACAGTGGAAATAAATGAAATGAACATTAATAAGTGGTAATAACAATGACAAATTAAGAGCCCAACATTCCCCCAAACTGAATATTTTTCATTCCCACATGCAACCCAATGCCTTTGTATAAAGTAGGGGAAATAATGGTTTGAAAAATATGAGTGAATAATGCTCAGTGGTTTTTTATGACATTCTCCTAAACTTTTAATAAATCAAACACTCATGTTATTTCATCTCAATTGTTTCTTTCAACAAAATAACATGGAATGACATCTATGGATTAAAATTTGTTGAAGCTAATGTAGGTTGAGCTTGTGTAAGTGATGCGAATGGTGGTGTTATCACTAGGAACTATAGTTCATGTATATAAGATTGTCCACAAGTTTTTATAAAGTCTTGAGGTCTTGTAAATAGGTTTGTTAGTTTATGTCAATTTCAAAATTTGAAATTCAAGAGTTATGGATGAAAATTCGTGTAAAGGCAAGGTTATTAGTCACTCTCCATCATTGTTAGTTATGTCATGTCATGTCATTGGTACTTTGCGCAGTTTCGCAGCGCGGGTATGATGTCTTTGGTACTTGCGCAGTTTCGCAGCGCGGGTGTGATTGGTCAGTTTTGCTGCGAAATAATGTTTGCGTGTTTTCGTAGCGCCCCGTTTGTCAGCGATTTCGTAGCGCATTCCCTTAAATTTGAACTGCCCGCGCTACGAAATCGGGGTTTCAGGCTTTTTTGCAGCATTGTTCTCTGAATGTCTAATCCGAGAAGTAGTGAGTCACGAATCCGGTCATGATTGTCTTTTCATACCATTTCTTTGTCATGATGAGCCATTACTTTGCCATAAGGTCCGATATCATATAGTTATGTGTCAGTTTAGAGGACGTTATAGGAGCTGGTCATTCCATAATGAGTTCTTCATATCATATGAATGTTTTTGCTCTATGAAAAGCCTGAGCTTTGTTTTAAACGGACTACTGCAAGCGAGCCTGCTCTCTACAGCTAAAGATTGTCTTCGTGCTGCAAACCACCGTCATTCCCTTGTGTAAAATTACTCAAAGAAGCATGGAAAGAAGGGAACATCGTTCGGGTAAATGTGTGAGAACAGAGCCGGAGGGGTTAGATGTAACCCTCAGGGATGAGGAGGTAGCAAAGGCGTTTAGAAGTGCTGGTTGCTGGCAATTTTGTGAAAAATTAAAGGGTGGACATGCAGAAGTGACCAAGGCATTTGCATTGAACTTCACTGGACTGAATTCGAAGGTGGCCATGTTGGAGTTTCCGGTGTCCCCTGAAGTCATTTCTTCTGTCACAGAAATCCCGAGGGGTGGCCAAGAGTGGTTCAAGAATTTCAAGTTTGACATGGGTCCGTGTAAGGAGTTCTTGAAGGCACCATATGTAGACGAAGATCTTACTAAAGCTGTCCCAAGAAGCTATCTAAAGGAGAATTATGCTATGCTATTGACATGTATCCAGAAGTACCTGACATGTGAGGGTCGGTACAACAAAGTCTACTCATACCATTTTAAGCTGCTGCTACACTTCACTGGTAAGAGCTCAATAGACATACCTTTTTACTTATTCAGAAGTATTAGCAAGATGTGTGATAAGATTCAGTTAAAGAAGGAAGCTTATGAAACATCTCTTTTTCATCATGGTCTGGTTAAATTACTGGTGTTGGATAGCCTACATAAAATTGGTAAAGACTGGGATTCATTTGTGTTCATGGCCGGTTTCCCAAGTAAAACGGGCCTAACTCCATTACCTGTAAGAGAAAGAGAAGAAAAGAGTGAGGAAACTACTTTGGCTGAGATTAGGAAATAAATAACAGACCATAAGAAGCCCAAAGCTAAAACAAAGAAATCAGAGAGGTCTGTAACAGTCAAAGAAACACCTCAGTCATCAAAACAGAAGACTCACAAAAGAAAAGATGAAATTAAATCTAGTGAAGTTGAAAGGGTTTCAAGGGTGAGAACTAGAGGCCAGCTAAGCAAAGAAAAAGGAAAGTCAGCCCCTGTGGAAGAGAGTCCTATTTCTAAGGGCAGTTTAAATGACTTACTGGAAGCCATTGAATTAGAGCAAGACCATCCAATTCAAATTGAACCACTTGAAATTGAGCAAGATCAATTGGTATCACCAATGCATATTGATCTAACACAATCCTCACCTGAAAGTTCTAAGAAGTCAAAGGCTTCTAAAAGGTTAAAGTTTGAAGAACCAAGTGAAGAGTATGCCTTTAAACCACGCAGACCAATGACCAGAAGGCAAATGAAAGAAGTGGAAAAAGCTAAAAAAGAGAAAGTACCTTCAGAGATGCCTAGGACAGAGGCACTTGAAATCTTCTCTGAAATAGTCCAAGCAGCTAAAAACAAGAACAAGGATAATAAGGTGGTTATTAGTCAAAGTGGAAATGTGATTGCCATTAAGAAACAAGCTGGAACAAGTAAGGAAATACCTCAGGTTCAAAATGTTTTTAAAGAAAAGGCAGTAAGATATACAAGCTATAAGAAAGCTGTAATGAAAGGTAAAACAAGTTTGATCAGTCAAGCTAGCTCAGTATCTGATGCCTATGTATGGACTGTGCCAGCTCTGAAGCAGGCCAAGATTATGAAACAAATGAATGCAGGTCTAAGAGCAGAGAACAAGAAGTTGAAGGAAGAAGTCATCAGCCTGAAAGAGAAGCTAGACAAACTAGCTAAATGATTCAAGAAGGGATGTGTTTTCCAAATTTTGATATATTTTGGCCATCGTCTTTTTAAAAGCTTTTTGAGACTTTTTGATGTCTTTACACCTGTATAGAATGACTGAAGAAATCACAGACTTGAGTTATTGTTGCTTTAAGGTTCATGTATTTAATTTTGATGACCTACAGCAGTTTCGTAGCGCGCTACGAAACTGCTGTAGATGACTGGTTATGTTGAAAACTTGAGTTTGAATGCTGAGGTCAGCAAATATTTAAAGAGATGACTTAATGCCAGCATGGAGGTTATAGAAGGTTAGTCAGATATTTAAAAAAGGTTGCCAGGTGTAAATATTCGAAGAAAAGGTGAAGTTTTGTTTCTTATTGAAAGTTTCACTTTATGTCCGAGTTTTTAGGGTTGTGATAGAGCTGCTGAGGTGTTAAGTGATACACTTGTCTAGTTATGGGATGGCCAGATCATGAGTTTTCTTCAGTCACACGGGACTATCCAAGGATTAAATGGCTTGAAACTGGATCATTAATACATGAACACCGATGGGAGGCAGCAACCGAGAATATAGGCTTCATTTTCTTATTGGTTGATGAATCATCTATGCATCAGGTATCCAGAGCTGTTCATACATTGAATCTGCTTTCAGTTTGGGTTTGGTTATTATTGTAATGCTACAGGTGGCAAGCTCTGAGAACGCAGCAAAGTATACGAGGAGAAAGACTTAAAGTGCCAATGTGACAGAGTCCTCTGTTTTCGTAGCACCATATCTCTTGTAATCAATTAGTTTGTTTATGATATAGTTAAGGTCATTAATGTCAAAATTCCGAGCTCCCTTCATGCTTGTTGAGGAGTCTCGTGCAGTAGTGTTTTGATTGGCTATATATAGGAATAACTTTTATGTAAAAAAGGTTGGATACTTTATAGAAAAACAGTATTGTTTTGGGCCATTGTAAGACCTTTTTTGACAGTAATAGTAAAACAGAGTTATTCTCTTCTCAAGATTCTCGAAGGATTGTCATGTTCAAATGTAGTGATGGTGTTTTATACTTTATGTTATTTTATAGTCTTGTTGTATGCAATCACTCAGAATTCATAATTATATGCTCTGACTTCCTGTGTATTCAGCAAGCTATGTTTTGGTGGAGTATGTTTGACATGTAATGCTAAGAGCCTTGATTTCCATGAGATCACTGTGTTTTCCTTGTTTACTTAATATTATAGACTCCATAGCCCAATGAGAGCCAGTTTGATGTGTTTCCAACCAGTTATGCTTTCATAAGTGAATAAAGAGTTAGCCATCTAGTGTTTAAAGGATTTTATCAAGAGTTGTGAGAGAGCCCTCTCTGATTAGGAAGGCTAATTCCTAATCTAAAGTATGGTCTGAAACAGTTACATGAACCCTTACTTGGTTGCAGCCCCTAGTACTGGTTTTGTGATAACAGGTGGAAGCCATGCAAGCTCAAAGAAAGTAATCAAAAAGTGTAGCAAAATTTCCTTCCCCCAAACTAATTAGTTTCCCTGTCATCAAGATTTCTATAGCACATTCATGGGTATCCTCAATCAGTAATCCATCAAGATTCAAAATTAGAATTAGGCCTCTTAATCCTTCTCCAAAATAGTAGTAGTGTTGTTAGGCTAGGATTAAATAGAGATTGATTGGGTAAAGCAACTATCTTTGGTTAAAGATATGAAACTTGTAGAATAAAGGAATGATAGATTAGATGATACAAAATGTCAAATATCAAATATCTTAAAAGTTTCATCCCTAACATGTAAAGTAAATATTTATGACTCTAATGGCATTATGATACAGATATGATACAAGTGTTGTCCTTGATGGCAACTCACTCAGATGACAGATCATAGTTCAGGCTCTCAGAATGAAGGAAAAAGAGATATACATAAGTTCCACTTAACCAAGCTATGTATACACGCGGGATCACCATATACCGAGACGCATATACATACACACGCAGGTTTACAGAAGGAAAGGCGCGTACATGTTGGGAATCTAAGTTTTGGTCCGTGGTATTTGGTCCTTGGTGTTATAGACATTTTTGTGCCTTACAGCTCTAAGCATGAAATGTCCATAAACCAAGGGATCCTAAGTCCCTAAAAGAGTTGTTCCTGCCCCTAAAGGAACAAGGTCAACCAATTACAGCTTCTCCCAGAAGTTCTCCACCAGAAACTGCTCAGAATCAGTCAAATCAGGATCATTTCAGCTGCTCCACTAGCCAACTGCGTTGCATAGCACCCCAGTACACTAGCTAGGTGCATTGCAACGCACCTAAATGCACTACCAGGGTGCGCTGAGCGGGAAATGACAAATGGCAGTGTCATTCTGCGAGGTGGACAGACAATGGAAGCTTCCAGAATCTTCCCCAATGACACTTGCCTCACTGAGTTCGACCAAGGATGAGTAAGAGGCTCTCAGTCTCCAAGTGGAAGCAAGAACTGACAGAGAGAAGCCACAAGTCAAACCATAAGCTGACTCATCCTCTTTGCATACTTCTATATATGGATCCCTCATCCCAGAGATCTGGAGGCTGGAATTTTGTACTTTGCAGAGAATTGCTGTTGGTTTTGAGATAGAGATCAGTGCATAGGGTGATTTATGCTTTGTTGGAGGTGAAGAGGGGATTCCTTTGCTGGGGGGTTGATGCTGGATCAGGAATCATCGGTTGTAACTCCTCCTGGACCTTCTTGTTATATCAATAAAACTATTTGAGTTTCTCCTACATGCTTGTGTATCAATGATGTTTTGTTATATTTGCATGTTTAGCTTAAATCTGATCCTAAGTTATTTATGAATGTAAATCCATGTCTTTGTGTAGTTTCCCTCTTCTGTGATCTTCCAGGAACTTGGTGAAGCTGGGCAAGTGAAGGAGCAGGTAGCTGGAAGCTGTCAAAGAGGAGTGAGATTGGATCAAAGGACTAGCGCAAGACACAGGTTAGTTCATCCTATTCCTCTTCATTTACAATTCATAAAGAAGAATACGAAAGTAGTTTTCCTTGTTTGTTCCTAAGGCACTGTCACACCTTAGTGGGATAGGGGCATTCTAAGTAGACACTTTTCCCAACAACAAAATGGCGACTTCGCTGGGGATCGTGTCTAGTTCGTTTATTTGTGTTTCTATTGTTGTTTGTTTCATAAACACAGAAGTAGCAATCGAACTGCATTTTCCATTATCAAATGCAAAGTAGACACCTGCTACTTCAATCCATTCACTGGATTTGTTTATGATTTGAACAGCTGATTCACAAATGATCTGATTACCCTCTGTCATAGCTCTTAGACCTCCTTTAAATCCACCCTCTAATTGTGCAATACTGATTGTTTTTACTCGGCCAAAATCCTTAGATTAAACTGCAAACCGTGACCCAGAACCCAGATAGAAGTCTCGTTTCTGCCCCAGCGCAGGCACTGTGAAGAGACTCTGCATTTCAACGTAGTTCCTGAGAGGGCTACCTGCGCTGCAATTCAGTTTCTCTGTGTAACAGGTGCGCTGATCAGCCTAGCCTTGTGCAGCTAAGGTTCTTTGCTTCATTTTTTCAGTTTTGTCTCTGATTTTGCAGCCTGTGATCAGTGTGTGTCTGTTTAAAAACCCCTTTTCTTTGCCTTAATTCCGCCTCCTTTGTACAAAAAGACTGTAGATGTTCTTTGTGTGTTTGTTACATCATTTAAAGTTTTCCATTGAAAGAGTAGAATAGTCATACTGTCGTCCTTGGATTTAGATCTGTCGTAAGTGTCGATTTTGATCTTAGGAGAAAGTTTGTTTGCTGTTGACAGTTGATTATAATTTTACTTTTGCCTTTGGTTTGAATTTGTCACTTTCTAGTGTCGAAACGAGTGTTTATTTCAAAATCATAAAGTGTCGTAATCTTCTCTACCTTTTTGATTTCGAAAAGAAGCTTGTTTGTGTTTGTCACTTGAAAGCAAATTCAGATTTGTACATCAACATTCTTTTTAGGCATCAATATTAAGAAAGTGAAAGCAAATACATGCATATGTGCATTTGCATATTGATAGTTTGTTTGGCTTGATTTAGGAAAAAGTGCATTTACAGTGTGCTCTTTGCTCTTTGAGAAAATATTGTGTCTTTCTTTTCCCCTTGTAGCTAGGATTTTCATTGTTGAAAAGAGATAAAAGATTTGCTTATCATCTTTAGATTGCATTTAGGAATTACATCTACATCTCGTGGTGAACCCAAAAGGCAAACTTCATAAGAAAGATCAACTTAAAATAAATTGAATGAATCTAACAACGCTTTGGAACTTAACACACAACATAGAGGTCTAGGCTAGAGATGTATTCCGGCGTCGTAAAGCCTGGTAACTGTTGTCCTCACTGATGGTTGGGTGATTCCTCCACTGTGAGATGATAAGTGCCAGTACGGACTTGTGCTCCCACGTACCGTCGAGTATATATTGGGAGACCCCTATAGGCTTAAAACCTTTTATCCATAGGAAGCCGTGTCGGCCACCCTACTGATCGTAATGCACCGAACACAACATTCGGGAAGATTGACTGCCGTACCGTAAAAAGTATTCTGCAGTTTTACGATTGGTTTGGTACTCCCTCTACCTAGATCTCCAGAGCAGTCCCTTTCGTTCCTTTTGAGACTCCTTAACAGAAAAGGTCCATCTGAGCACTTGTCACTTCAGGCTCATTAAAAATCGAAGGAGACTAGAGTCATCTTTTGTTTTTTCTCGACTCTTTAAAATTGAAAAAACAAGTTGTGTCCAAGCGCCTTAAAATTTATTTTAAATGGAATATTCATACCCTTTTCCTACGTTGATCTTAGGTTGAGAAAATGGAGTCTACCAACCAAGGAATTCCCCTTGGTGGAAATCCTAGTCCCTTCTCCTCTTGGGGAGATGTTGGTGCACCCCATATGGCCACATTGTCGCTTCCAGGACTGACAATTGGCTTGCCAGTCTGGCTCTTCTCAACCAATGTCGTTCAGAACACCACTATTCCTGAACAATCGAATCAGCAGTTAGACCAGTCCAGAGTTACCCACCAACCTTCTACTTCCTCTAATTCTTCCTCTCCTCCTTCCTCTTTGCTTGATGGGGCTGGCAAAGCCAAAAGTCAAGTTCCTAAGGAGAAGAAGGAAAAGAAGAAGAAAGAGAAGAAGAAGAAGGAGCCAAAAGTGAATGGGGGCAAACGAGTGTCGTCTAACGAAAATCCACACACTGCACCGACCAGGCCTAAATCGCCATGTGTCATTTGCAAGGGAGACCACATTCACAGAGATTGTCCTTGCATCCCTCGGATACTAAGGGACTGGTCTCCCCATTTGCAAAATTCGGTGTCGACAACCTCTGATGGCCATGTTGACAGCACACCGTCAACCAGTGAAAGTGAAGCCACAGGAAAAAAAGGGAAAGCTAGATTTCCCTATAAACTATGCGAAGGCGATCACGCCGTCCACCATTGTCCCTTCTTAGACGAGGCTAAAAGAGTTTTGGAAGATCGGCCGGTTTCACCGTTGCGACTTCCTCCTGGATATAAAAAACTCTTGCCGAGTCCGTCGCTAGTTGAGAATCCAGCTGGCCCGCTCAAGTGGTTGGCTGAAGCGCCTATCATTGAAGATAAACCATCTGAATCCATGCCAGACGAAAGTCAAAAGGTCGAGACGACAGTTGACCCGGTATTGCCTTCATAGGTTTTATCCTCAGATGATACCGTCACGGGAGAGAACAAGGATGGTACCGTCCAAATTCTCTTCATAAACATAGACTCCGACGAACATGGGGGCAGTTTACCCGTTCCTTTATCGCAGGAAGAAAGTTCATCAGAGCCATACCCGGCCGTCTACTCGGTCCCACCTCCAAGCAACCTAGTTGTCTCCTTCGACTGGAATCAACTAGGCAAACCCCACCTACCAGCAAGTGTACCATTCCAAATTATCGTCCAAATATATAGAATGGTCATGGCTGGTACAATCATAGATGAGGGGGCTTCTGTGAGTATCCTTTCCTCTATTGCTTGGAAAGCGCTTGGTTCGCCACCGCTTTCGCTTGAGATGAGAAATCTGACAGGCTTTGATAAAGGAACCAGTCGACCTTTAGGGATCCTTCCCAATGTGCCCATAACATTGAGAAGGAAGACAGTTCAAATGAACATAATGGTAGTCCAAGGGCCCTTAGATTACAATCTACTCCTTGGGCGAGACTATATTTATTGCATGGGATCCATCGTCTCCTCATTCTTTAGAGTAATGTGTTTTCCGCATGAAGGAAGAGTGGTCAAGCTCGTAGACCAGCTTTCATTTCCCGGATCACACATAGAAAATAGTCATATACCATCCCTAAATGGTCTCTTCACGCAAGAAATGTCTCAACCCCCAGTCCATCCTCCCGATGAGCGCGAGTAATTTGGAGGGATATGACTGAAACCTAGGGGGCATGCGTCCTGGTCTACTTCGGCAGGAAAACTTCGGGTATAGGGTAGGTTTCCGCGGGAGAATATGACTAGTCTGTACCCCGTCCGTCAGTGGAAGAGGGGTTATTCTAGAAAAAGATTCTCTTGTCAAAGTTATGTGAGTGGCGCTCGTTGTTGCTCACCTTTGTTTATCTCGGTAGACATCGCCGAGGAAATGTTTTATTTGCACCGCGAATAGAGCAATCTTTGGTAACCTGTAAGAGGTAGGCCTTTCTTGATAGAACAAATGTTTTGTCTGCAAATTGAGGGGTAACCTTGAAACCATATTTTATACCTGGGGGCATGCAAACCTTTTGGAGTGCAAGCAAAGAGCGGTTATTTATCTGTTTTTTGGATTAGTCGTTTCCTAACTTGCATAAAGGAAGGATGTGGGGCAAAAATCTAAATGTTGTTGTTTTATATGAGACATTCTTATCATATGACTGGATTATCGAGCAGTTTTAGCACATAGTTCAAGCTCGTTAAAAAATAAACATAAGACCGAGCAAGTGTTTCAATCCGCGTTTAAGCTCGTTAAAAAATGAACTATCCTCCGGTAAATAACCACCGTGAATGTAGCATTATCAGCCATTAAAGCCTTGGTCGTGTTTGCACCGTCACCTCCACTTTTCATTGGCCGATCATTCACCTCCATTTGATTGTTTACCCATTTTGAGGAACAGCTGCGAAGAGTGATTTCACTAGCCATCCTTGTGACACTGCCGTGATTGGAAAATTCCAAACCTTACCTGGAATCAGCTGCTACCCATTTTATCACTTGTTCCTCAAAAGACGAGTCTTCTTTAAGCTCTTTTCATCTGACTCGTAAAATATGAAAAGATTGCCGAGTTTTGGCCTTCCAGCTCGTTAAAGTGACCAGAAGTGCTATCCTTCCTCTAGATTTTAATCTTTTTGGACCTGAGGGATTATTGCACAAAAAGATCGAGCGCTTGTGTTGTTCGGCTCGTTAAAACTATCGAAAATTCATCCCTTCTGTATTGTTTTATACTTTTTCGGACTTAAGGGATTAGATGACGAAAAATGAATTCCGGAGTTAACTTTACGTACCTTTTCAGACTCTCTAAAAATGAAAAGGACCGAGTTATCTTTGTCGTTAGACTCGTTAAAAAGATTAATAGCGACAAACTTGTCTTTAGACGAGAACGAGTTTCACTATCGCTAGGCTCGTTAAAACATAGCGATGGGTTTGCCCGAAGGCAAAATTATAGAACAAGCATATGTTATCCTCCTCAAGCTTGACAAAAATAAAGAGGTACTGGTCAGCAATGACTGGGGAAAAATTGGGAAGAAACTCAAAGAATCTTTATTGGTAGCAAGTCGCTCTTGAACATGACACTTCCACTCCGTGCCTGAGTTGGGTTGGGTTGTTTCATTCACCGGTCACATCACCATGGTCACGCCATACCATGCACATTTGGGGTAAATGCTACCAATCCATCACATAAGTGTCGCCGACATGTTCAAGAGAAGTCATCCAGAGAAGTCACCCGTGTCCCATCCACTACCATACATTATACTTCATTCCTTCATGACCGCCATCCTGAACCATATATCATCAGATCGTTTTCACCTCCATCAAAATCATTTGCTCTGTTCCATGTCATTGATGTGGGATTCATTAAGGCCCTCCTTTGACGGATCGCTTCTTGTCGACATCAGCTCATTATCCAAGAAGTTGATCTAGGAACACCCCCTTCAGTACTTTGAATCTTGCATGCCTCAATGGCAAGTTTCTCACTTCCGGCGACAGGTATACATCAATGACCTTCGACCGAAAGATTTTGCGTGGTGTTCGACGCCAAGTCCTTTATTCACACCACGTGAATTGTACTGCAGTACCTTGAGGGTCATCATCATTATCGGTGATTCCTCTCGCGCTTGTTAACAGTTTACATCATTGACTGGTAATCAAGCGATGTCTTTCCATGTTCGACTTCAAAACATTTCTCACATGGATCGACTTGTACTTCGAGTGAAGATCGGACGAGATTGAAGACCCTGGATCTAGTTTCATCCATCCAGGTTGCGATATATATTCAGGAAAAATAAAGACATTGACATGTACAACATTGCAGCACAGATAATCATCCTACCAAAAGGATGATGGCTCTATCAGAATCATCAGTCTCCCATCAGACGATTGTCTGTCCTATGTACATGAAAATGAATTTATAAAGCTGAGCATGGGAATGCCCGCCTCAGCTAGATCATGAAAACAGTATGAAGATAATGTATTGTATTGTATCTTATTACAGGTCTCCTCCCAGCATTGAAAGAACTTCGGATCCTCCTAATAAAGCATTTCACCCGATAAACGGCCTCATACTTTAGGGGGCAACTATTATAGACATTTTTGTGCCTTACAGCTCTAAGCATGAAATGTCCATAAACCAAGGGATCCTAAGTCCCTAAAAGAGTTGTTCCTACCCCTAAAGGAACAAGGTCAACCAATTACAGCTTCTCCCAGAAGTTCTCCACCAGAAACTGCTCAGAATCAGTCAAATCAGGATCATTTCAGCTGCTCCACTAGCCAGCTGCGTTGCATAGCACCCCAGTACACTAGCTAGGTGTGTTGCAATGCACCTAAATGCACTACCAGGGTGCGCTGAGCGGGAAATGACAAATGGCAGTGTCATTCTGCGAGGTGGACAGACAATGGAAGCTTCCAGAATCTTCCCCAATGACACTTGCCTCACTGAGTTTGACCAAGGATGAGTAAGAGGCTCTCAGTCTCCAAGTGGAAGCAAGAACTGATAGAGAGAAGCCACAAGTCAAATCATAAGCTGACTCATCCTCTTTGCATACATCTATATATGGATCCCTCATCCCAGAGATCTGGAGGCTGGAATTTTGTACTTTGCAGAGAATTGCTGTTGGTTTTGAGATAGAGATCAGTGCATAGGGTGATTTATGCTTTGTTGGAGGTGAAGAGGGGATTCCTTTGCTGGAGGGTTGATGCTGGATCAGGAATCATCGGTTGTAACTCCTCCTGGACCTTCTTGTTATATCAATAAAATTTTTTGAGTTTCTCCTACATGCTTGTGTATCAATGATGTTTTGTTATATTTGCATGTTTAGCTTAAATCTGATCCTAAGCTATTTATGAATGTAAATCCATGTCTTTGTGTAGTTTCCCTCTTCTGTGATCTTGCAGGAACTTGGTGAAGCTGGGCAAGTGAAGGAGCAGGTAGCTGGAAGCTGTCAAAGAGGAGAGAGATTGGATCAAAGGACTAGCGCAAGACACAGCTTAGTTCATCCTATTCCTCTTCATTTACAATTTATAAAGAAGAATACGAAAGTAGTTTTCCTTGTTTGTTGCTAAGGCACTGTCACACCTTAGTGGGATAGGGGCATTCTGAGTAGACACTTTTCCCAACAACACATGGTATTTGGTCCAAAATGTTGACCCTAGGTATTGGGTCCAAGGTATTGGTTCTACGTGATTTTGGACCATGGTATTGAGAGAGGGCTAAACCTATATAAGGAGAAGATCATTAGGCCAAGGGTTGCAAGTGTGCAAGTGATGAATATCTGATGAAGTGTGAGATCTAGTATGCTGGTTATGGGTTTGTGATGCTTTGCTTAATCTGAACCAAGGAGGCACCTATGTGGTTGATAAGGGTTGATGGACCAGGATCATGAAGATTAAAATGCATTATTATTATATGGTATGATCATGAATAGATCTGAATATTGACACATGTCTTATCCTTTATATCTTATGTTCTGCGTATATCTGAAGTTGAAAATTGCAGCGAAGGTATAAGTAATTATTTTCAGATCTGTACGTGGGTTCTCTCTGGTGAAAGGGCATATACACGCTGGTTTGACACATTCAAGTAGCATATACATTATGAGATTTGATATTTCAGGTTGTTGTTGGTTCTAGTGATTGTTGCAGAGTTCTAGGCTCTAGTCTATGTTCTGGTGACTGTGTTTCGATGACAGGGTTTCAGTGATTCAGTTGTTGGGTCATTTAAAGTTAATGATTGTATTGCAGTGGTGATTTTTTTGTATTTATGGATCCAGTTTGAAAAATTATGAAACGTGGTCCCTGGAAGAAAAGAGAAGGTTGTAGCCTTTTGTAGGCCAACACCTATGTACTAGTACATCAGCTAGTATAAGAGCTAAGGGGGTTGTAGCTCCCTTCCAAGAGAAGCTGGAGAATGAGAGAAGGTTGTAGCCTTCTACAAGTAGAAGCCTGCGTACTGGTATAAGACTGCGCTAGTACAGAAATATTGTAACCTTATTAAAAGAAGATAGAGATGAATTGCAGCAGGTGGTTTTCACCCACATTGGGTTTCCACCTTATATCATGGTGTTCATGTGTGCTTCTTATGTGTGATGATTTGTTCTATTTTACTGCACCTGTTTACTATTCATATGGTTAATAATGTTCTGATGCACTCATTGAAGATCAACTAACTGAATCATAAGTTTACTGGATATACGCTAGTTGCATTAAACACAGTTGCGTATACACGCGAGTATCCTTAACTGAAGTAGCGTATATGAATCTGATAATGGAAATGAAAAGATTATTGTTTTGCTAATACTGATTCACCACCACCCCCCCCCCCCCCCCCCTCCCCCGCCCCCCCAAGTATTATTTCCAACAATTGGTATCAAAGCAGGTCCTTCAGAAGAAGCTTGATCGCTTGAAGGAAGATCCATTAGGATGAGTAATCATGAAAGAGAGGGATCCATCAGACCACCAATCTTCGATGGGAGCAATTTTTTTTACTTGAAGATAAGAACGACAACATATCTACAATCACTTGGAATGGATGTTTGGGGAATCATGGAAGGAGGATATACATATCCATCAGCAATTCCTACAGATACAACAGATAGAAAGCAATATGAACTCAATGCCAAAGTTGTTACTGTCTTATTGGGAAGTTTGACACAATCAGAATTTGTCAAGGTCATGCAGTTCAAATCAGCTAAAGAAATATGGGACAAAATCATTCTAAGCTACGAAGGAGATGATCAGGTAAAACGTGCTAAGCTTCAAACTCTCAGAATACAGTATGAAACTCTTAATATGCATAGTAATGAAAGCATAGCTAATTACTTCCTGCGTATAGATGAGATTGTCAATTGTATGAGGAATCTGGGTGAAGAAATTAAGGAAGTTGTCTTAGTTGAAAAAGTTTTGAGATCCCTCTCTGCTAAATTTGAATCCAAAGTGTCTACAATAGAAGAAAAGGAGGATCTATAGAAAATCACTATGACGCATCTTCACGGAATATTAACTGCTTTTGAGATGAGAAAAAGAGGACCATCAAATATGAGAGAAGCTGCATTTAAAGTACCATCAAATGGAAAAGAAAAACACAGTGAATCAGGATACATTTCAGAAGAAGAATATGAGGTAAATTTTGTCAAGAATCTTGAACGGGGATCTGGAAGGTTCAAAGGTAAGCTACCTTTCAAATGCTTTTCTTGTGGTAGAGTTGGTCACTACACTGCTAGGCTAGATGCCCTCATAACAAAGGAAAGATGTCTGAAGAACGTAATAGAAGTTATTATACTCATGATAAAAGTAATGACTCATCCAATAGTGATGAAGACATTAGAATTCTCATGGCATATGAAAATAAGGGTGTAGAAACAGAAGAAGTTACCATATTAAAATAATAGCTGGAGATAGTAACCAGAGTAAGGGAGCAGTTGTAGGATGTAGTAAAAGATCAGAGCATAACAATTCAGAGACTTGAATCTAAGATCCTCTCTCTAAAAGAATATCTTAAAGAATCAAAGAAGCAGAATAAAGAAGCTCTTGAAGAACAAGAACATGAAGTGCTTGAATTAAGGCAACAAGTGGAAGAAGGAAGAAAAGCTGAAGAAAACATAAGGAAGCAATATCTGGAAAAGGAAAAACAACATCATGTTGAGGTAAATATCTTAAAAGGTAAATTAGAAGAAAAGGATAAACTGTTATGATTTCAAGATAGTACTAAGATTTTGGATGATATTCTTAGTAGTCAAAGATCCCCTACTATCAAAACTAGTCTTGTTTTTTATAAAACTGTCGAAGGTGAATCTAGCTCACAAGGTGAGGAAAGTAATTCTAATAAAAAATCTGAAATGATCAACAAGGAGATAAGTGGTCAACCCCAGTAGCAACCAAGGAAATCTATTGTTCCTGACGGTGGAAGTGATAGACGATTATTTCCTCCGATGAATAATGTTGAATGTTATGTATGTCATAATCTTGGACATGTTGCAGCCAGATGCAGAAGTAGAATGGTTCAAGACCATCACACAGAAAGATAATCACGTTCTAGGTACTTCAAGGGATATTTTTTTGCTTGCAATAGGTTTGGTCACAAAGCCATTAATTTTTATAGGAGGAATATGAAACATGTAAGATGTTATGCATGTAACAAGTTTGGACATAAAGTAAGGGAATGCAAGAGGATCATACATCATCACAATTCCAGGTATTGAAGAAGACAAAATTAGAGACAGAAAGATGTGGCATAACTTAGTTAGCTGACATAACAGACACAGAGGAAACTGAAAGTGTAGACCTTCAGTGTTCCAATTTGCATACGTAGCTATTATGAAGATAAGTCGTGTATATACGCGAGTTATGGGCTGCAGAGTCGCGTATATGGAGCTCTAAAGAAAAGGCAGCAGAACAGACTCAAGAAATGGTTCGGTCATGGTATATGATGATTAGCACAGGCTCAGGGGGATCATATGCTTTGAATAATGCATTGTTGGCATTATGGTTAGAAGTCTTTGGTGATGTTGCTTATTGACACATCTTGCTATTGATTGTTGATTGACCAAGAAAATGGATTGTAGGTTACAAGTCTAGATGTTAGTGACGGATGCTTATGGTGTAGATCATACGGTGTATGATAGTTGCTGATAACTATCATGATCTTGTTTAGGTCCTTGGTATTTGTGAGTCATATGATGTATTTTGTTACCCCACTATGCATGGGATGGATGATGTAATGTTTCTTGTTTTTGAGTCATGTATAAACATTTGGTATATCCCCACTTGGTTGGGTGGATGAGTAAAAAATGGTGTATTCTCACTTGGTTGGGAGATTGATGTATGTATAGAGTCATGATATGCTTTTGTAGACCTTGCATGTTCTCAGGGGGATCATGGACGGATTGGTACATCTTGGCATGTACAAAGGGGGAGCTCAATCAGAGATTTCAGCAGGTACTTAGGGGGAGTATGGACAGCAGAAGGTATACCAAGGGAGAGAACATCTTGGTCTGCCCTTTGCCCTTGATGTCAAAGGGGGAATGTGAGTTGGTGTGGTGGTTGCCATCACGTACAAAGGGGGAGATTTTTTGCATTATGATACAGATTTTGTCCTCGATGGCAACTCACTCAGATGACAGATCATAGTTCATGCTCTCATAATGAAGGAAAAAGAGATATACTCAGGTTCCACTTAACCAAGCCGCGTATACACGCGGGATCACCATATACCAAGACACGTATATGTACACACGTAGGTTTACAGAAGGAAAGGTGCGTACATGTTGGGAATCTAAGTTTTGGTCTTTGGTATTTGGTCCATGGTATTTTGGTATTGGTCCATGGTATTTGGTTCGAAGTGTTGACCCCAGGTATTGGGTCCAAGGTATTGGTTCTACGTGGTTTTGGACCATGGTATTGAGAGAGGCCTAAACCTATATAAGGAGAAGATCATTATGCCAAGGGTTTCAAGTGTGAGATCTAGTATGCTGGTTATGGATTTGTGATGCTTTGCTTGATCTAAACCAAGGAGGCACCTATGCAGTTGATAAAGGTTGATGGACCGGGATCATGAAGATTAAAATTCATTATCATTATATGGTATGATCATGAATAGATCTGAATGCTAACGCATGTATTATCCTTTATATCTTATGTTTTGGGTATATCTAAAGTTGAAAATTGTAGCGAAGGTATAAGTAATTATTTTCAGATCTATACGCGGGTTCTCTCTAGTGAAAGGGCATATACACATTGGTTTGACACAGTCAAGTAGTGTATACATTATGAGATTTGATATTTTAGGTTGTTGTTAGTTCTAGTGATTATTGCAGAGTTCTAGGCTTTGGTTTGTGTTCTGGTGACTGTCTTTTGATGACAAGGTTTTAGTGATTCAGTTGTTGGGTGATTCAGAGTTAATGATTGTATTGTAGTGGTGATTGTTTTGTATTTATCGATCCAGTCTGAAAATTTATGAAACATGGTCCCTGGAAGAAAAGAGAAGGTTGTAGCCTTATGTAGGCCAGCACCTATGTACTAGTACATTAGCTAGTACAAGAGCTAAGGGGGTTGTAGCACCCTTCCAGGAGACACTGGAGAATGAGAGAAGGTTGTAACCTTTTGCAGGTAGAATCCTGCGTAGTGGTATAAGACTACACCAATATAGAATTATTGTAAAAAGAAGTTTCTTATTAAAATAAGATAGAGACGAATTGCAGCGAGTGGTTTTCACCCACATTGGGTTTCCATCTTATATCATGGTGTTCGTGTGTGCTTCTTATGTGTGATGATCTATTCTGTTTTACTGCACCTATTTACTGTTCATGTGGTTAATAATGTTCTGATGCACTCATTGAAGATCAACTAACTGAATCATATGTTTACTAGATATACGCTAGTTACATTAAACACAGTTGTGTATACATGCGGGTATCCTTAAATGAAGTAGCGTATATGAATCTGATAATGGAAATGAAAAGATTATTGTTTTGCTAACAGTGATTCACCCACCCCTCGCCTCTCAGTATTATTTCGAACAGACTCAATAATAGATATAAACCATAACCACCATTATCTAAGAACTGATTAAATATTACCCCATGAACCATGAGTTCTAGCAAACCTTATTTACGCAACAGTGGCTTTATCGGCAGTTAGTTTTGAGAAAACAAGGTAACCAAGTAGATCATAGTATTGAATTAACTTCTATACCATAGGCATGGCCACTGCTGCCAACATGCATCCATAGCCTTGACAGGGATGCCTTTTTAACCCATTGAGATGCCAGTGTCCCATCTATTAGAAATAAGTACATAGTTAAAAAAGCATTTCAATTGACTTAGATGTCTACTAAAGATCATTGTTATGGCTTGGTAACTAGTTAATAATAATGCCATTCATGGGAACTAACAAAAGTGAACAAGTCGGTTCATGATGTGATCCAGACTTAAATAGGAATGCAACAAATTACAGAGATAACCATAAACACAGATATGTAGCGGAAATAATACTTCATTTCATTAATTTAAAATACTGAAATATGCTTACAAACAGTAATGGAAATAAACTAGCTAGGGCGATGGTAGCTTATCTCTGAGAAGAGATGTGGTGGCTACATGCCTCTGAACTATGTTACAATGAGGCTCGAAGGCCTATTTATTGTTGAGAAACAATGGAAAACCCTTAACATTCCAAAACCTAACCCTAGAGGATGAAACGCCAAACTGTGGGCCCCATTTGGGTAAATTGGTACACCAACTTCCCGGGGTCGTAACTTTGGCATACGATCTCCGTTTGACGCGTACAATAGATCATTAGAAAGATCTATCCGAGCACTACCACTTTGGGCCTAGATTTCCCAAAAAATATCGTTTAGGGCCTCAAAATGGCTTCGGAAGTTCAGGACCCGAAAAACTACTAAAAATAGTAAGTTGTGCTACAATTAAGGAAACTGAAAATGCTGAGAGAAACAATGGTGGGGGTCCAGGTGGACTTGGCAGGTGGCCACCAATATCCACCTGGATCATTCCTCCCCCCTTAGGAAGCAATGGTCCCCATTGCGTTGAGTTCCTCCATGAGATGAGGAAACTTTTGCTGAACTTGTTCCCTGGTGAGCCACTTGCCCTGGTGAAGGAGTTGGCCTGCTTTGACAACTCGATACAGTTGGATATTTTGTTGGCGAGTGTTCTTGATCTGTGTTTCCATGATCCGATCAGTTGCAGCTTGTTCCATGCAATCTCGATTTAATTCTATGGGTGTGAGTTGTTATGCAATGTCGGATGTGTCTAGCAATGGTGGAAAGTATGGCCGAAGGCGGTCCACATTGAACACTGGGTGCAGGCCAAGGAATGGGGGAATGCTGAGCTCAAATGCATTGTCTCCCATAGCCTTAGTAATGGTGTAAGGACCATATCAGAGTGGTCTCAGTTTCTGATAGGCTCCAGTAAGGCGTTCCTTTTGCAAATGCAACCAGACTTTGTCGCCCACCTGAAACTTGTGTGGCACCCGATGTTGATCATGTCGCTGCTTGTACTTGGAATTTGATTTCTCCAGAATTTCATGGACCTGTTGGTGAATATGTTGGATGCGCTCAATGAAGCTGATGGCTTTATCTATTTTGGACTGGACATGAGCTGAATTTATGTGAGTAGCTGCAAGTGGCATGGCCACATCAATGGGGCATAGTGGCTGGAATCCCAAACCCACCTGAAAAGAGCTATGGCCAGTGGAGCTGTGAAGAGCTCGGTTGTAGCTGTGCTGAACATAGGGGAGGATCTCGTCCCATGTGTGTGGATGCTTTAAGTTATACATGCACAGAATGTGCACAATCATCCTATTGACAACCTTTGTCTAGCCATCAGTTTGAGGATGGAAGGCTGTGGACTTCGTGAGTTTGGTGTCCAGCATTGACCAGAGACTGGACCAAAATGTGTTGAGGAACCGATTGTCCTGATCTGAGATGATAGACTGTGGGATCCCAAAGTGCACCCACACTCGTTCAAATAAGAGTTTAGCAGTGGCTTCTGCTGTGATATTCTTCTTGCATGCTGCCATAATGGCCATCTTCGAGAACCCTTCGACGACCACAAAAACATAGTCATTTCCATGCTTAGTGGAAGGAAGGCCTGACATGTAATCCATGGAGATGGATTCCCAAGGTCGACTAGGGGTAGGCAACGGGGTATAGAGGCCATGCTTCTTGATGGTCGGTTTGGCAATGGCACAGGCAGTACATGATCTGATGTACTTCCCAACATCCTGTCGAAGATTCGGCCAATAGAAATAATTTTGCAGTACTGCCACTGTTTTCTCGACCCCGAAATTCCCAGCAGCCCGACTGTAGTGTGCTTCCCAAATCATCTTGGCACGCTCGCTTGAAGGAACATAAAGGTGACCCAGGTGGCATAACAGGGCATCCTGGAGGTGAAAATCTGGAACATGCCGACCCTCCAAGAGTGTCTGGTATGTGTGGCCGAATTCTGGGTTGCTTTTGTAGAGAAGTGGCCGATCAGAAGTCTCGTGCCCACAAGAGTTGAGCACGGTGGTTAACGCCATGATCGGTGGTCGACTGAGGCAATCTGCAACATTATTGGTGCTGCCATTCTTATACTTGATATTCAAGTGGAACTATTGCAGGTATGTAGACCACTTCTGATGGCGATCATTCTGCAATTTCCCTTGGGTCTGTATGAACTGCAGGGGTCGGTGGTCTGTGTGGATGACCGTTTCCTTCCCCAAAATTTAATGCTTCCATTGTCGGTAGGCCTGCACAATGGAATACATCTCTTTATCATAAGTGGGGTACTTCCGGACTGTGTCTGAAAGTGTTTCACTATGATATGCCACTGGATGTCCATGTTGAGTAAGGACTGCCCCAATAGCATAGTCAGAGGCATCTGTCTCGACCTCAAATGGTTGCTGTAAATCTGGTAACGCGAGCACTGGTGCTGTGGAGAGGCGATCCTTCAACTCTGTGAATGCCTTCTGTTGAGATTCAGACCAAAATAATTTTGCTTTTGCCCCTCCCTTGGTGACTTGACTCAAGGGCCAAGTAATATGAGAAAACCCCAACACGAACCTACGGTAGAAGTTTGCAAGACCTAGAAAGCTGCGGAGCTCTGTTAGAGTGGTTGGAGATGGCCAATCCCGAATGACTTGGATCTTGGCTGGATCCACATGCACCCCCTGTTCATCAATGATGTATCCCAGATACTGAACTTGGGTCATGCCAAAAGTGCATTTCTCCAAATTGGCACATAGCTTGTGTTGCCGCAGTGTTTGGAGAACATGTCGGATGTCGTGGAGGTGCTCTTCCCAACTCTGGCTGAAGATCAGAATGTCATCCAAGTATACTACTACAAATGAGTTGGTGAATGGCCGCAAGATGTCATCCATTAGCCTCATGAAGGTTGCAGGAGCATTCGTCAATCCGAAAGGCATAACCAACCATTCGAAAAGGCCCTCCTTGGATTTGAAGGCACTCTTCCACACATCAGAGGGTTCGATTGGTACCTGGTGATATCCTGACTTTAGATCGATCTTGCTGAAATATTTCACCCCCTTTAGTTGGTCCAGGAGGTCATCAATCCGCGGGATCGGGTACCTATTACGGACACTGATCTTGTTCAGCACTCGATAGTCAATACAGAGTCTCCACATCCCATCCTTCTTCTGTACCAACACGATCGGGCTCCCACAAGGCAATGAACTCAGATGGATGTGACCTTTCTGCAGCAGCTCCTGAATCTGCCTCTTGATTTCATCATTCTCCAGAATGGAGTGCCGATAAATTGGTCCATTGGGTAGTGGCGCACCTGGGGTCAGATCGATGGAATGCTTGACCTGACAGTGCAGAGGAACCCCTGCGGGGGAGGTGAAGATGTCCTCGTAATCCTCCACGACCTTGTACATCTGTAGTTGTCGTGCAGAGGGGCCCTGTCTGGAGGCCACGGCCACCGTCTTCTTCTTTCCTTGAGGGCGTATCATCAGGAAAACAAATTTCCTGGTTTTGGAAATGATCTTACTGCATTGTTTTTCAGTAATCAAAGAGATGGCGGTAGGTGGTGCTACCTCTGGTATCCTGTACAACTTATTTCCCAATGTAATAGCAGCACGGGGCCTTGATTCATACACAGCATGTCGCTTCCACAAGTATGGTTGTCTTAATAATACATCACAAACTTCAAGGGGAGCAATGTCACACAATACCTCATCTGTGAAGGGCTTGATGTTGTATGGAAGGAAACATTGCTGGCTCACGCGAAGATCTCGTCCTTGGTGAAGCCACCCAATGGTGTACAGTTGTGGATGTGTTGTGGTCGGTAAGCCCAACCGCTTCACGACCTAAGTGGAAATGAGGTTCTTTTGGCTCCCACTATCAACAATGAACTGTATTGGGGAGCCCTTTACCCACATCTGGGAGTGGAAGAGACGCTCCTCCTCCTCTGGATCTTCGGGTTCATTTTTCTGGATCTTGGCAGTAGCAACAATGGCAATGGGATCCGCATCAATGATCTGCTTCCCTTTGTCATTCCCCTTATCAGGTTCTGACTCAGATTTGGAACATGCATCTGATTCTGAAACCTTTAGCTCAGCCACCAGTGACTGCTTGGCCCGACACTCACTTGTGTTGTGACTGGAGCTCTTATGGAACTCACACGATTTTCCCGTGTCCTTTTTCGGCTTTGCGGCACTGTTCTTTGCTTGCAGCTTCGGCGGGTTGTCTTAGGCTACCCCGCCTTGTCTTTGTCCTTTGTTCTGTGGTTTAGGGGCACCTTTCCACTACTTTAGATTCGCAGATCCAAAGTCTCGCTTCTTTTGTTTAAATTTTTTCTCGACCTTGACGGCATATCGGTATGTTGTGCCGAGCGAGGAGATGTTCAGGAATTGTATTTCTTCCTAGATGTACTTGTGCAGGAAGCCATGGTATTTGAGTATCAAATGCTGCTCCGAATCCTTGATACCTAACTTTGTGCGAAGGGTATGGAAAATATTGGTGAACTCAGGCACGTCTTGGTCCCTTCCCTGTCGCAGCGTGGTCCACTTTATGTATTCATCCTCATAGCTTCCGACAGGGTAGTACTGCTCCTTGATGGCATCCCGGAATGAATTCCAGGTGGGTGCGGCTGAAAATAGTGAGCCAGTACTTTCATCCTTCAGCTCGCAATAGGTTTCCCACCAGTCCTTGACGTGGGGGGCTGCTTTGAGAAGAGCGAAAACAATCTTTTCCCGACTTGAAAATTCATGAACTGAAAAATAACCCTCTAGAAAATTTAACCATTTATCTATGGCATCTGCGTCTATCTGGCCCTCGAATATGGGGATTTCAAAATTAACTTGTACCTTAAAGGGCGTGGCGTTTCCAGAGTAGCTGCTAGAAGCCGATGCATCACTTCTGGGTAGTCGCTGAAGGATCTGGGCAAAGCTGTCCATCATCACGTTCCGTTGTCGCTCGAGGGCTTCTTCGAGCAAGATTTTGATAGGATCTCCTGCCCCCTCATCTTTCTTCTCATCTGCCATGGGAGGCTGTCGGGATTTGCGAGGCTAGTCTTGCAAAGGTTCGACCAGTTCAAGCCGTAACTCCTTATATCCCGACCTTGTTGGGGACATGCAAAGAAAAACAGAGAAAAAGCAGACCGCTCTGATACCACTGATCCGAACTTAAACAAGAATGCAACAAATTACAGAGATAACCATAAACACAGATATGCAGCGGAAATAATACTTCATTTCATTAATGTAAAATACTGAAATATGCTTACAAATAGTAATGGAAATAAACTAGCTAGGGCGATGGTAGCTTATCTCTGAGAAGAGATGTGGTGGCTACATGCCTCTGGACTGTGTTACAATGAGGCTCGAAGGCCTATTTATTGTTGAGAAACAATGGAAAACCCTTAACATTCCAAAACCTAACCCTAGAAGATGAAACACCAAACTGTGGGCCCCGTTTGGGTAAATTGGTACACCAACTTCCCGGGGTCGTAACTTTGGCATACAATCTCCGTTTGATGTGTACAATAGCTCATTAGAAAGATCTATCCGAGCACTACAACTTTGGGCCCAGATTTCCCAAAAAATGTCATTTAGGGCCTCAAAACGGCTCCGAAAGTTCAGGACCTGAAAAACTTCTAAAAATAGTAAGTTGTGCTACAATTAAGGAAACTAAAAATGCTGAGAGAAACAATGGTGGGGGTCCAGGTGGACTTGGCAGGTCGCCACCAATATCCACCTGGATCATGATGAGACCTCTTGTCCTTCAATTTTATGACCGAAGGCCATTACTCTGGCTTGGTGACCATTAGTGGTAATGTCACTCTATTAGGACCTATGATCATGGTAGGTTGGCTCGTGATGAGACCTCCTATCTTCCAGTTGACTATTTATGTTTAAAAATTTAACTATGGTTATTGTTAATCAACAAAATATCACTTAATAGATGGGGTGGCAAGCCAACTCCTTAAGAGCTAGGAATGGCGTAAAATGTTTTGTAGTAACTATTTTCAACTCAGGTAATTTTGCTTCTCAAATACTAATAACCTTCAAATGACTGTTGATAAATATATTTTTCTTTGTTAAGATTGGGGTTTGAGTACTAATTCATTAGATAGTGATGAAAAAATTTAAGTACAATTTTTTGGTCATCATCATAAATTTTACAAAATCAGGGACTTGAAAAATTAGGAAAGTTGAAAGTTGCCATTATGAAATCATCTTTTCATAATTATTCCTTAAAAAATAAAATTATGTTTATAGATAAATAAAGATAAATTGACTACCCAATCATTATGTCAAAGAGGACCTAGACAATTAAATGTATTTCCCCATTCACCAAGTTAATGTCATCGTGCATGATTCAAGTTCCAATGTGTGTGGATAAGTGGGGGTTACGGATTGTTATGGATTATGGTGGTAATAATCGTGAGATGTATGAGTTGACATGAAATTTTAATAACAATGATGACATGACATACTATCAAATATAATACATTTTCTATCAAATGCAACACCTCGCCCCAACTAATATATGATCGTCCTCGTTCATAATTGAAACATCAATCAAATACACGGAGTTGATTAGGGACGTACCCGAAGGCTTACCTTGATAGAGTATCAACATGTGTAGAGTAACAACACTGGGTACTTAGAAAAAATTTCACCACGGAGTAGCAGCACCGGAGGAGTAACATCACTGAAAGAGTAACAACACCGAAGGAATAACAACACCGGGTACTCAGAAAAATTTCGGGAGTAACAACATCGGCAGAGTAATAGCACCAGCGGAGTAACAACATTGGCAGAGTAACAACACTAGCTGAGTAACAGCACCGACGAAGTAACAGCAGCGACGAATTAACAGCACTCACTGAGTAACAGAACTGGCAGAGTAACAACACTAGTTGAGTAACATCACCGGTGGAGTAACAACACTTGCGGAGTAATAGCAATGGCGGAGTAACAGCAGTGACGGAGTAACAACACCGATGGAGTAACAGCATTGGCATAGTAATAGCACCGGCGGAGTAACAGCACTGGCAAAGTAATGACACTGGTAGAGTAATAGCAGTGATGGAGTAACAACATTGACGGAGTAACAACAATGATGGAGTAACAGCACTGGCGGAGTAACAGCACTAGTGAAGTAATAGCACCAACGGAGTAACAACACCGGCGAAGTAACAGCAGTGATGGAGTAACAACACCGACGGAGTAACATCACTGGCGGAGTAACAACACCAGCGAAGTAACAACACCAACGGAGTAACAGCACTGACAGAGTAACAACATTGATGGAGTAACAACACTAAAGCTTAGAAAATTTTCGGGAGTAACAGTACCCAAGGAGTAACAACATTGGTAGAGTAACAACATCCAAGGAGTAACATCATCTGACACTTGGAAATTTTCGGGAGTAACAGTAATGGCAGAGTAACAACACCCAAGGAGTAACAGCATCCAAGGAGTAACAACATCCGACACTTAGAAAATTTTCGAGAGTAACAACAGTGGCAGAGTAACAACACCTAATGGATCTGAGGAAACCATATACTGATAAGACTCAGGAACAAATGGATAAATATGGAGCAACATCATGAAACTTGAGAACTTCCTTTTATTTTGATGAAGGAACAAAATTTGTGACTTTGAACACATGAAAAAACATAAGAGGAATCAGAAAAGAAACAACAATTTTATTGAAAAACAATAAATAAATAAATAACTTAAGTTGCAACGGCTATGATTTTGACTGCAACAATGTTGTTTCCTAAGGGAATATCAATTTGTTTCCAAAAACAACAATCTGTCAATGGTAAATGAATGGAAAATTGTTTTGGCGAAAATGACTTGGATCTTCAAATGGAAATCAATTCTCCATTTCTCCTATTATGAATCCATTAGGTAATGAAAAAGTCTTCATGTTGTTGGTGAGAAATAACAGGAATAATTTGTAACAAACTCTTATGATCAATTTCCATGGCACCTCGAAAGAATCAAAATTATATGATATTAGATTTCTTAATATATTTTGGGATGAAAATCTATTATTTCATTATTATTTCCTTCAATAATCACTTGTTCAAAAACAAATTGACCTCCTTTATTCTCCTCGGACTTTCAAGAAAATGAGCATCTATCTGTAATAAAACATGTAATCATGGAAGAAGAGAGGTGATTGGACTCTCTAAATCCAATAAATATGAAAAAAAATTAACAAGTAGTTACTCTATAAAACAAATCCATGGAAAACAAATAACAAAGTAGAGTTAATTTATTACCTGCGGGACAGCGGTGGCCAACCATACTAACCAATAGTATCTTAATCATAACTTCTTTGTTTTTTGTCTGATTTGCATGATTCCAAAGCCAAATGAAATTGAATCAATAGGAATATCTCCAATTGAAACAATTTTTAAAAATTCCATGATATGATATGTCAAATTTACTTAGAACAACCTGCATAACAGAGTCATTTTCGATTTCCCAACTTAGACCAATAGTTGATATTTTAAACATAACTTTTCCGTTTGATAACATATTAAACCAATTCAAATTGGAGATTAAATTAGACTCATGTAAATATATCCAATAGAAACAGTTTTTGAAATCATAAAGAATTGATGGGTCAAATGTGCGAAGGAATAGTCAGAAAAACAAAGTTTTAAAGGTGCTAATTTACGATAGACAATCAGTATTTTGGCCATAACTTTCTCATACGATATCGAAATCAAGTGATTCAAATTTCATTGTAAACTAGATTAATAGGGTGATATACTATAGAAATGGGTTTCAAAAATCTAGTCATTTAGGCCTCCAAAAACAGATTGTCCCAACTCTATTGCTGAGCTGCCTACTCGACATACTATCAATGTTTTGGTCATAACGTTTTCCTTTCAAATCCAAATTGAGTGATTTAAATTGGATTAGAAAGTAGAAATAAAGGGCTACTTGGGATCGAAACAAGTTTTTAAAATATGCCAATTTTGTTCCCAAAAACATGACTATACCGACTGTGATTTCAGTGGTTTTATCAAGCCCACACTCCCTAAGATATGATAATTTTTTATTTTTTTTCAAAATGATGATGAGTGTTTGTATAAATCTGTTTTTCAATATAATACATCTACATACACAATTAAATTCAAATATTTACCACTGATATTGATATACTCAGCAAGTTGCAACAAACACAACTCTTTCTACATATAACAAAAATTATTTATATACTTATTTATTCTATTTTCTACACTAACCTATTCTACCTTGAAAAATAAAGCATACTTACGTATAAGAGTACTTCCAATGGAGCCATTTTAGGAATAAGGCCTCAAGTGTATGCACACCCTAATTTGAGAAATGTGTGTCAATAAATACTAGGGTATGAGAGACCAACTTCCCTTGAAAATATGGTGTCAAAAATTGCTGAAGTATGGAGTGACGCTACACTGATGGAGTGAAACCAATCTTCAATATATCCTTTACTTTCTTGATTTCCCATAGTTTTCATATCATGAAGTTCTTGAGTTTCTAAAACAACTTGTTGACGCAAACTAGAAGAAACCTCCTTTTCTTCCATAACTTCTACAATTTTTGGATTTGAAACATTTCCAATCTCGATATAAGTTTTCTGCAATTGCGTATGCGAGATAGGTTGGGTGGGAAGGGTAGGTAAATTTTGCAATTCAACACTGTAAGCATGTTGTACTGGTTTATTATGGTGAGGGTGTGGAATGAGTTGAGCAGGATATTGTGTAGGGCATGGAGGATTTTGATGATGTAGTTGATTGGGATGTGTGGATGATTTTGATACGCAAGCAAGGTGTTCTTGAAAAGATGGAAAAGAATATGGATGATATTTTTGTGCTACAAGATGAGGGAGAGTAGTCATGCAATCATAAGATGAACCATGCCAAACTTGTAGACAATATTGGTGCGGGTTATATTGAGATTGACATGGCTACCCTAACATAGGAGTATTCCATAATGGATTATGCAAGTAAGAAAATGGAGAGGAATTGTTTGGAACCATACAAGTAGGCCATGATTTCCATGGTTGTCAAATTGCTGCAACTTCTCCATCTCTTGGAAATGTTGTTTTCATCTCAGGTAAGAAAGAGAAACTATCCATGGGATGCTCCTTTTGGCATTGAGGAACAATATCTTCTTCAAATTCTGCTTGATTTTTATTAATCTGCAAAACATGCAATTGTGAATTTAGAGAGCTAATAAAATCAACTTTAAAATGTTCAAATAAATCACTGATTTCATCTCTTATATCTCTTGTTCTTGTAGCAAATTTGGAAAGGAAAGAAGAAAATTCTCTAGAATTCTTAGCAGCCTTGGATATTCCTTTTGAATACCTTATGCATAAATCACAAACATCATCATATGATAGTTGAAAAATGTCACATTTTCCTATCAGATTTAAGATTTCTAAAATTTCATCTTTGATCTCTTTAAGAATGAGTGTTTTTACGATCTCTTTTTCCAAATGCTTATGCTTTGATTTTTGAAGATTGTATTTAAATTGCTCCAAATAGTCCTCCAAGCTTTCATATTCCCCTTGTATCATACTAAAAATATCTTCATTGTCCTTGCAATAATTTTGGTACTTCTCCAAGAATAAATTCTTCATGTCCTCCCATGTTTTGATGCAGTTCCCACCAAGGCTCATGAACCATTGAAGAGCTGCTCCTTTTAGAGTATGAGGAAACACTTTCAACCTTTGATCATTAGTACAATAATCATATCCTCTACAAATTACTTCAAACTCAAATCAAAATGTATTTGGGTCCTCATTATCCAAACCATAAAAATTTGGTAGAGAAGATGGAGGAATTATGTGCATTTGTGTCACTCCTCCTAGGTTGCTGATAGGGAATTCAAAACTAACAATGCAAGCCATTTCTTACCATAATAGAAGATGTTATTCATGTGCTACTTAGAGGTTCCTCCTTCAGATATTCCTGTCAATTTGTTAGTGGAATAGGTGGTGCTTACATCACTACTTGAGTGAAATGATAAAATTTCTTCAAATTTCTACCTTTTTCTTCCTAGTTATTAAAAAAAAAACAATTTGAAAGGAAATCTAAAGCTCAATACCTAGAGCAGGGTGTCAAAAGACCCTTCCCTCCCTAGGACAAGAAACCAAACAAGAAAAGAATGCACACAAGGAAATCTAAAGCTCAGGACCTGGAGCAAGGCATCAAAGGACCATTCCCTCCCTAGGACAAGAGATTAGTTTTCCCATAATCAAAACAAACAAAAATGCAGGAAAAATTTAAGCTCAGGACCTAGAGTAGGGCATCAAAATACCATTCCCTCCTCAGGATGAGAGATTGGGCCTCAAGATAAAAGTGGAAAAAAACGAAAGAGAAACAACAAAACAAATAAATGACTATGCTCAAGACCTGGAGCAGAGTGAGAAAAATCCTTCTCTCCCCAAGACGAGAGATTGACCCTTTGGTCGATATAGATTGTGTCTTGCACCTTGTTAGCCTTCCCCGGCAATGGCGCCAAAATGTTGGTGTCTGAGTATGAACAAATTATTCAATCCCGTTTCCTACATTAATTCATCAATCAGAGTGCGTACTCTTTTCAAGCTAACTTGTGAAGTATATGTAGGGGAAAGGTTACAATCTACATCAATCAAGGGTTCGCGATTAAGAAATCAAAGCATTGTTGTAACAGAAATGGAAATTAAATTGCAGAAAGAAAATCGTTCACAACAATCTATGGAAAACTGTAATAGCAATAAAGAAAATACAAGAAGTAAAAAATATACATAAAAAGGACACACGCACAACACCTAATCAAAAGAGTGGGCCCAACTCCCTAGTCAAGGCTGTGCTTAACTCACATATTTGAGAAAAATATCAGAAAGCTGGAAATTTCATTAACAAGAGTTCCACTATTACAAGGCTCAATTCTTACATCAGCTAGCTCCCCTCTCTCTATGAATTATGTCTTTTAAATATACAAACATCCAAAGGAAACTTGCAACAAACTGATTTCAATAATCAAGATGAGATCTGAGAGATTTGTCCATCATGATTTAGCTGGAACAAGTCGAATTTGGTTATTAAAATTGGGCAATTCTAAAAAATGGCCACAATAGCAAATCTGCAAATGTCCTTCGAAGAACCTTGATTTTGTCTCAAAAAAACTGAATTTCTGAAAATTTCTCAACGAGAAACTGATTTGGTCCGTTCTGAACAAAACCCATGTCTCAGATTTTCCAAATTCGCTTTCATTTGCCAAAAACATCCAACGCAAAACTGTCACTTCTTATGCCAGCGAATTCCTGAGTTGGAATATCTAATTATCTGTTGAAGACCAAATCTACAATTTGGAAGAGAACTTGGAGGCTAAAATCATGAGTAAAGTTATAATGAATAAATAAACCAAAATCATGCATAATAATAATTAATTATTAAAAATAAATGAGATCAGATATTATTTATCCACAAGAGCATAAATGATTATGAAATGGAATTATATAATAAATTATGATAAATAATGTGATAAAAGAATAGTGGAAATAAATGAAATGAATGTTAAGAAGTGGTATTAATAATGACAAATTAAGAGCCCAACAGGAGTGTGGCCACATGCAACAAGATTCTCAGCATGCACCCAAGAAGAATGTATGTCTTCAGCACAAAAGAGTGCGCTCATGTAGGTTGCACTTGCTTAGCATGAAGGAGTGCGCTCAACGAGGGCACACTTTTTCATCCCGAAGGAGTGCGCTCAACTCAAGCACATATATTCATCAACTTGGAATGTGTTTTGCCTTTGTGAATAATTTTCTTGCTTTTTTTTTCTTTTTCTATGCTTTTGAGTGCTTTTCTAGTGTGTGCACGACAAAAATGCAAGTTTATAAGTCAAAATAAGTGATGAGTTCACCCAACCATGGGCTACATAACTTAAGCGCTTCTAAGGGTTAGGTGATGAGGCTTAGGAAACATTGACTTAGGAGGATGCGACACTAGGAGAAAACACAAAAATAACAAATAAAACAATATGACAACACTAAGGGGCTTGAAATGACAGTTAATGTAGGCTCCAAAATTGACTTAGGCAAAAATTTTGGAGGGTCGTTGTTGCAACAACAACGAAGGGGAATGTTGAATGAAATACACATATATAACCAATACATAAACATACAATGAAACTTGACTTCAATTAATAAATGGAAAATGTTGAAACTATATACATGTGGAATAAATAAAAACAGGCCTGATTGGTGAAAGCTTATCTCTGAGAAGATATGTTGTAGAGTCCAAGGACTACCTTACCTTGACACCCTTTTTTCCTATACTTCTTCCTTTTTCCTATACCTATCACCTAAATAAATGCAATAGACACCAGGTTTTGTTAAGGTAAGCACTTACATGTCCTCTTTTTCATATTTTTCTATATACCTTATTGTTTTGTTAAAGTGTGCATTCAACTACAGAATTGGTCTATTTCTGCAACTAATCTGAGTTTCTGCAGCTACCTCCATTGTTGACAAGGTTCAAGTGCACCAGCTAAGCAAAAGATGGATGGATGAGGAATGAACCCCATGTGGATTCTTTCTATTCTCTTAAGCCAATCCTTCAAGAAGATCGCACTATAACACGGTCGATCTCAAAGTCAACTGCAAGATTATTGCTAGGACAGAGCCCGAGTTTTCACAAAATCTTATCAATTTTCTTCTCTAAATAGCAAATCGATTATTTAGCGATATAGTTTGGTTTAATAAGATCGAAATAAAGGTATGTAGGCTTAAAATTCTCATACTTTATTCAAAGAAATATTATAAAGGCAATGGTCGCTTTGTGTTTTGGGTGTGCACCGCTATATGTAAATTCTGAGAACATCTTGTTAAACTTGTTTGCGAGTAATAGACTTGGTTCATATTTTCCATGCTACGTTGATTGAATATTCTCGACTGTTTTGTGGAGGGCCCCTATGTCTAGTACAGGTCTTTGACCAATTACACATAGATTTCTTTAATTTCTTAAAAGTTAAATTGTAGATGCTCTGTTTTGTGTTTTGAAATGCAGTATAATGTAATTCGTGATTAAACTATTGTTTGCATAAGCAATTTCATTTGCTTTATACCTAGCTTCATTTGCTTTTTATTTGGTATAGTTCGATCATCTCCTTTGCTTTCTACCTAGTGTAGTTCAACTATCTCATTTCATAGCTTAGTTTCTTTTCAGTTTATCATTTTTATTTCTTGTTTGGATGAAGTTGAATGAGTTAAAGAGTGGCAGCCTTTTTCTTGGCAATTAAATTCAGACATCATTAATTTTCAGTTTGATAGAATAGATCTCTTTCACACATAGTAATCTAGACTTGGCTGCCGGCCGACTGAAAGCTAGCTGCTGCGCGCGCGCGCCTGGAGATTGCCATCGCTGCCGACCGCTGTTTGAAGATCCCACGCCATGGACCCTCCGGATCCGCCTGGTGGGGATCCGGAGCTGCAACGAGCATTTTCATCTCTGGTTAAATCTCTCCCTCCGCAGAGACCTAGACCTGCAGCATCTAAGTTTGTAAAGAAGCTGGATGTTTTACAGGAAGTTCTTCTACCTCCGACCATCCCTCGCATGGCAGCCCTCTCCCTTGCTGAGAAAGGGTTAATCGGGCAATTTACAGGACTATGGCCTTCTCCCAAAACTGTGCAACGATGGGTCGAGCGAAACTGGTCGGACAAGATCCAGGGCAAAATATCAATAAGATTCTGTGGCAGAGGATATTTTACCTTTCACTTTGAAACCAAGGAGGATAAAGACCTTATTTTCAGAAACGGGCCCTATTTTATGGATTCTAGGGGCCTCTATCTTAACAAATGGACCCCGGATTTCGATCCAGAGCTAGATATTCCGAATGCAGTTCCTGTCTGGGTCAGATTGCCCCATCTTCCTCTTCACTACTGGGGGGACGATTCAGTTAAAGCAATAGGAAACTCGGTGGGAAAATATATAGATCGCAGCGAACCCAAAGACAACATGCAGGCTTGTGCGCGGATCTGTGTTGAGGTTGATTTGGGCCGTGGACTGCCGGAAGCAATCAAACTGAAAGTGGATGACTGGTGCCATATTCAGCAGCTGGACTACGAACAGATTCCCTTCAAATGCAAGGTATGTCACGAATATGGACATTTTGCAAATAGATGCCCTAAAATAGTTAATGTAGAATCTGAAGAGCAAGAAGGACAATGGGAAACTGTTAAAAGGAAAAAATCATCCCTTCCTCTCAAATCTATGGATTCTGATGTCCCTGGCCCATCCCATCAGCCCCCTCCCCTTCATCATCCCCCCCCTCCCACCCCTCCTCTTCCTCCCAACAATCCCCTATTCAGCACCCTTCATCTCCCCTCCGGACCTCCGACCCTTCCATTCCTCCATCTTCTAATCCCTTTGCCTCCCTCTCTGAGGAAGGAACCGAGCCTGAAATCCCCTTCTCTGAACCTCCTCTTCATTCCTCGCCCCCCCAAATATCTCATCCTTCCCCTGATACCCCTTCCGCTCGGGTTACTAGAAGCTCCTCAAAGGAGCATGGAGCTCCCAGTGATATCCCCAAAAAGCATGGGCCGGGCAGGAAATCGGCCAAACAGCATAGAGAAGAAAGCACCCAGAAAGATATCGCCATGGGCTCCCAGACTCCTATAGAATCCTTTATTCTTGGGCTCTCGGACAAAGAAAATAATAACAAAGGCAAAGAGAGGCGGGCACCTCTCCATGTAAGCAGTAAAACATGATGAAAATACTATCCTGGAACAGCAGGGGATTAGGGCACCCCTCCAAGATAGTAGCCCTCAAGGACCTAATCAAAAGTGAAAACCCTGAAATAGTACTCATTCAAGAAACAAAGCAAGACCAATCTGAAATTAATAAATTCATCAGCCAGCAAAAGCGTTACAGTGGATGTGCAAGTGAAGCAAGAGGAGCCTCAGGTGGCATTTTAACAATGTGGGACTGCAACAAATGGAACTGCCATTCCTCCAGAATACATCAGCATTGGATCTGTGTTAATCTAGAGAACAAGACAGATGGAACAACAGTAAAAATTTACAATATATACGCCCCGAATCATTATAGAGAGAAAGAAGAGTGTTGGAACACTTTGGAAACAAGTATAGAAGAAGAGCAGGATAACAACCTCATACTTGCAGGGGATCTAAACTTGGTGTTGCATTCCAACGAAAAAAGAGGGGGAAATTTCAACCCTGATCCTTTCAGGAATCGATTTGAAAACATAATGCAAGAGCAAGATCTGGTTGATATCAGACCCAAGAGCCGAAGGTACACCTGGAGCAATAGACGAATAGGAGTTGGCAATATTATGGAAAGTCTTGATAGATTCCTCATAAGTATTGCTTATTTATCTACCTTCACCACTGGCCAGTCGAACATCCTCAATGTCTCCGCCTCTGATCATTACCCAATCACACTTACTCTACATAGTCAATGCCAGTTAGGACCTCTTCCCTTCAAATATTGCTCCATTTGGAATAGTATTCTAGCAGCAAAAGATGTTGTTTGGCAGGCTTGGTCTAAACATGTGGAAGGCTCCCCAACCTTCATATGGGAAACAAAATTAAAGAGAGCAAGACAGGCTCTAAAAGAATGGGCAAAGAACAACTATCAAGAGCCTGAGTTGAACAAGAAGAAAATCAAACAAGAATTAGAGGATGTGTAGCAACACATAGAAGCCATTGGGCTGTCCCAACAAGCCAAAGAGAGAGAAACAAAGTTATACTCACAGCTGAGGCAAATTACAAAGGATGAAGAAATAAAATGGAGACTGAAGTCAAGACAGCTCTGGCTGCAGGAGGGAGATATAAATACTTCCTATTTCCATAAGCAGGCTACAGTTCGAAAGGTCAGAAACACTGTGAATACAATTAAAGATAATTAGGGGAACAGCTACTATACTCAGGAAGCGATAAAAGAAGCAGCCACAAATCACTTCAAAAATCTTTTGACTGAGGAAAAAAGTGAAGAGGATTACTCAAGCTTTTTACAGCACATGAATAAGGAAGTTACTCACGAAATTAATAACAGTCTCAAGAAAGAAGTCGAAGAGGAAGAAGTTCAAAATGCAGTTTGGAGTCTTCACCCAGACAAGGCCCCTGGGCCTGATGGGTTTCCAATCAGTTTTTTTAGAGAGTATTGGCAAATGATCAAGAAAGACCTCTTAAAGATGATACGATGGGTTCTAAAGAAAGGCAAAATGGGGGGATTCACCAACTCAACCCATCTTGCTTTAATACCAAAAGAGAATAGACCTTCCTCCTTTTCAAGATTTCGGCCAATTTATTTATGCAACTCATCTTGCAAAATTATCACAAAAATCCTGTCATCCATGCTCAAACCTCATCTCTCATCTCTGATCTCCGAAAACCAAGGGGGATTCCTCCCCAATAGTCACATCTCTGACTCTATCCTTCTTGTACAAGAGGCCATTCACTCCAGCCTAAGTAGACAAGAGAAAGGGTTTGTCCTCAAGCTAGACCTTGCCAATGCCTTTGACAGGGTTCGGCATTCCTTTCTGTTTGTTGTCCTTCATAGAATGGGCTTTGACTCCTCCTTTATCACAATTATCAAAGCTTGTATTTCAGACCATTGGATATCCCCTCTGATTAATGGAAGACCGTGTGCTGCTTTCCAATCCTCTCGAGGCCTTAGGCAATGCTGTCCCCTGTCTCCCTACTTGTTTATCCTCATGGCTAAGTCCCTTAGCCAAACCCTGGATTTCAATCGAAGAATAGGCCTTATCACTGGTATCAAATTTGAGCATGGCACAAAAAATATTAATCACTCCCAATTTGCAGATGATACTCTCCTGATAGGAGGAGCTTCCATCACCATTGCAAGGCGCTTCAAGAAGATCTTAGACCAATTCATGGAATACTCAGGAGGAAAAGTTAATCAGTTAAAATGTTGTATATATGGTTGGAACACTCCCAGCCATACCATCCACAGCATTGCAAGCACTCTAGGAGTCTCCTACAAGCTCAATTGGAACCACTTCACTTACCTTGGGATGCCAGTAAGTTTGGGACCATTGAAATCTGACACCTGGAGTGAAATCCTCGACAAAATAAAGAGAAAAATCCAGCAATGGGGCACCATGTGGCTGAACCCAGCAGGAAGGCTTGTTCTTCTGAAATCAGTCTTGGCCTCTCTTCCCATTTACCGTTTCGCTTTATACCAAGCACCTGCAACCTTTCATCAGAAAATGGAAAAGAATCTCAGGAATTTCCTCTGGCAAGGAGGCAAAACGGAAAAAAGAAAGTTCAACCTTGTCAGATGGAAGAATGTCATCCAATCTCAGGAAAAAGGCGGGCTAGGAATAAGATCATCAAAAATACTGAATTTAGCTCTTGGAGCTAAAATAATTTGGAGAATGATCACTGGTCCCACAGCTTGGTGGAAGAAGGTCTTAGAGGCTAAATATCTGAACAGTACGAGGCAGCAACTTTTGGATACAAATATTCCCAACAGAGATAGCACAAAAATATGGCAACTCTGCAAGAAAGCCATACCCTTCATGACTCAAAATATTTCAAAGGTCCCTGGAGGAGGGAACAGTGTCAACTTCTCTACAGATAGAATTCTCGGACAACACCCAATTGGATCACAAACGGAGGCAATCCCTGCAATAAACTGGCTCAGCAGTAAAGAAATAGTATACCTGTCCCAAATATCACAATGGGAAAATTCTTCACAAGCATGGATAGGTTGGGAATTTCCGGAATACCCTAGAGAGCTAGAGACCAGCCTTGCTGCTCTCAAGAACCTCCTACACAGCAAAGCCCCGACGCAAAAAGGCAAGCAAGATGGCTACCGTTGGGATCCAACTGGAACACAGTACACGACCAAGGCTGGGCACCAATACTTATGCGATAACATCTTCCCACAGGATGTTTGGAGTCAATGGAAGCTGGTATGGAGAGCAGAAGCACCCCCCAAAATCAAATTCTTTATTTGGCTCCTTTTAAAAGGGAAGGTTCTAACAGCAGAAAACTTAAAAAAAAGAGGCATAATGGGACCCTCTCGATGTCCAAACTGCTGCAGATCAGAAGAGACACTACAACATCTGTTCATAGACTGCCCTGTAGCCGAGGAATGCTGGAGGACGATGGCATCTCTCGGGAATGCTCCATGGGAGCCTAAGGCATCTATTGCAGACACTCTTTATAGCTAGAAGAAAAACTGTCCCTGGAAAGGAAAACATAGTAAATTGACACAAAGGATTTGGAACACCATGTCAATAACCCTCCTATGGCAAATCTGGTTAGCCCGTAACGGCAAGATCTTTCAAGGAAAAAATTGCAATACCAGAGTTATGTGCCACAAGGCTAGGATCTTAGCGGTAGAGACAATCACAGCCCATACCAAAGGCAAGATAGAGGTCACCAACTGCAGCGTCGAAGAGAGAAGTCTGATTAGCCATGTACAAGAAAACATAATCAGTGCTCAGGAGATAAGCCAAAGAAGGGTGCAAACGAAAGAGACACACAGGACATGGAAGCTAAGATTAAAGGAGGAGGAGTTTGCAACTTGGCTGAGAAACTGCAACAGGTTCTTACTGTTCTTTGATGGCGCATCTAAATCTAATCCGGGCCAAGCAGGGGCAGGGGGTCTAATCTGCAATGCGAATGGCGAAAAAATTCTTCAATTCGAATGGGGATTGGGAGAATTATCCAATAACAGGGCAGAAGGATTGGCTTTGTATCAAGGGCTCCTCCAGCTGATCAAGATTGGGATAAGAACAGCAGTAGTCTTCGGGGATTCAGCAATCATCATCAGGCTCATGGTGCAACGGCAGAGCACGCCGAACATCCTCCTGCAACAGATCAACTACAGGAACCAAATCCTCCACGATTCCATGCAAGAAGTCCGTTACTACCATATCCTCCGTGGACTGAATAAGGAGGCTGACATGTTT
This sequence comes from Pinus tabuliformis, assembly GCA_031772625.1. Taxonomy (NCBI): domain Eukaryota; kingdom Viridiplantae; phylum Streptophyta; class Pinopsida; order Pinales; family Pinaceae; genus Pinus; species Pinus tabuliformis. The sequence continues at coordinate 1,601,702,359 of CM062820.1, forward strand.
GCCAACAAGGCATGTGAGCGCTCCAAGGGCAACCTGTACTGCAATAACACCTCCTCTTTCCAACCGCTCCCATGAATTACACGCATCCAGTCAACGCTCATTGTACCACAGTTGACAGCATCTATGACTACCGGCAAACAATCAGTGCAAGGGACAGAACAGGTATGGTTGATAGGAATTTGATCAGAATTCGGATTGGGAGATCTGCTCAGAGCGTGGGAATCAGGCGAATAGCAGGGGGAAATCGTCCCGCCAGACAGATCCCCTGTGCCTATCAGGATTTGCTTTGGGCTGTGTGGACCATTTTTGGAAGTCGCAGACGGGTTCGTTCCCGCCTCAACAGCATGTATGCGTTATATATACCTATTTTGAGCTTCAGGATCCTTCATTCCGGAGAAGCTTTTTGTGACTGTGATCATTGCTTCAGAGACGCCTCTGTCTACTCCCTTTCTGCCAGAGGTGCCGATCATAAGATTTCCGAGTATTCAGCGGGAGCCATTAGTGGCAAGCAGCAAGTCCAGCGCCCCCGCATCAGAGATACGACCAGAACAAATAGGCATACCCCAGTGCCAATGGAGCGTCCAGAACAGTGCTTCCACTGCCGTGACCTGCAGGCAGAATTTGAGGAGGTGCGCGCGCAACAGAGGACCCTGGAAGACCATGTCCGCAGTATGGAAACAAGGCATGCAGACCAAGTTTGGAATCTAGAAGAAAAACGCGATGAACAATGCAGAATTTTACATGAAAAGTATCGAGCCGAGATGAATCTCTTCCTGCATAGAGTTCACTCTTTGCATGAGCAGTTCAGCAGCCTGCACAACAGATGTAGTCATGCCGAAGAATCGATCACCGTCCTCAGGTACATGATGGACAAAAAGTTCAAAGAAGCGTCATCCTCCTCCAGTGCAAAACCGAACGAGCCAGACCCAAACCCGGAAGATTCTACAGCAAGGAAGATTAGTCACATAGAGATAGATTAGCCATGTGTTGCAGTTGTAAATTTTGGTGTTTGCAGTTTGTAAGGATCTATAGTAGTAGAAGATGCCTCATAGGTAGGAACACTAGAATCAGGATCAAGGAAAGGAACTTTTTTGTAATTCCTTGGATCCACAATGCTCAAGAAGCACTATATGTACGGCAAACTGCCTCTCTCTTCTTTTTTCAGATTAATACATAGCAACCGAACTTGTCAAAAAAAAAAAAAAATCTAGACTTGGCTGCAACATAAAATTCAAGATAAAATAAAAAACAGTCTAACAAGAGTAGAGTTTAGGACCACTCTCAAACCATCCACAAAACTGATTCAATAGAGATTAATTTTTAGGATAACCAACTAACAACTTTAAGAACAATACTCTAATATAATCAGTGATACCATCTCCATATTAATTCTAAGCTTAGACCTTAAGAAAAACATAGATATCTTAATGACATAAAATAACTTATAGCACATATAGTGCACTTGTGCTTCATCAGTATACCTTCCCTAGTCGATAATTTATGATGACAATTTAAGAACATTAAATTGGCTAAAAATTTTGGTGTCATTGTCGGGGAAGTACAAATAGAAGTTAAAAAAAAGGAGAGAGAAAAATTATTAATTCAAAACATGATATGTGTAGGGATAGATACTCTAGAGGTAGATTTGTAGGATGAGGAAAAATCTTGATTCCCAAAAATCCACTCACTTCACCAGAAATTTGAAGTTCCACATCACCTACTCAAACTCGCATTCCATTTGCACGTCGACAAAGACTCCTTGAAGTCTCAAGATCAGAAATCCAATCTAGAACTTCACCTACTGTTAGGCCCCTATACTAATAGTGTAACCCCTTATTGTTATTAGTACAACCCACTTATTATATTGATGTACCCATGTAGTGCCCATATTGTTACTATTGTGCCCCATAGAAGCCCACTATTGTTATTATTGTGCCCTTACATTATTATTGTTATGTCGGCTCTGATTATGTTATGACCCCTTGGACTCCTATATATAGAAAGGAGGTCTTTTCATTTGTATCATCCAAGAATTGTTCATTTATGTAATGTAAAGGAGGTTTCCCCCTCAAAGAGGCTAAATTCTAAGGCGTTGATCTATCTTTTCTATCTTTTCTTGAGCTGGTTTCATAACATTTGGTATCAGAGCTTTGGATTCCAGGGTTTCGCTGCTCCAAACAGGTCATCGTGGAATTTTCGCTATAACTTTTTTTCTGTGATGTTTCAAAAGCTAAAAAAAAAAACCCATTTGAGACGAGATCGCACTGAAGCTCGAGTCTGAATTTTAGAGCTTTTTGCGCTATATTTGCAGAGATATGATCTGAGGAAGTTGGTCTTTTTGCAAACTCCTGAATTACATTCCAAACAGGTGACCTGGGGAAAATCGTCATAACTTTCGCTCTGAGCATCAAATTGAAATTTCATAAGAAGGTACAGAAAGAGGATGAACTGTTGTTTCTTGTAGATATTTTTCAGAGCCAAAGGTCGAAACAGTGACATGTGGCACTTCATACAAGTTCGCTCTTTTGGAAAGGTCTATAATCATGTCATCTTGGGAGATTGTGCATAACTCTTTCTTGGAGAATCCAATTTGGATCAGACTGGTGGCATTGGAAAGAGAACAAAAAGGGCTACCACAGGTTGCAATTTCAGAACTTAAAGATCTGAAAGTACAGAGTTACAGTCATTTCAAGATCGAGCTCCTAAAATCAAGAAAAAGCAAGATGAGGAAGTTTGATGGCAAGGATCCGGTAAATTGGATACTTCAGATGGAGCAATATTTTGATCTACATGGTGTACCACTGTTACAAAATGTATGTATTACATCTTCATATTTAAAACCAGATCAATTTTTATGGTATGAAGGGCTTTGTTCTCGTAAACAACTTGTTACATGGTCAATTTTCACAGAGGAAATGATAGCACATTATGAGGATACAAAGAGCAACACCACAACAATTGGAAAGACTAAAAGGGCTTTGTGACATATTGGAAAGAAAAATTATGGAAACCAAGAAGCATAGCCCTCACAACTATAAATATGGAAGTGTTGTTTCTCCTAGCCTTCCACAACCTACAAGGGTTACACCACAACAATTGGAAGAAAAAAGAGAAAAAGGGCTTTGTTACAATTGTGATAGCAAATGCACTAAAGGTCATAAGTGTGCTGAGAAGAAATTATTTTATATAGAATATGAAGAGGAGGAAGAAAAGCTCCAAGAAACATCAAAAGTAGAAGATATACGCCAAGGCCCCACCCTAGAGAATGAAGAAATGAATCAGACCATATCTTGTAAAGCATTGGCAAGAATTACCACTCCTCAAACTCTCAAGATAAAAGGACATATCAAGAAGAAAAAGCTGAAAGAAGTGAAAGATCACATCGTGAAAGAAGAAATCAATCCAACCATATCTTGTAATTCATTATTCGAAATTACCACTCCTCAAACTATCAAGATAGAAGGACATATCAAGAAGAAAAATGTTCAAGAAGTGAAAGATCACATCGAGCATCAAGAAATGAATCTGACGATATCTTGTAAAGGATTGGAAGAAATTACCACTCCTCAAACTCTAGAGATAGAAGGACATATCAAGAAGAAAAAGGTTCAATCATTGAAAGATCACATTGAACATCAACAACAAGTTCTCCAAATTTTAAAGGATAACGCCACTTCGGTGAAAAATCAAATGAAACAACAGGTAGATCAACATCGTAGTGAAAAATGTTTTGATGTAGGTGATTGGGTAATTTTATTGCTACATCTCAAGCAAGCTATTTATGAGAAGGAAATGTTGGCAATACTACATGCACTTAAAAAATGGCGACCTTACCGAATGGGAAGACTCTTCAAGGATGAGGATGTGGAAGCATTGTTTTGTGATATTTCTATTATCCAACTAGATTGGATAAACGAAGCAAGGGATGAATGGAAGAAGGACAAAGAAGTATGGCCACTTATTCAAAAGTTGCAAAAGATCCAAATTCAAACAATATTGACAGAAATTGAAGAGGAAGGAAAAATCATATTGGAACCTGGAGTAGTCACAGAAACAAGAACCCGACAGCTACGAAATCAATCAATTTCAGAGTATCTCATCAAGTGGAAGAACTTACCCGCTGAATATTCCACATGGAAGGACAAGAATTTTATACAGAAGCATCAAGAACTACTCAAGCGTTGAGGACAACGCTTTTTGAAGGACAGGGGCATGTTAGGCCCCTATACTACTAGTGTAACCCCTAATTGTTATTAGTACAACCCACTTATTATATTGATGTACCCATGTAGTGCCCATATTGTTACTATTGTGCCCCATAGAAGCCCACTATTGTTATTATTGTGCCCTTACATTATTATTGTTATGTCGGCTCTGATTATGTTATGACCCCTTGGACTCCTATATATAGAAAGGAGGTCTTTTCATTTGTATCATCCAAGAATTGTTCATTTATGTAATGTAAAGGAGGTTGCCCCCTCGAAGAGGCTAAATTCTAAGGCATTGATCTATCTTTTCTATATTTTCTTGAGCTAGTTTCATAACACCTACTTCATCCACCGAAGCTGTAATTGAAGAAAACCTTACATCCCCAACTATAGGAGTAGTTTTTCTATCCTCCACTCGTGAAAAAATTTTGGGAGAAGAATTAGAAGTTCCCACTGAAGAAGAGGAACAAGAAACTTACTTTTACCACCATTAATAGAGGAACCATAAGAATTAGAAGAAACTTACATTAGTTCTGAGGAATCTATCATGGCTGGAGAAGGGGAAGGAGAGGTGCACAATGTCAATGGTGAGGAAAATAGGATTGAAGGAGGAAAAGGAAGAGGATGAGGTGAAGATAGGAATAGAACAGGGGGTAGAGATAGAGGAAATCAAGATCCTTTTGGATTTCCTAATTTTGATGAAGATAAAACCCTCACAATGAAAAATATATCACCTTCAATTCTTCCTAATTTCCATGGAAAAAGAAATGAAGACCCAGAGACATTTCTCTTCAAATTTGAAGTATTATGCAAATCATATGACTATCTGTATGATGCTCAAAAACTAAAATTATTCCTTCCTACCTTAAAAGATTCAACATTAAAATGGTTCACGAGTTTAGGAATGAATTCTATAGGAACATGGGAAGAAATGAAAGAGGCTTTCTTAGGAAAATATAGAGATTACTGTATGCCTAGTAACATTAAAGATGAAGTCTTCAAAATGACACAAAAGGAAGATGAAAATATTGAAGACTTAGTAGAGAGATTTTTCTACAATATTAAAAGAGAAAAAAAGAATAATTCGGATGAGGAAACTTTGAAATCCCTCCTCCTCAAAGCTATCAAAGATGAATGGATCGATCTCCTTAACTTAACAGGGAAAGGGGATATTTCTCAATTACCATTTGCAGATATTTATGATCTATATGTACATATCTCAAGGGGTGAATCACAGGTTGGAAAGAGTCCTAGAGACCCTCCCTTATCAGGAATTAATAAATATGCAGCTGGGATAGTCAACAGGGAAGAATTAGGAAGCTTGCTTGAAACCTTCAACACATTATTTTAGGGAGTCTAAGTGAACAGATAGACACCCTTAAAATATAGAATGAGAAAAAATTTGAAAATGTTTCATTATCTATTTTATGTCCTAGATGTTGAAAGAAGGATGCCCTAAGAGAGTTTCCCTTGGATTCAAAAGCTATAAAAACTTGTGCCATATGTGTAGATAATCATGATATTAAGGACTATCCTTCTTTACCAGGTCTCAAGGCTGTATTTAATGATGAAGGAATACTAGAACAAGTAGACCCTCTTTACTTTATAGCCAAGAGACCATGGAAAACTCCAAACCAAATCAACCACAAGGCTTTAGACCACAACAATTTTCTCAATCTTCACAAAATAATTGGAATCCATCTTGGCAGCCTTGGGCTCAACCATAATCACAATCTTGGAATCAAGGATGGAAAAGTCCTTATGGGGCTTATGCTCACTATCAACAATATTCACCATCCTATCTTCCACCACAATTTCTACCCCAATCCAATCAAATTCCCCAAGCTAATCAATTACCTCAAATCCACATTTAGGTTCAAAATCCACAACTCTCCCTACCATTTGCACAAAAACCCAATCAACTACCCACTCAACCACTTCTGAATCCTAATAATAAAATACCAAAACAACCTGTGTACAACATGGAAGGGTAAAATCCTCAAACTTATGTAATAACTCCACTAGATATAAATAATATCCAATTATGGTTTGGAAGAGTGTTACAAAGAAAACCCCCTGTTGTTATTTAGGAATCAAGACCAAAACTTCAAAAACATAAAAATCAATCAAAAGAAGGAGAGACCTGTCTCCCTCAAGAACAGAATAATCAAACAAAAAATGTTCCAATAAATACTCCTATCATAGAACAACCCTCGGTATCAATTAGACCACCTTTCCCTGAATAGTTGAAAATTGATGAAGGAGTAGAAAAACAAATTACATTGCCTAATTACAATATGTTGGATGAATTAAGGAATGCCTGTATCAAAATTCCTTTATTACAAGCCATAAAAGAAATACCAGTTTTTGCAAAAACAATTAAGGAATTAAGTACTCAAAGATCAGGAAGAAAAAGAAATACATAAAAATAATTCAATTAGTCAAGAAAATTGCAGAAATCATAATGGGGAAAACAACAATCCAAAAATATCTAGATCCAGGAAGCCCCATTGTAAAAATTCACATCAATGGAATAGAAATACCAAACACACTAATTGATCTAGGAGCAGCCATAAACATAATGAGTAAACAAGTTAAGGATTCACTTAGGCTTCCTAACCTTCAATACACACCAACACTATTACAATTAGCAGATAGGTTTGTGATTAAACCTGATGGTGTGTTGGAATATGTTTGTGTATCCTTAGATTCTTGGGAATATCCTATTGATTTCATGGTCTTAACACCCAATAATAATTTAGGAGGACGCCCATTAATCCTAGGAAGACTTTTGTTAGCTACAACTGATGCTTTCATCGGTTGTAGATTAGGTGACATGTTTATCTCATATGGAAATTCTACAAATAAATTTACATTATACCCTCCTGCAAGAACAACAATAGAAACAGAGAATGAAGAATGGATAGATGATGAAGATGATATACAACCTGTTTTCACTATTGGACAAATAAAAGAGGAAGACCAAATTTTAAATCTATTAGAAATTAATGAATCTTCCTCACATTGTGACCATAGTCGAAATGAATATCTCTCATCTAGACAAGTATCATTGCTCTCCATGGAAAAATTTGGGAATTCTGTAATAGAAATCTTTTCAGGTAAAACTTTGAATATTAATGAAAACTTGGAAGGATTACAAAAGAATCAACTGATAGAAGTCTTACAGAAACATTCTTCTGCTTTTGCATGGGAATACACTGATATGAGAGGAATTGATCCTAAAACTTGCATACATCATATCTACATTGAACAAAGTGCAAGACCAGTTAGATAGCCACAACAAAGAATGAACCCAAATCTAAAAGAAATTGTTAAGGAGGAATTGCAAAAGCTGTTAAATGTAAATTTCATTTATCCGATATCAGACAGTCAGTGGGTTTCACCCCTAGTAATCATTCCAAAGAAAAATGGAAAATGGAGAGTATGCATTGATTATAGGGAATTCAATAAAGCAACATTAAAAGACCACTTTCCACTACCTTTCATAGATCAAGTTTTAGACACATTAGCAGGGAAAAAGTATTTTTCATTTTTGGACGGTTTTAGTGGATATAACCAGATTCAGGTAGCACCTGAAGATCAAGATAAAACCAAATTCACCTATCCATGGGGAACTTATGCTTATCGAGTACTTCCCTTTGGATTATGCAATGCTCTGGAAACACTCCAAAGAGCAATCCTCAGAATTTTCTCTGATCTTATTCATCATTGTCTGGAAGTGTACATGGATGATTTCAAAGTTTATGTAGATTCTTTTAATGAAGCACTTGAAAATTTAGAAATTTTTTTTAATAAGATGTAAAGAAACAAATCTCTTGTTAAGTCATGAAAAATGTTTCATGATGTTTAACGAAGGAATTGTTTTAGGTCACCATATTGCAGGGTATGGAATTAAGGTGGACTCATCTAAAGTTGAGCTCATTTCTAAATTATCATTGCCAAATTGTTAACGAGATGTTAAGAGTTTTCTTGGTTTTACTAGATACTATAGAAGATTTACAGAAAAACTCACAAAAATTGCATCTCCGCTCTTTAAACTACTTACCAAGGACTATGAATTCAATTGGGATTCTAATTGTCAAGCTACCTTTGAAACTTTGAAAAAGTGAATTTCTGAGGCACCTATCCTAAAAGGACCTAATTGGAAATTGCATTTCCAAAATCAACTGATGCTTCAGATACAACCTTGGGAGCTGTGTTAGGGAAAAAAGACCTTACTCCTTATGTAATCTATTATACTAGTAAAAATTTAACTCCTACAGAGTTAAATTATACTGTAACTGAGAAGGAGTTTTTAGCCATAGTTCATGCCATTAACAAATTCAGACATTATATAACTGGCTATGAAACTTTCATTCACACAGACCATTCTGCCATTAGATAAATAAACCAATCACTAATGGAAGAATAATCAGATGGCTATTATTGTTACAAGAATTCAACATCACCATTCTAGATAGACCCGGAAAACAAAACACAAATGCTGACTTTTTATCTAGAATTCAAAATGATAATAATGATCAATCTGTAGAAGATAAATTTTGTGATGAATATCTTTTTGCAGTATCTACTAAATCACCTCGGTATGCAGATATTGTTAATTATTTAGCTACAGGGAAAATTCCATTTCATTTGTCTCCTAGATAAAAGAGGATAATTCACAATAGCACATCTTATTCATGGATAAATGAAGAGTTATAAAAAACATGACTATATCTCATTATCAGAAGATGTGTTTGAGAGGATGAAATACCAGAAATACTTAAAGCTTTTCATGATGAACCATGTGGAGGACATTTTTCTGACAAAAGAACTACTTATAAAGTCTTACTTTTAGGATATTATTGGCCTTCCATTTTTAGGGATACCAAGGAATATGTTAAAAGATGTGATAGTTGTTAGAGAATGGGCAAACCCACTCTTTCAAATGAAATGCCATTATAGCTACAGGTATTCATTGAATCATTTGGAAAATGGGCACTAGATTTTCTTGGTCCAATCAACCCACCTTCAAAGAAAAAAAGGTATATTCTGGTATGTATTGATTATGTCACTAAATGGGTAGAAGCTAAAGCACTTCCTTTTGCTACTGAAAATTTTGTAGTTTCATTTCTTTTTGAGGATATTTTCACTCGTTTTGGTGTTCCAAGAGAAATTGTAATAGATCAAGGAACACAGTTTACATCCAGATTAGTGCAGAAGCTTGTGGAGTAGTACAAAATCAAACATCAAAAGTCCACTCCGTACCATCCACAAGCCAATGGACAAGTTGAGTCTACAAATAAGGTGATTGAAGCAATCCTTACCAAGACTATACACTTACATAGGAAGGACTGGGCAGAAAAGCTTCTAGAAGCTTTGTGGGCTTATAGAACTACATGGAGAAGTACTACAAGACATACTCCCTATGAACTTGTTTATGGGAAGCAGGTCTTACTTCCAATAGAGTTCCAGATCCAGACTTATAAAACAATAGTCCAGCTAGATCTTGACTTATCAGAAGCACAAAAGCAAAGGATGAGACAACTTAATGAGCTTGATGAAATAAGACAAGAAGCCCTCCAAAAGACCAACCTAGTTCAACAACAGAGATCCAAATGGCATGATAAGTACATTAAAGAAAGAAAATTTCATCCAGGAGATTGGGCATTACTCTTTGATTCAAAGTTCAAAATTTTCCAAGGAAAATTCCAAACCCACTGGCTTGGACCTTATGAAGTTGAAAATGTTTTTGACAATGGTGCAGTTAGAATCAGGACTATTGATGAAGAGAAAATTCCTCTTTTAGTAAATGAACATTGACTTAGACTTTATCAAAAATCCATTTACAGAAGAAGAATTTTTCAAAATTTTCCAAGATAATTCAGAATTGAAGATGGTTGAGAAGACTTCTTCTTCTTTTCCACCTTAGAAATTTTACTTTTCTATATATATATATATATATATATATATATATATATATATATATATATATATATATATATATATATATATATTCAAAAAAAAAGTATAAACATGAAAACCAACTCCTATTGGCACCTTAAATTTTCTTTCCAAATAGAAATCCACTTTCCTAATTTTTTTTTTCTCAGCTACAAAATCAACAAATCTCTACAACTCGAACAAGTTTCTGCAGCTAGGACAAGTTTCTGTAGCTCTAATAAAAATTTTAGGAAACTTGACAAGAACAATTTGTGATTCGAATTGAAGAATAATTGACAGTGCAAAGTACCTGCAAGAAATATCAAATGACTGTCGAGCAGTAAAAAGGGTCTTTTTCACCTCTATTTACCCTACATTAATTTATCAATCCAAGTACGATTTGTTATCTCAAAGAGTGTACTCAGTTTGAGGCAGTCACTTGTCAAGAGTAATGCTAGTAGTATAGTGCTTTTGCAAAGTAAATAAATGCTGGAAATAAACTCTAAATGTAATGGCAAGAAGTTGAAATGCTTGTAACTAGATCATTCATTTAAGAAACTACAACACTTCATCAGTCAAGGGTGCAGTAATGATAATTCTTCCCTTTGTAAACTGATGTAATTGAAAATCAATCAAGTAAAAGATCATCAATTTTGGAATCGGACAACAATAGTCAATGTTCACTACAGTTTCAAATCGTTGTGTTCACACCAAAACAATTACTCGAAATGATAATTCAAATGACAGGAAAGGGAATAGCAACTAATCTATTTAAAAAGATTGAACAACAAAGCTTTAACCTATAGGAATGAATGAAGCAGTAGTCATAATCTACAGGAATTAAGCAACAATACTTTACCTCAGAAATGATTTGAACAGCAAACCGAAAATGGAACAACAAACTAAAGTGAGTTATGAAATATTGAACAACAACCCGAATCAAATGTAAACGCACAACAAACTAAATCGAATGTTACACACAACACATCTATACTGAGGGAAGCAGTAATCTGAGTTTCGGCATAACAATTATTGATTATGGTTATGAAGAAATAGCAATTGAGGTTACCATGGAACAACAATCCCAATGAACAACAATCACTCTTAGAGGTAAACCATAGATAAATAGGCAATAGTACCGATCTATAAATACACAGCACTGTTACTCTGTAAACAAACAATAATGGTAATCTGTAAGGAACAACAATGTTATACAATAATATCAATCTGTGAAGGAACAAAAATGTGATATAAATTTAGAATGAATAGCTTAACATTCCAGTTGCAGAGGATAACCTTACTATTCAAATATGAATGAAATATAACAGAGCCAATACATGAAATAATAAGGAACAACATATTACTGAACAAAGCAAATAAAAGAAATCAAATCGCACACGACTTGGAATTGGAAAATAATGGTACAGGAAGCAAGTGATCCACCAAGGCCGGCCCTTAGCCTCCAGGGACGCACTGCTATAATTACTCCAGAATCAAAGACGGAACAGCAACAGAGTTTATGTATTAATCATGAAATAGAGTTACAGTAATCGCTCTTTAAAGAGAGTTGATGATCAAAGTTTAAGTTACAACAGTGAATTTCATAAAACAACAATAATCCACCCCTTGGGCTAGCAACGTTGTCCCTTTTTATAGTAGCCACACAGAAATACCAAAGATACAGATATTCTTTAAGGTAGCAATCCCTTAGGATCAAAGGATCCTGAGGGATTCGCCATATCATTTTTTCTCAGTTATCTCTTCATTCTCTTGCACCGATTTGGTATCTCCTCTTCCTTTTCCTAGCCTATGTGCTCCGATCTGGATTGCCTCATTTGGATGCAGTTCCCTGTCAAAGGGACAACAATTGATTTCGTTTTGTCTTTTCCTTTGGAATGGAGATCTTCCAATTTCTTCCTTTTCTGCATAGGAAAAGGTAATAATTAGTCATTTTACGTTACTCACAAATCTTCTAAACTTTATCATAATCTTTCACCATATGCCCATTTCATAATGTAAAGAATTTATGAATTAGAGGAAAAGATAACGAAATAAGTGGCAATTACATACCTTTTCTAATTCTCAACAATGACAATTAAGGTTAGCAAGTTAATCAAAGGTATGTGATACTTTAACTTTACAATGAGGATTAATATATTGCATATATGAACTAAGAGGACATAACACTGCCAAAATAAAATGAAATCATCGCAAATTAAGGGTGATGGTTGCTTGTCAAAATCATCATAATCCACCACTTAAACCCCTGTCTTTTCCCCATTCCAAATCTGTCGAAGTAATCACCGAATCATTATTTTGAATGCGCTCCAATGGTCAATTCATTCCCACGGCCTTCATTATAATTTACCTGTTCTCCCATTTCTCTGAATTCACATAACCTTCCCATCTCTTCACCACTGAACGAAACCCTACCAACACCATGTTTCCAGTCAAATGAGCAGTCCTTGAGACAAAGCATCTTCCATAATGGGTGCTATTGTCCGAACTGAACCAGCAGGGTAGAAGTTCTTAGAAGGATATCCTCAGACTAGGGAGTTGTTGCAGCAAGAACATTGGTTACAATTTATAGAGAAATTCAATAGTTTCCACAGGGAAGTGATGAAGACTTGTGCATGTTCGTTTCATGCAATGGAGGTTGAAATAGGAGACATCAAGTTCACCATAACGAAGTCCCTGATAGTAGAAGCTACTGAATTGCCCAAAAATGGAGAAAAATGGTTCAAAAACAGGGGAATCAATGGAGAATATTGGAAAGTCTTCCTGAAAAATCCAAACATGGACACCACTGTCTTCAAGAAAGGTATTCCTAGTACAACCCTTAAGAGTAAATGGAGGAACTTTCTCCTTATACTTCAGAAATTTATTACTTGTGAGGGTCAGTTTGGATACATGTATTTCTACCACATTAGAATAATGATGAATTTTCTTGAGGAGCACCAAATGAATCTTCCTTATTTCCTCTTGCATAGTCTTAAGAAAATGTCCATGAATGTTCAAAAGAAAATTCAATTCATAGACAATACCATGTATCATCATGGATTGATAAAGATCTTGGTTGAGTTTCACCTTCAGAGTATAGGGGATAACTGGGAAATTTTTTTGGTAAGGAACCATTTTGAAGAAAGAGCTCTTAAATAGCCCAACAGTAGTAGAACCCTTAGGGGAAGGAAGAGAACAATGGAAACAATAAAAGAACAAGAACCTCAGTCTCAACAAGAAATATCAGAGGATGAACTACCCATAGTGGATATTTTGCAGAAAATGAAAAGGGGAAATCTTAGAAGAAAGAAAGCTAGCAAAAGAACAGAGGATTTACCACAAACCAAGATCCTTCCTTAGGAAAAGAATCCAAAATATAAAAAGAGGAAAACACGGGGATTACAAACCTTAGGAATGATGAGAAGTAACAGATTGAATACGATGCAACAAGCAGTTTCAGGAGCTACAGAGTGTATCGATCTTGAGGAAAGGGAGCCAACTAAAGACCCTGAAGGTCCTTCAGAAGGATCACCAAAACTGTCACCAAGGGTGTCATCACCACCCTATAGTTCACCTCCAAGAAGTCCTATGCACAGTCCAGGTGTTGATCCTGTTCAACAAGATATTTATGACTACATAGAGTCATTAGAAAGGAAAGAAGCAACAACTAAAGAATCAATCCAAAGTCCAGCAGAAGGAAGCAATCGGTTCAATGAGGCACAAGAACCTTCAGCCTCTAATGTTTTAAAGAAAGAGATCTTTTAGCTGGAGACATTGAATAAATATCTCAAAAATTAAAATCAGACATTGAAAGCACATAATGGGATTCAAATTGCAAAAAGTGACAACCTTATTTTTCATTTGAGTCTATGGTACAAAAAGAACAAGAAATGGAAGAAGGAAAATAGGGCAATGCAAAGAGAAATCATCAACCTAAAATATAAGATCCTCTGAAGAAACCAAGAATTCTAGTGGTTGCCAGAAAGAAGAAGAAAGTGAATCCTGAATGTGATAATCATAGGGCACAAGAGAATGCCAATGATGAATTGTATGAGGACATACAAAACCTCTAGCATGGGGGAATGTAGAGTCTAAGGACTGCCTTACCTTGACACCCTTTTTGCCTATACTTCTTCCTTTTTCCTATACCTATCACCTAAATAAATGCAATAAACGCCAAGTTTTGTTAAGGTAAGCACTTACACATCCTCTTTTTCATATTGTCTATATACATTATTGTTTTGTTAAAGTGTGCATTCAGCTACGGCATTGGCCTATTTCTCCAGCTAATCTAAGTTTTTGCAGCTACCTCCATTATTGATAGGGTTCAAGTGCACTAGCTAAGAAAAAGAAGATATGGATGGATAAGAAATGATCCCCTCATGGATTATTTCCTATTCTCTCGAGCCAATCCTTCAATAAGAGTACACTGTAATATGGTCAACCTCAAAGTCAACTACAAAAATATTGTCGGGACAGAGTCTGAGTTTGCACGAAATATTATCGATTTTATTTTCCAAATAGAAAATCGATTATTTAGCGATATATTTTGGTTTAATATGATCAAAATAAAGATATGTAGGCTTAAAAATCTCGTACTGTTTTTCAGAGAAATATTATAAAAGCAATGGTCGCTCTGTGTTTTGGGTGCGCGCCACTCTATGTAAATTCTGAGAACATCTTGTTAAACATTTTTGTGAGTAATAGACTTGGTTCATATTTTCCATTTTGCGTTGATTAAATATTGTCAACTATTTCATGGAGGGCCCCTATGTCCAGTATAGGTCTTTGACCAATTGCACATAGATTTCTTTAATTTCTTAAAAGTTAAATTGTAGATGCTCTATTTTGTGTTTTGAAATGTAGTATAATGGAATTCACAATTAAACTATTGTCTGCATAAGCAATTTCCTTTGCTTTCTACCTAGCCTAATTCTGTTATTTCATTTTCTTTTTATCTGGTACAGTTTGATCATCTCCTTTGCTTTCTACCTAGTGTAGTTCAACTGTCTCATTTCATAGCTTAGTTGCTTTTCAGTTTATCAGTTTTATTTCTTGTTTGGATGAAGTTGAATGAGTTAAAGAGTGACAATATTTTTCTTGGCAATTAAATTCAGACATCATTCATTTTCAATTTGATAGAATAGATCTCTCTTGCACATAGTAATCTAGACTTGGCTGCAGCATAAAATTCAAGATAAAATCAAAAACAGTCTAACAAGAGTAGAGTTTAGGATCACTCTCAAACCATCCACAAAACTGATTCAATAGAGATTAATTTTTAGGATAACCAGCTAACAACTTTAAGAACAATACTCTAATATAATCACTAATACCATCTCCATATTAATTCTAAGTTTAGACCTTAAAAATAATAGATATATCATAACAACATGAAATAACTTCTAGCACATATAGTGCACTTGTGCTTCATCAGTATACCTACCCTGGTCGATAATTTACAATGACAATTTGAGAACATTAAATTGGATAAATAGATGTAAAGGTTACGCACCTTCCTGAACTATGTTACAATGAGGCTCAAAGGCCTTCTTATTATGAAGAAGCAATGATAAACCCTAAACAACCAAAAACATAACCATAGGAGATGAAGTGTCAAAGGCTTATTTGCCCTGATGGGGAAAGTTGGATCATCAACTTCAAGATGTTGTAACTTTGGGATACGATTTTGGTTTCACATGCACGATATCCTATTGGAAAGGTTTATCCGAGGAGTAAACTTTTTGAATATCGACAAAAATATACATTAGAGAAATGTCTTTCAGATTAATAAAATCATTAGGATCTGGTCGATGTTTTGAACCAACAAATGTGGTTCATCCTTGGGACAAGGTGGGAAAAAATCATACAATTTTCATGAATAAATAGCACTGATGCATCATTGCTCAAGGTTTGTTGTTGAAAACTAGTCGTTGAAAAACTAGTTGTTGGAGATTAGTTAAACATAAAAATTCTAAATTTTTTTATTTAAATTATTTAATATTCTCCAATAAGTTATAAAATATTTTATGATGTTAAGAATAAGTTAAAAGAACTAGTTAAACATATATATATTTTTAAAATCCTAAAAAAGGGGAGGGGGGGATAGGAATCATCTAGAATTCAAATTTTGAATTCTAGATAATTCCTACCCACCCCCCCCCCCTTTTTAGGATTTTTAAAATCTCTATATGTTTAACTAGTTCTTTTAAATTATTCTCAACATCATAAAATATTTTATAACTTATTGGAGAATATTAAATAATTTAAATAAAAAAAATAGAATTTTTTATGTTTAACTAATCTCCAATGGCTAGTTTTCAACAATGAACCTTGAGAAATGATGCATCCCTGCTATTTATTCATGAAGATTGTATGATTTTTTCCTACCTTGTCTAAGGATGAACCACGTTAGTTGGTTCAAAACGTCGACCAAATCCTAATGATGTGATTAATCCGAAAGGCATTTCTCTACTATATGGATCACAAAAGTCTCATATATACCAACAATATACATCTCAAATCATCCCATTTCCCCAAAAAACATTCTTTAGGGCCTCAAAGTGAGTCTGGAAGTTCGGGACCTAAAATTACCATAAATAAAAAAGTGCCACAATAGGAAAATTGTGATATTAGCTAGTGGAATAGGTGGGTGGCCACCGATATCCACCTATATCACTAATAGTGCTTCCTAGTGGCTTATATAATGTCTCAGTTCTAACTCCCCTTAGCAATACCATTACTCTTTGAACCATCCTAAATATATCATTTTTAATCATTGTTTTTACACCTGCATCATTCATATTGCTTACAAAAATCAAATTTCTATCCAATAATAGGATGTGTAGAACACCAATAAATTTTCTAATCCTTCCATGCATGAGCTTCAACTTAACTTTTCCTTATCTTATGATTCTATATATTGATTCATCCCCTCAAAGAACATCACCACCATCATGTCTTTCATACTGGCACAACTACTTCCTAGGAGGAGTCATATCAAAGGATGCACATAAGTCAACCAACCATGCCTCATGATTTACATGTGCATTTGAAGAATCCAAGTACACATTCCCTCTTTCATATCAGAAGGAATTTTCTTATGTAGAAGAAGCATCATTAGATCCCTTCAATTTCTAAGAAATTTTGGATCTACAGTCTTTCTTGTAATGCCCTTTGTTGTAACATGCTTTATTTTTGATAAGTTAGTTTTTATTTATAAAAGAGGGTATCAAAAAATAAAGAAAAAAATTGGAAATATGAAAAAATAGAAAATAAAAAAAGAGATGAAATAAAACCCCATCAAAAGAAAATCAAAATTTGTATAAGTGTGCCTATTTAAATGCCACTTCATAGAAATAAATTGCATTGTAATAAATCAAGGTTTTGTGTGCAACTTGTTTACATGCCACAACCTTTGCCTCTAATTTGAATCACACATTTTAATCTTGATTAAATCATTTAAATCTATGTTTTATATTACTGAATAAGTTCACCAAACTGTTTAATCTTGGTCGAACACTAGAAGATAGGATAGAATAGGATAAATTAATGGCCTAATATGCTCAAAGTTTGGACAAAGTTGTATTAGAATAAGATTACAAGTGAATTAGTTAAATAATGGTTTCTAGTCTAAATGCGCCAAAGTTAAATTAATTTGTAATTAGGATTTAATTACCTTTTTAAACGATGATTAATTTTGTGTAAATAAACATTCATATGATTTTAGGTCAAAGTCAATAAATGAAAAACAAATATTTGTCGTGAAGCGATAAAGTGAAAATACAAATCAACAGTGATCCCCTTCCCTGCCTAGATCAACGGTGGGGAAGCCACTTCGCACCACCTCTTTATGATATGTGATAACGACAAGGGGAGGGTGTGAAAAGATGTTTTACCCACGCAGGCCCCCCAATAACGTGTCATCACCTCCACACTTTTCACCCCCCTCACTCCTTACCACTTATTGCCACCCCCCTTCCAAAATCTGCCTATCTATCTTCCCACTCCTCCCGATACCACGCCAATGGTTATCTTCCATTGCCCACCACCTCCAACCGTTGCATGCCATGTGTCCCGATCAGTTGCCGCCAATCCATTTCCCCTATCCATTTCCTCCCATTACTGTTCTCCCCTACATTAAATGTCTATTTTCCCGATCAGTAATGGCTTTCTCGTAACAATAAATTAATCTCGATGATTAATATCCCCTCGCTCCATTACGCCTGCTTTCTTAAACTGCTCTTTTCACTGTTCATGTTTTACAGTTTATGCCACTACCAAGCCTACAAATAGTATGCGTCATCTTAAGGTATCCCTGCTCCTTTTTCTGTTATCCTTCATTTCAGTTTTGTAATCATGGCTCCTAAGAGGAAAGATAATCCATCTTCCAGTTCTTCTTCATTACAAGAAAACCCAAAAGCCTCTAATGCCTTCGACCTAGACCACATTCCATTGGTTGACCAGTATTTCAAAATCACAGACAGAGAATGTGAATTTGACATGTTCGAATTACACAATTGGCTTAAATAGACCTATATTAACTCTGAAGATGATATAAATTTATGGGAATCCATTTTACCCCTATACGTATTTCCTCAAACCTATTCTTTTCCTAATCTAGTCATGTGGTGCCAAGCTAAGTATAACCCTTTGTAGAGAATAGTGGTAGCTTAGAATGGAGACATTATGATATCTATCACCCCAGATATTATCAACAAGATGCTTCTGATCCGTGAAAATGATTCCCTTAGCTTTTTCTCCACTAGAGTATTAATTAACCTATATCATAAGCTCACCTTCCCTCAAAGAGCTCAGATTTTCGAGATCTTTCTCCCTGAAGATGCTGAACTCCCTAAAAAGAATCCTCCTTATCCAACATCCATGTTCCCTGAGAGATATAAACACATCATTTCCCTAGTTTCTTTCTTGTTAGGCTACCAAACAGATTAATGGGTAGATGAAGCTATCTTAGGCTATCTATCCATTTTCTCTAAAGAAAATAAACCTGCTTCCATGTATAATTATAGTCAATTTGCGGTTGAAACTATGCATGAGAAATTGATGAATATTACTGCTAAAGGAGTGTATAAATACTCCTCTATGCTGGTACATATGTTTAATTTTTAGCAGAGAGATAGGTTACCTATTGTTTTATAAAATTAGGATGATCAACAAGCGAATCAAGAAGTCAGACAATGGACCTCATTGATTAGGAAGAACTCAACTGAGTTCAGATTTTCAGACTTCACTGATTGTTTCATTCACCCAATTCAATAGCTTGTCAGTAGCCAGAGTGAACCCAGGATCAATATAGAAATCAAAAGGATCCTACATCTCAGTGATCAAGCTAGAACATGAGACTGGTATCTTTACTAGAACTATACAGAGATTAGAGTATATGGCTACAAATTGGCTCCATATAAATTGCCCAAATATGTTCCAATGAAAATTTTCTCTCTGGAATATATTAGGCAAATGATTAATATGGATGAACTTCATTTTATTTCAGGGAAGAGGAAATCTCAGTTTAAGATAAAGTCACAGGTAGGATCATTCATTTGTAGTACTAGGTTAGCAGGTTTAGAATCATATGCAATATTTAAACATATGGGTTTTCAACCAAGCTTTACCTGGTCTTATGACCCATTCAATATTATTTCAAACTTAAGGGTGGAACTCAAAACCACTTCTTACAATCATACACCAAGACCAGAGATTGAGAAGTATATAAATCAAGAATAGTAGGAGGAGAATACGCTTCAAGAAGTAGAAGAACAGGTTTTACCTCCTTCTACTCTTCAGACTCCTACTTCTCAAACCAAGCAGGAAAAGAGGCCCAGAGAAGGATCTTCATCATCAACAGTTGGAGAAAAGGAATTCATTCATTATCAGAAGAAATCAAGTATTAACTCCAAAGGCACTACTATACTACTACTCAGGATAAAAAGGAGCCTACCATCATCAATTTGGATGATTCACAGGTTTCCATAGGGACAAAAGAACCTATAATCATTACTCCATCTTCTTATTCAGCTTCACAAAATTTGTTAGAAATTACTCAATCTGCAGGAGCAAGTGAAACAAAGGAGCCAAACATCTTCACTAATTTCCTTGAAATTAAGCAGAAGAATGAAGCTTTAAAGGCAAATGTTTATGCACAGTTTTGGAAGAAGTCTTCTACTTCCCAACACAGGTTGTTGAAAGCTTTTGATAGTGAAAAGGGTAGAATGCAAATGGCATTTCTACAGGATCAAGTGCCTTTTCTCAAGGCTTCTTTTGATTACAAGAAGACTTTATTTTATTTTGATGCTAATCAGATACATCCAATTGATCAAATGGACATGCATAAGTAGTTTGGTGAGATGCTCTTCTCTACCATGACCAATACTTCTATGGCATTGTCAAAACTTAGAACTGCTCTGTCAAATGTGCAGCGAAAATTGAAGATTGAAAATATATCATCTTTAGCAAAGGATAACAGGTTCAAGTCATTAGAAGGCATAGTGATTAAAATTGGATATGACCCTAATGATGTTAAAGCTACAGAAGATATTATCAAACAGACAAATGCAAATATTACAACATTGAGGAAGCAACTCAAATTTCCTTAGTAGAAAGTGAACAGCACAAGGAATAAATGCTCAAGTTGATCATTGAGAAAAATGTACAAATAAAGACCATGAAGGATCAAATTGAGAAATGTCTTAAGGAAAAAGAGAAATCTACTCAGTTAGCTATAGCTCCCATTACAACTATTCATATTATAGTGTCCAGAAAAGTAGGGGAATCGACATCAGCCACAACAGAATCTACATCAACAATAGGATATTAGAATAAAGTCTTACAGGATCTGACTCACCAGAAACAAGAAAATGAAAGGCTTCACAAGAATTTTAATAATCTAGAGGACTAGAAGATAAAAAATGACACTCTGTATGTTGAAGAAATGCAAAAGACACACAGGTTGACTAGAAGAATAGAAGAGTTGTAGAGTGAGTCATTAATAGCTCAAACCTTAGCACAAGCCAAGGAGAGAATTTGGGCAGATATTAGTCAGTCCATAACTGAAGTATGGACCTCCATTCATATCATTTTTGAGCACGAGGAACTTATAAATAGATGTCCAATAGATATTGATGAAGTTAAAGAACTTCTTAAGGACAAACCAAGTGAAGCTACAAACATGATCAGAGTTCTTAATTCAAAAAATAGGGCCGAGTTAGATCAAATTGAGATTCTGGACAGAACATAAACCATTTTGGAGATCAAGAAGGTTTTGCAGAAAAATAACCTTATGACTGAGTTAGAGACTAAGTGCCAAACCTTGAATACTTTTGTTCAAATATTTCATAATCAAAGAGGACTGCCAAGATTAGTGGCCCCAAATGATAGGTTGATCAGTTTGGAGGAATATTATCAAAAGCTTTATACAATAACAACTGATAAAGCAAGTTTTGCAGGTACAAAGGGTCATATTACAGGAAAACAAATGTTAGAGGCTTTAGATTTTGACTTGACAATTAAGCATGAGACTAAACAAATTTTTGTAAATAAGCCCACTTTTGAGAAGTACACCAAGGTTGATGAAATTTATATGAAATTGGTAAATCTTTCTATACCAAGTGAAGACAGATGGGATCAATTGTGTGAATTTATCGAGTAAGTTTCATCAACAATTGACAAACTGTTGACCTAGATTGTCATTGATGTCAATATGGAAATATTCTAGTATACTAAATGATGATATGAAGCCAAGGTGAAGTAGAGTAGATCCGTGAAGAAACAGGAGCAAGAAGCCAAGGAGCAAGGCCATCAGGAAAGCCAAGCCATGAGATAAGAGTCTGTTAATGGAGGAGTTAACAAAGGAGGCATATCAAAGCTATCGCTTATGCTTATGAGTATTGCAGAGTATCAGAGGAGTTAACACATTAGAGTAGTATTGCAGAATATCAGAGCAAGAGAGGCATATCGAAAA
Source organism: Pinus tabuliformis (assembly GCA_031772625.1). Classification (NCBI taxonomy): domain Eukaryota; kingdom Viridiplantae; phylum Streptophyta; class Pinopsida; order Pinales; family Pinaceae; genus Pinus; species Pinus tabuliformis. The sequence continues at coordinate 1,601,724,487 of CM062820.1, forward strand.
ATATATCATCAGCCATCAAGGTATGAAGGTATCAGAGTTCATTGAAAGACATTGCAAAGCCAAAGGAAGACCTATTGGAGCAAGAGGAGCCATATCAGGAGTATTGCATGTATTATATGCCCAAGGAGTCCCACAAAGAGGAAGAATTCATCAAAAGAGAAGTAACAAAGAGGAACATGCATCAGGAGGAGAAGCCAGCGGAAGAGCAGTTAACAGAGGAACCATATCATGAGATATCGGAGGAATATCAGAGAAGAGCTATTGGAGTAGTGTATCGGAAGCCATAGGAGAGACAAGCCAAGAGTAGATAAGAGCAGATAAGAGTAGAGTAGTATATAAATATCGGAGAAATCACATTAGCGAGTTTTATTAAGTACCACATTCGGGTAGATAACAAGCTCAGGTGTTAGTCGCGAAGGAAGGCAGATTTATAAACAAAAGTAGGTTATCGAGCAAGAAAGAAGTCATAAGTGGTATTGAAGGGTGAGCACCTGATTCCATTAACTGAGTGACACGTAGCAGTGAGGAGGAGAGAGGAAATCGCTTTATTGGGCGGTTAATCCTCGTGCTTGTTGTCTACCTGAAATCGTTGTGAACCGTCAGATCCATTGAGTGCAGATCGACGGTGGAGGATTGTCGTGCAAGTTTGATTGATTAGGCTAAGAGACAACCATTGGATTGAGCGCCAGATCAATGGTCCTGATTTAATCGAAGATCGGAGAAAGGAAGGAGCCACACTGCGGAGGTGTCTTTGATGTGCGGACCCGATGATTTATGAACGCGGTTCATTATTATTTAAAGTCTAGCTTATGTGTTCAGAGCAGGGTTTTTCCCATCAACCATCAGATCTGATGGAGGGAAATCTATGGTGGAGAATGATCCTGATAAAGGTATGCATCGATAAACACGCCAAGGCTATGGAAAAGTGGAAAATGTAAGCTTTTGTGTGTTTGTGTATATTCCCATTATACAAGGGTTATAATAGAATTAAAGGGGATAAAGGTTTATGGGTTAAGTTTATGCATAAACAACGTTAAGAGAGGGTTTTGTGGTTAAGTCCGATATATCAAAGCAAAGTGTGAAATTTGATTATATGCGACCTAAGCCTATGGGGAGTTATGTATCACAACATTTAAAGCCTTGTCATGTTAAAACTGCGATAGCAATATGTATGCAGACCCGAATACACCATTGCAATATGATTTAATATATTAGTGCATCCACCTATTGGAACTCTCATAGCACAAGTTATAAAACGTTGTCACCTGCGAAACCTCTGATTGTGATAATATATGAGGACCCGCAGTTCCATTATAAAACGCCCTAATGTAATATCCCATCCGCTGTGTTGCTAGTCTCTAAGGGATGTTAAATCTACCAATTGCGATGGAGCTGTGGAGCCAATGGAGTTATTAACAACAGTTTATAATCATATCACATCCAGTAGGGGCAATTGGTAATCGACCATCGGCGATGTTATAGACATGACTTATAAAAGACCTCCTAAAAGTTGTGATTGCGATTGCGATTGTGATGTGGCATGTGGGACCTCCCTGTTGGTACAGTCTCTCCAATGAAATCCTTTGTAAATAATGAAGTCTAATGTATGAATATTATTAAAGGAAAAAGGACCTCTCTAATATTTTTTAATAAGCAACAATTCTTTGTATTTCAGCCTCTCTTCCTCTTGAACGTGTCCTGTGAATATTGGAACACTTGAATAGACAGAGGAAGCCAAGGATCAGGAAGCTGAAGTGTCAAGTGAGCATATATGGTCGAGCAAGTGCAGAGGAAGTTAAAGTGACCGAAGGAGGGAAGCCAGAAGGTCAAGCAAGCGTTGAGGAAGCTGAAGCTCAAGCAAGCGAAAGGGAAGCCAAAGGTCAGGCGTATCAAGATAAGAAAATAGAGAATTGTCTTTATGGAGATGTTGTTGGGGAACTGGAAGAAAGAAGGAATCCGACAGTCGAGGAGGATAGAAAGAGGTTGAAGGTCCAGCAGGACAGAAGGAAGAAGAAGGTCCAGCTGGACAGGAGGCAGCCTAAGGACGAGAAACTCTGTTGATCATGTTACCCTATGAAAGACTCAGACCTGTGATGAATTAATCAGGTACATAATGCATACTGAAGAAAAATTATGTGATATAATAAATAAAGTTTCATTTGATATCGCTTGAAGGGAACAATAGCCAGTACCAGTATTGAAACATATGTGAATGTATTTTTGGGAAGTAAGAGATTGCAATAGCAAGAACAATGCACAGTGGTCACGCTCGAAGCATTCACCATGACAATGAGAACAAAGGCTTGAAATAGAGAGTTGGTTCTTGTGCAGAGCTTAGTGAAGCTAATAGTAGACTCACTAAAGTTGTGTGGAGACATTATCAGAGATCATGATGGCTATTTGATATCATCATGAGATAACTTTTGCAGACTCTATGTGGACAGTATGAAGAATTGTAAAGACTTCTTCATATGAAGACTGGTTTCCATTGGTGTTGTAGCATGGATACTACAGTGAAGCTGTAAACAGACAGAATTGAGTAAAGAAGAGTCTTGGGAGAAGAACCTTACTATCAAACATGCCTTGACAGCAGAGGGTTGGAGTCCTTGGGGTTAGTGCCTCAGAATTTGGAAGGATTGGTGTCCTTGGAGTTGGTGCTTCTATATCCAAGGTTGGTGCCTTGACAACAGAGGGTTGGAGCCCTTGAGGTTGGTGCCTTAGAACTAGAAGGATTGGTGTCCTGGAATTTGGTGCTATGGAGGTTGGAGCCTTACAAAAGTCCAAGTTGGTGCTTGGCAATAGATTGGAACCATATATATATTGTATCTATTTTATTACAAAGATTATATTAATAAAAGCATTTATTCTTGTTGTTCATCTTATGTTCTGAATATAAATGTTTTGACTGAAAAAATAATAATTGAAAAGAAATATTGATTCACCCCCCCAGTATTTCCAACAGTTGGTATCAGAGCCAAGTTCCTTCACTCAAAGCCTAAATAGCTTGAAGGTTGATCTTTAATACATAAATGGCAAAGTCAAGGAAGAAAGTCTCCAATCCTCCTAGATATGTGTCTCCCTCTACCACTGAAATAGAAGACAATCAATTTGAGAAGGCTCCATGTTTCAATGGAAACTTTAATATATGGGAAGCAAGAATGAGGAATTTCTTAAAGACTCGAGGCATTGGAATATGGAAATCGGTGATTGTTGATAGCATGATGGATAGAGAATCCAAGGAGTACAATGCAAAAGCAATGAAGCCAATCTTGAATGGGCTACCTGATTCTATAAAGAACAATTTAGGAAAATGTTCATCAGCAAAGGGTATATGGGACAAACTTCATGACCTTCACTCAAAAGGAGCATTTACCATGACCATCGGTCAAGAAGATGATGGAAATCAAGAAGGAAATCCAGAACCCATCACGAAAGCTGAAAATGAGAATGATGATATCAAGGCTAAAGAAGATCTAGAAGATGAAGAGAATGAAAAATATTTTGTAGAAGATATCCTCGCTCAACTTACAACTACCATGGAAGAGATTATCAATTTGAAAAATGAAAATAAGGAGCTTGAGAAGAAAGCACGATCTGGTGACCAAGACCAAACAAGGAAGAAAGTTAACCTTGTCCAGCTTCAAGTACAAGAAAGGGATGAAGAGCTTGCCAAGCTTAAGAAGGAATTTCATCAAAACAAAAGAAAGCATCATGAAGAATTCATATCCATGACAAATCAATTGGATAAAGAAAAGAAACGGGAAGATACCTTGTCAAGTCAACTACATGAAGCAAGAAAGTTAGCACAAGGAGCTGAGAAGACAATGGAGGCATTAGAAATCATAGAAGAACAGGTCAATGAAGCTAAAAAGGAGAGAAACACCATGATATGTCAACTAAAAGCAAAGGATGAAGAAATCTTCAAATTAAAATCTAACATCAAACTTCTCAAGGCCGAAACATGTAAAGCTACAAGGATCAAGGAAGAAATGGAGAGCATTCTAGCAAAGGAAAATGAAGAAATCTTCAAAATGAAGTCAGATATCATCTCCCTTAAAATAGAAGCAAATGAAGCTGCTCATATCAAGGAAGAAACTGAGAAACAACTTGCTACGAAGAATAATGAGTGTGAAAGTTTGGAGGAAGAGATTGTCTTCCTCAGGAAAAAGGTTGAAGGGATGAACAAAACCTTGAAGAGCTCTCAAGTCTTGGATGACATGCTCAGCCATCAAAGATGTCCATTTGATAAATCAGGTCTTGGGTATGCAGGTGAATCCTCAAACAAGAATGATAATGCTTCAAACAAAAGGGATGTGAAGAAGCCAGAAAGAAATGGTGATGCTCCCAGTTCCAACAAAGGCAAGGAGAAAAATCACGGAAACAATGGAAGAAATGCTGCTCCAAGAAGAAATGTAGATAATGTCAAGGATGCTAGAAGCAATGGTTATCATCAAAGGATCTCAAGATAGAAAGACTTCAGAATTACATCAAGGAAATCTCCGTCTCCCAGGTACCAAAGTTTATTTCTTGGTTATTATTATTCTTGTACAAACTTTGGTCACATGGAAAAATATTTTAAAGCATATCATAAAGATAGATATTATGGTCCCCAACCATATCATAAAGATAGATATTATGGTCCCCAACAATCTCCAAGGAACAATTTTGCAGGAATAAATCATGAATTCTTATTCATGAACAATGTAGAATGATTCAAGTGTCATAACATTGGTCATATGGCACATGATTTTAAGTTAACTTGGGCTCTTACACAAGCTAGAACCATGCAAAAGAATAAAGTTACACAAGTATGGAGAAGGAAGCAAATACAATCCAAAAGTCCCTTCAACTCTCCAGCCAACAACACATGTTTTTGACCTGATCTTCGACAATCTAATCATTTGATAGGGAGACTCTGCCAAAAGGGATGATGCATATAGTCAAGGGGAGCCTATGATTCTTGATCATTATTGCAGAAACATTGAATTGAAGAATCTCTAAGCATTGTTGAAGCCATGATAAAGTAGTTCTGAGACATGAAGAGGGGATAATGTGCTAGTTGCAGCAATCCTTCTATCTTGAGTAAAAAGAATAGCACTATGACAGGGGGAGTAACAAACCCATGAAGGTCTACTATTCATGAAGAAGAGTAGCAGTTCGATAGGGGGAGTCCTTGTGCACTCCTTTGCCATCGATGTCAAAGGGGGAGAGAAGAAGAATATTGCCATCAATAACAAAGGGGGAGATTGTTGACCTAGATTGTCATTGATGTGAATATGGAAATATTCTAGGATACTAAATGATGATATGGAGCCAGGGAGAAGCAGAGTATATCCATGAAGAAACAGGAGCAAGAAGCCAAGGAGCAAGGCCATCAGGAAAGCCAAGCCATGAGATAAGAGTCTGTTAACAGAGGAGTTAACAAAGGAGGCATATCAAAGCTATCTCTTATGCTTAAGAGTATTGCAGAGTATCAGAAGAGTTAACACATCATAGGAGTATTGCAGAATATCAGAGAAAGAGAGGCATATCATAAAAGATATAAAAATCCATCAAGGTATGAAGGTATCAGAGAAGTTCATTGAAAGACATTGTAAAGCCAAAGGAAGACCTATTGGACCAAGAGGAGCCATATCGAGAGTATCGCATGTATTATATGCCCAAGAAGTCCTGCAAAGAGGAAGAAGTCATCAAAAGAGAAGGAACAAATAGGAACACATATCAGGAGGAGAAGCTAGCAGAAGAGCAGTTAACAGAGGAACCATATCATGAGATATTGGAGGAATATCAGAGAAGAGCTATTGGAGCAGTGTATCAGAAGCCATAGGAGTGACAAGCCAAGAGCAGATAAGAGCATATAAGAGTGGAGCAATATATATATATATATATATATATATATATATATATATATATATATATATATATATATATATATATATATATATATCAGAGAAATCACATCGACGGTTCTATTAAGTACCACATTCGGGTAGATAACAAGCTCAGGTGTTAGTCGCGAAGGAAGGCGGTTTTATAAACAAAAGCGGGTTATCAGGCAAGAAAGAAGTGGTAAGTGGTATTGAAGGGTGAGCACTCGATTCCACTAACCGAGCAACACATAGTAGCGAGGAGGAGAGAGGAAACCACTTTATTGGGTGGTTAATCCCCGTGCTTGTTGTCTACCCGAAATCATTGTGAACCGTCAGATCCATTGAGTGCAGATCGATGGTGGAGGATTGTCGCGCAAGTTTGATTGATCAGGCTAAGAGACAACCGTCAGATTGAGTGCTAGATCAATGGTCCTGATTTAATTGGAGATCGGAGAAAGGAAGGAGCCGCATTGCGGAGGTGTCTTTGATGTGCGGACCCGACAATTTATGAACGCAGTTCATTATTATTTGAAGTCAGGCTTATGTGTTCGGAGCGAGGTTTTTCCCATCAACCATCAAATCTGATGGAGGGAAATATATAGTGGAGAATGAGCCTGATAAAGGTAAGCATCGATAAATGCGCCAAGGCTATGGAAAAGTGGAAAATGTAAGTTTCCGTGTGTTTGTGTATATTCCCATTATACGAGGGTTATAATAGAATTAAAGGGGATAAAGGTTTATGGGTTAAGTTTATGCATAAACAACGTCAAGAGAGGGTTTTATGGCTAAGTCCGATAGATCAAAGCAAAGTGTGAAGTTTGATTATATGCGGCTTAAGCATATCGAGAGTTATGTATCGCAGCATTTAAAGCCTTGTCACGTTAAAACTGCGATAGCAATATGTATGCGGACCCGACTACACCATTGCAATATGATTTAATATATTATCACATCTGCCTATCGGAACTCTCATAGCGCAAGTTATAAAGGGTTGTCACCCCCGAAACCTCCAATTGCAATAATATATGCGGACTCGTAGCTCCATTATAAACCGCCCTAATGTAATATCACATCTGTTGTGTCGCTAGTCTCTAAGGGATGTTAAATCCACCAATTGCGATGGAGCTATGGACCCGATAGACTTATTAGCAGCAGTTTATAATCATATCGCATCCATTAGGGGAAATCGGTAATCAGCCATCGACGATGTTATAGACGTGACTTATAAAAGACCTCATGAAAGCTACGATTGCGATTGTGACGTGGCATGTGGGACCTCCCTATTGGTACAGTCTCTCCAATGAAATCCTCTGTAAATAATGAACTCTAATGTATGAATATTATTAAAGGAAAAAGGACCTCTCTGATATTTTTTAATAAGCAACAATTCTTTGTATTTCAACCTCTCTACTTCCTGAACTTGTCCTATGAGTATTGGAACACTTGAATAGACAGAGGAAGCCATGGATCGAGAAGCCAAAGTGTCAAGTGAGCATATATGGTCGAGCAAGTGCAGAGGAAGCTAAAGCGACCAGAGGAGGGAAGCCAAAAGGTCGAGTGAGCGTTGAGGAAGCCGAAGCTCAAGCGAGCGAAAGGGAAGCCAAAGGTCAGGCGTATCAAGATAAGAAAACAGAGAATTGTCTTTATGGAGATGTTGTTGGGGAACTGGAAGAAAGAAGGAAGCTGACAGGCCAGCAGGCTAGAAAGGGGCTGAAGGTCCAGGAGGACAGAAGGAAGATGAAGGTCCAACCAGACAAGAGGCAGCAAAAGGATGAGCAACTCTGTTGATCGTGTTACCTTGTGAAAGACTCAAACGTGTGATGAATTAATCAGGTACATAATGCATACTAAAGAACAATTCTGTGATATAATAAATAAATTTTCATTTGATATCGCTTGAAGGGAACAGTAGCCAACACCATTATTGAAGCATATGTGAATGTATTTCTGGGAAGTAAGAGATTGCAATAGCAAGAATAGTGCGCAGTAGTCACATTGGAAGCATTCACCATGACAGTGAGAACAAAGGCTTGAAACAGAGAGTTGGTTCTTATGCAGAGCTTAGTGCAGCTAATAGTAAACTCACTAAAGTTGTCTAGAGACATTATCAGAGCTCATGATGGTTATTTGATATCATCATGATATAACTTTTGCAGACTCTATGTGGACAGTATGAAGAGTTGTAAAGACTTCTTCATATGAAGACCGGTTGCCATTGATGCTGTAGCATGGAGACTACAGTGAAGCTGTAAACAGACAAAATTCAGTAAAGAAGAGTCTTGGGAGCAGAACATTACTATCAAACATGCCTTGATAGTAGAGGGTTGGAGTCCTTGGGGTTGGTGCCTCAGAAGTTGGAAGGATTGGTGTCCTTGGAGTTGGTGCTCCTATATCCACGGTTGGTGCCTTCACAGCATAGGGTTGGAGCCCTTGAGGTTGGTGCCTCAGAACTAAAAGGATTGGTGTCCTGGGAGTTGGTGCTCCTAAGTCCAAGGTTGGTGCCTTGACAAAACAGAGTTGGTGCTCTAGAGGTTGGAGCCTCACAAAAGTCCAAGTTGGTGCTTGGCAATAGATTGGAACCATATATATATTGTATCTATTTTATTGCAAAGATTATATTAATAAAAGCATTTATTCTTGTTGTTCATCTTATGTTCTAAATATAAATGTTTTGATTGAAAAAATAATAAGTTAAAACAAATACTGATTCACCCCCCACCTCTCAGTGTTTCCAACATAGATAGCTGGGAAACACGTTTTGGGGACCACATCATCAATAGATTCCTAAAGGATATTGCCAACACTTAGCAGTTTTAAAATTCCTATAATTTTGTACTATTTTGTATTTTTGTTTGAAAAATATCTGGAACAACTTTTGTTTTGTATAAATAACTCCTCCTTTGAGTTATTAAGGGTTGAACCCTTGGATGAGCTTTGAGAACAAAATTGTAACTGAGCTGGAGATTTGCTTCAAGTTAATGGAAGGATTTTGAAGTTTCCTACTATAGTTTATCTCCTAGTAAGTTTTTCTTATGTGCTTATTTCATTATGTCTTTCTTCATGTATTTAAGTCTTTATGCAAAGATTTGGGTAAGATCATACTGAGTATCAACCAATCTTAAATCCCTTGTGACGTTATAAACAATAATTAGGGACTATTTTATAAGACTATTTGTTATTATAAACTCCTCTATATCAATTAATTGTCACACCCATCTGCATTCGTTTAAATATATTTTGTTCTACAGGAAACATTGTTTTCCTATATTATTTTCTTATAACCAATCAAATATTTTTTCTGAATATTTAGCAAGTTATATTTCATCAAGACTCTATTATTCGCCCAATTGAAATCAATTAACTATTTTAGACAAATCGCAACCCTTTCATCCAACTTAGTAATTGTTAAGGCTTAAGCACATTCTTCAAATTATTCATAACATTGGTCATCCAAAAAATTTAAAAACAAACAAAACATTTTAGATGCTCTGGAATGACTAACTAAACTAGAGTCACCTAAGAGGACATCATTAGACTGGTGTCGTTGCCGAGTAGCGAAAATTGAAGTATTTTCCTTGGGATAACAATTAAGAGTTTTTCTTTAAGGTGAATAAATAAATTGTAGATTAAAATCATTCACCTGGTGACTCCACAAGACCAAGTTGGCTCCTTCAAAACAAACCCGATCTCACTCCAATTCTCCAATTATTTCTCCTTTATCTGATTGAGAGACACTGGTGAGAGAAGCATCATTTAGAAGGATACTTGAAGCTTCTGCTTGTTCTTCTATACCACTATAGCCTGAAGATATTTCAGCTTCTGATCCCTTTAGCTTTGTTCCATCCCACTTAGATTTGGTTGATCTAACACCTAGGTTTTTAGAACTATTATCTAAAGGAGTTGATCTACAATCAACTCTCTTAGTCCAATCTTTGGAATCATACAAATTCCCTGAAATATTTTCAGATTCACCCAAGTCAGAGGAATAACTAGATGTACATTTACCAGAGCTAAAACCTACTGATTTTATCTCCCTCACTCATTATACATTTCCATCTACTTCTACCCAACCCAAATAAACCTTCTTTGCATATTCAAACCATTTGTTTGAAAATAAAGAACAAGTTGAAACCAAGGTTCAGAAGTTAGTTATTAAAACACCTTTTAAAAATTTTAGGGATCCTCCACTTTCCCACTCTCCTCCTCCTGCTTTTACACCTCCATCTTCACCCACAGCTTCATCGTCTTCCTCTTCATCCTCCACTACATCATCTCCTACCTCTCCTACTGAATCATCTTCATCTTCATCTTCAAATATGGCCTTTCAACCTATTATTCAAGCTAGGTATGCTGCCCTGCATCTTCCCAACTAGCTCAACAATTTTCCTAATGGGTATTTGAAACACCACCCAGGTTTAATGGGGAAACTGGTTTGTCTGCAGAAGATCATCTAGCTCCCCTTTTAGATTTTGTGGATAATATGAACATAGAGAATGAGGATGTATATATGTGATTATTTGTTCAATCTTTAGAGGGAAACGTTAGGATTTGGTTTAGACAACTGAGAGTTGATTCAATTCATTCTTGGAATGAATTAACTACCATATTCAAGAATCAGTGAGGTGTTAAAAATAATCCAATTTACTATCTTACAAAGTTTGAAGATCTTAAAAGGAAACATGGTGAACCAGTGGCATATTTTATTAAACGATTTAATAAGCTTTACAATAAGATGCCTCCTGATTGTAAACCTCCAGTTACAATAGCAAAAGTTAGGTTTTCCAAAGCCTTTGATGATGACTTTGCAATCATGCTTAGGGAAAGGACATCCCCTACCTTACAGGACATGAAAACTAATGCTATAGAAGTTGAGGCTAATAGATCAGTATCATCTAAACTCAAAGCCAAGGCTGAAAGAAAAATGGAAGCTAAGGAAGAAGGATCTTCCTCAAAAACCAAAAATGATGATCAAAAGATAGATGAGATAACATAATTACTTAGAAACCTTTCTAATAGGATTTCTAAGATAGAAACTCAGCCTAGAACGATACAACAAACTACTTCTAGACCACAAACTCAGTTTAGAAGAGTCCCTCAAACTCAAATTTTGCAGAGACCAAACGTTGATCAACAGATCCAAACCCCATGGATGATTTATGACCAAGAACTAGATGACCTTAGACCTTTATTTTCCGAAGATATAAATAATCTAGATCATTCATCTGTACATAATGCTATTATTTCTCACTCTTTAAATCAGCCTTCTCAAGATCAAGAAGACCATCAAATTTCTAAATATCAGGCCTTTTCTAAATTTTTAATTGTAGAATTGAATAGGAGATACAATCTAATACCTAGGTCAGGGCCTGGTAGACCTCCAAAAAGTCTCATTGTAAATGAACTTTAGATCAAATCTGTTGAAACCCAGACAACACTCATTCAACCATTGAATCAAACAGTTGAAACAAGCCAAATTGATAAAATTGTTTTGGAAACTTTTAATGTTCAAAGAGAACTGGAAAGAGTTAAAATACCAATTCGCTTAGTTAAACTGTAAAAAAACCCAGGGTATAAAACCAAGTTTCTATATGGATTCAGTCATCCAGTGTTAATGTTGAAGGGGATGTGATAAGCCTGCAAGACGAAAAACCCTCAGTAGTCTTTGGTCCTAGCTTTGATACGATAGATGAGAATGTACCACACTTTTATGTGGCTCTGAAAATTCATGATTTCCTATTATATAACTATATGTTATATTCTGGGGCTTCATTTGATACCCTAAGTAATCATGGACCAGCTGCAACTAGAAGTCACTAGAACTTACCATGATCTTTACACTTTTGACTCCAAGAAAGTACCTTGTCTTGGACTTATTAAATATTTGGTGGTTACTTTAGCTTAGATTCCTGTCAAAAGTGTGGTTTTAGACATAGTAGTCACTGACATCACTCCCAAATTTGGCATGTTGTTCAAGATCTTGATGTGCTAAATTAGGAGGAAGCCTACAAATGGATATGTCTTATGAACATCTCAGATTATAAAGAGAATTTATATTTATGAACATTGTTAATAAATATGATCAAGCTAGGAATCATCCTATTTATGTGGTTGACCAAGACTTTGGGTGTTTTGAATTATCAGCTAATAATTCAAAAAATACTCAACTTACTATTGAAAACATTGTTGAAAAACATAAAACCATTGAAACTGATATTTGGAAATTGTACTTTGATGGTTCTTTCTCAAAGGAAGGAGCAGGAGCTGGAATTGTATTAATTTCACAGATAAAGAAAACATTACCCAATCATATAAACTTGAATTCGATGTAAATAATAATGTAGTAGAGTATGAAGCTTTTTTGCTAGGATTGGAATTAGCAAGAATTCTTAAGGTGTATAATTTAAGTGTATACAGTGATTTTGAACTTTTGTCAAACAAGTTAGAAATTAGTGTCAAACTAAGAACCCTAGACTAAGATCTTATAGGAATGATATTTGGGATTCAATTGAAAATTTCTTGTCAACATTCAATATCACTGCTATTCCTAGAGATCAAAACATGCATGCAGATTCCTTGGTTGTCTCTGCTAGCTCTTTTAAATTTCCTGATAAAACGATTGTCCAATATCAAATTCAAGTCAAGTATAGACCATCTATTCCTGACAATCTTAAGCGTTGGAAAATCTTTGATGATGACGAGCAGCGAAAATCCTTTTTGCAAGTCATTGATGAATTCTCAAACCTGCAAGCTGAGGAAGAACAACTTTATAATCTTGAAGTTGGCAACGAAAATCAAACACCGCAATTTGACTCTAAAATTGATGATCATAACAATATCAAATTATTTAACAATTTTATTCCAAAAGGGTTAATCCCTCTTGAGAAGCTCTTTTATCATAATGATGTCCCCAAAAATCCACTATCAGATTCACATGAGGAAAATATTGAAATTTATAACATTGGAAGTTTTGAAGAAATCAGAAATGTTAAAATTTCTGCATCCCTGTCAACGAAAGCCAAAGACAAATATTTAGCCCTCCTTAAAGCCTACAAAGATGTTTTTTCCTGGTCTTATAATGAATTAAAAACATATGATACATCTCTTATTGGACATAAAATTCCATTAAAACCAAAGGCAAAACCTTTCAAACAAAAATTGAGGAGAATTAATCATGTCCTTCTTCCTATTATTGAAAGAGAACTTAAGAATCTACTTGATGCTAAAATAATACTTCCATTGAGATATTCTGATTGGGTAGCCAATCTAGTTCCAATGAGAAAAAAAAATAATGACATTAGGTTATGTCCGGATTTTAGGCATTTGAATAAATCTTCCATGAAAGATAATTATCCATTACCTAAGATGGATCAATTACTTTATAAAGTTTCAGGAGCCCATAGAATTTCCGTGTTAGATGGCTTTTTTGGATATAATCAGATTATGGTTAGTCCAGAGGATAGAGAAAAAACTACATTCACAACTCCTTGGGGAACATTCATCTATGCTCAGATGCATTTTGGGTTAACTAACGTTGGAGCTACGTTTCAACATGCTATGGACCTAGAATTTGTAGGCAAGACTAGCAAATTTGTTGTTATCTATTTAGATGATTTAACTGTTTTTTCCAATTCTGATGAAAAGCATTTAAAGCATTTGAGAAAGGTTTTTGAAAGGTGCAGAAAATTTGGGATTTCTCTTAATCCCAAGAAGTCTTTGTTTTCACTCGAAGAAGGAAACTGCTCGGCCGCATAATTTCTAAAGAAGGAGTAGTCATTGATCCTAAAAGAGTCTCAGAAATTCAGGAACTCATACTACCAATGAATAAGAAGGAAGTTCAAGCTTTCCTTTGGGAAAATTAATTTTTTAAGAAGGTTTATCCCTAATTTTGCTGAAATAGTTAAGGACATAACTGATATGCTGAAAAAGAACCATGAAGTTAAATGGACTATTCCTGCTAAGTATGCATTTGATTAGATTAAAAAGGCCATTACAGAAGCCCCCATCTTAGCTAGTCCATATTACTCTAAACCTTTTAGTGTCTTTTATTTTGCTTCTGAAACCACCTTGGTTGATGTTCTTTTGCAAAAGAACAAAGATGGAGATGACCAACCCATTGCCTTTTTTAGCAAAGTAATGAGAGATGTTGAGCTAATGTATGACATTATTAAAAAGTAGGCCTATTCTTTATTTCAAGCTCTTAAAGCCTTTAGATTCTATCTCTCCCACTCTTCTATCATTTCCTACGTACCCAATAGCATTGTTAAAACTGTGTTAACTCAACCTAATACTGATGGAAGGAGAGGGAGATGGATAACTAATATTTTAGAGTATGATCTCATCATCAAGACCACCAAGTTGGTAAAAGTTCAAGGCATGGCTAAGCTCCTTGCTGAATCCAATTGCAAGATCTTAGGAATAAATTTTGCTTTTGAAATCCCAGCTGAGAAGAATCCACAAGAACCTTCTGAGAGCCCAACTGAGAAGAGTCCACAATAACCTTTTGAAATCCCAACATAGGAGAACCTACAAGAACCTTCTACAATAGATCAATCAATTCTGATTCACATTGATGAAATTTTTTTATTATCAGATTGGTACTCTGATATTGTGAATTTTCATAGAGAATTTTAATGTCCACATGAATTCAGCAAAAATCAATGTAAAACACTGAAGTTGAAGGATGTAAAGTATTGTACTGTTAATGAAAACCTATATTGGAAGGATCCTCTTAACATCCTTTTACTTTGCTTAACAGAAAATGAGACAGAAGGGATCATTGATCAATTTCATGCAGGAATTTGTGGAGGGCACTATGCTTGGAGGGATACAACATACAAGATCTTAAGGGCAGGGTTTTATTTTCCTACTTGATTTTCACAGGTGGGAGAAAAGGTTAGGAGTTGTACACAGTGTCAAATGTTTGCTGGAAAATAGAGATTAGCAGTGCTTCCATTGGTTCCGGTCCTAGTCCAAGCACCTTTCCTTCAATGGGATTAGATTCCATTGGTGAAATTCATCCTCCATCAAGAAGTCAGCACAGATGGATATTGACTCCTACAGATTACTTTACCAAATGGGTAGAGGCCATTCCAATTAGAAATGCAACTAATTATGTTGTTATCAAATTTATTAAAGAATACATATTGTCTAGATTTGGATGCCCAAGGCAAATAGTGACATACAATGTAGCAACATTTAGTAGTACTAAGATGATTGAGTTCTGTTAGAAATACCAGATCGTGTTGCATAATTCTACTCCATACTATCCATAGGGAAATGGAATGGCAGAGTCCTCAAATAAAAGTTTGGTTAAAGTTATAAAGAACACATTGGAGGATCATAAAAGTAGTTGGGACATTCATCTCATTTATGCAATTTGGGCCAACAGGATTTCACCCAAAAGATTGACAGGTAAATCCCCTTTTCAGCTCATTTATGGTAAAGAAGTTATATTTCCCACACATTTAGCTTTTCATGTCATGATGTTTTTGCAAGATTCAAATGAAGAGCCTGATGACTTCTTTCGAAGAATAAATCAGATCATAGAACTAAATGAGGATAGAGATGAAGTTCATTACAAGCTTAAGAAATATCAGAGTAAAATGAAAAGCTTGTTTGATAGGAAAGCCAGGGAAAGAGATTTCAGGGAAGGTGATTTGGTACTAATATGGGATGCTAGAAGAGAAGACAAAGGTAAACATGGCAAGTTTGACAACCTCTGGTTGAGTTCTTTTAGCATTGCTGAGGTTAAGGGTAATAACACTTTCATCCTACAAAATTTGGAGGGAGAGTTTTCCTCATTGTCTGTCAATGGGAAATACTTGAAGCACTGCATTCAATATTGAGAGGTTTCTATTCATTCATCATTTTATAATACTAGAGAATTTATTTTACATGAAGTGTGTATTTGTTTCAACAGAGACGCCATTAGCCTGAGGAGAAGGCACATGGATCAGCAAGTTATCTGCAACTTGCAAGAGGAAGTAGTCCCCAGTTGAAGCCAATGTTGTAACATGCTTTATTTTTGATAAGTTAGTTTTTATTTATAAAAGAGGGTATGAAAAAATAAAGAAAAAATTGGAAATATGAAAAAATAGGAAATAAAAAAAAGGAGATGAAATAAAACCCCATAAAAATAAAATCAAAATTTGTATAAGCGTGCCTGTTTAAATGCCACTTCATAGAAATAAATTGCATTGTAATAAATCGAGGTTTAGTGTGCAACTTGTTTACATGCCACAACATTTTCTTCTAATTTGAATCACACATTTTAATCTTGATCAAATCATTTAAATTTATGTTTTAGATTAGTGAATAAGTTCACCAAACTGTTTAATCTTGGTCGAACACTAGAAGATAGGATAGAATAGGATAAATTAATGGCCTAATATGCTCAAAGTTTGGCCAAAGTTGTACTATAATAGGATTACAAGTGAATTAGTTAAATAATGGCTGCTAGTCTAAATGCGCCAAAGTTAGATTAATTTTTAATTAGGATTTAATTACCTTTTTAAACGGTGATTAATTTTGTGTAAATAAAAATTCATATGATTTTAGGTAAAATTCAATAAACGAAAAAGGGTGATTTGTCATGAAGCAATAAAGTGCAAACACAAATCAATGGTGATCTACTTCCCCGCCTAGATCAATGGCAGGGAAGCCACTTTGCACCCCCTCGCTATGATATGTGATAACAGCAAAGGGGAGGGGGGTGAGAAAAGTTGGTTTACCTGCGCCCCCCCCCTGCTAATGTGTCACTGCCTCCATGCTTTGCACCCCACTCACTCCTTACCACTTACTACCACCCCCCCCTTGAAATCTGCCTATCTATCTTCCTGCTTCTCTCGATATCATGCTAATGGTTCCCATGCCCACTGCCTCCAACCATTGCATGCCATGTGTCCTGATCCGTTGTCGCTATCTGTTTCCTCCCGTTACTGATCTCCCTCTGCATTAAATGTATATTTTCCTGGTCGGTAATGACTTTCCCATAATGGTAAATTAATCCCGATGATAAATATCCCCTCGCTCCGTTACACCTGCTTTCTTAAAATTCTCTTTTCACTGTTTGGTTTCACTGTTCTTGTTTTACAGTTTATGCCACTGCCAAGCCTACAAACAGTACACCACATCTTAGGGTATCCTTGATCCTTTTTCTGTTATCCTTCATTTTAGTTCTGTAATCATGGCTCCTAAGAGGAAAGATAATCCATTTGCTAATTCTTCTTCATTACAAGAAAACCCAAAATCCTCGGATGCCTTCGACCTGGACCACATTCCATTGGCTTACCAGTATTTCAAAATCATAGACAAAGAATGTGAATTCAACATGTTCGAATTACACAATTGGCTTAAATAGACCTATATTGACTCTGAAGATGATATAAACTTATGGGAATCCCTTTTGCCCCTGTACATGTTTCCTCAAACCCATTCTTTTCCTGATCTAGTCATGTGGTGCCAAGCTAAGTATAACCCTTTGCAGAGAACCGTGGTAGCTCAGAATGGAGACATTCTGATATCTATCACCCCATAAATTATCAACAAGATGCTTCTGATCCCTGAAAACGATTCCCTTAGCTTTTTCTCCACTACAGTATTAATTGACCTATATCATAAGCTCACCTTCCCTCAAAGAGCTTAAATTTTTGAGATCTTTCTCCCTGAAGATGTTGATCTCCCTAAAAAGAATCCTCCTTATCCAACATCCATGTTCCCTAAGATATATAAGCACATCATTTCCCTAGTTTCTTGCTTGTTAGGCTACCAAACAAATCAATGGGTAGATGCAGCTATCTTAGGTTATATATCCATTTTCTCTAAAGAAAACAAGCATGCCTTCATGTATAATTACAACCAATTCTTAGTTGAAACTATGCATGAGCAATTGATGAATATTACTACTAAAGGAGTGTTTAAATAATCCTTTGTGCTAGTACATATGTTTATTTTTCAGCAGGGAGACATGTTACCTATTGTTCTACACAAGCAGGATGATCAACAAGTGAATCAAGCAGTCACACAGTGGACCTCATTGATTAGGAAGAACTCAACTGAGTTCATATTTTCAGACTTCATTGATTGTTTCATTCACCCAGTTGCACAACTACTCAGTAGCCAGAGTGAACCCAAGATTATTATAAAAATCAAAAGGATCTTGCATCTCAGTGATCAAGCTAGAACATGAGACCAGTATCTTTACTAGAACTGTACAGAGATTAGAGTAAATGGCTGCAAATTGGCTCCATATAAATTGCCCAAATATGTTCCAATGAGATTTTTCTCTCTGGAATATATCAGGCAAATGATTAATATGGATGAACTTCATTTTATTTCAGGGAAGAGGAAATCTCAGTTTAAGATAAAGTCACAGGTAGGATCATTCATTTGTAATACTAGGTCAGTAAGTTTAGAAGCATATGCAATACTTAAACATATGGGTTTTCAACCAAGCTTCACCTAGTCTTATGACCCATTTAGTATTATTTCAAACTTAAGGGTGGAACTCAAAACCACTCCTTACAATCATACACCAAGACCAAAGATTAAGAAGTACAGAAATCAAGAACAGTGGGAGGAGAACACACTTCAAGAAGCAGAAGAATGGGTTTTACCTCCTTCTACTCTTCAGACTCCTACTTCTCAAACCAAGCAGGACAAGAGGCCCAGAGAAGGATCTTCATCATCAACAGTTGGAGAAAAGGAATTCATTCATTATCAGAAGAAATCAAGGATTGACTCCAAAGGCACTACTACTACTCAGGGTCGGAAGGAGCCTACCATCGTCAATTTTGATGATTCATAGGTTCCATAGGGACAAAAGAACATGTAATCATTACTCCATCTTCTTATTCAGCATCACAGAATTTGTTAGAAATTACTCAATCTACAGGAGCAAGTGAAACAGAGGAGCCAAACATCTTCACTAATTTCCTTGAAATTAAGCAGAAGAATGAAGCTTTAAAGGCAAATACTTATGCATAGTTTTGGAAGAAGACTTCTACTTCACAACACAAGTTGTTGACAATTTTTGGCAACGAAAAGGGTAGAATGAAAATGGCATTTCTACAAGCTCAAGTTCCTTTTCTCAAGGCTTCTTCTGATTACAACAAGACTGTATTTTATTTTGATCATATACATCCAATTGATCAAATGGACATGCATAGGAATTCTAGTGAGATTCTTTTCTCTACCATGACCAATACTTCTATGGCATTCTCAAAACTCAGAACTGCTCTGTCAAATGTGCAGTCACAATTGAAGATTGAAAAGATATCATCTTTAGCAAAGGATAACAAGGTCAAGTCATTAGAAGACTTAGTGATTAAAATTGGATATGACCCTACTGATGTTAAAGTTGCAGAAGATATTATCAAAAATAAAAATGCAGATATTACAACATTGAGGAAGCAACTCAAACTGCCTTCTACAGAGGACCCTCAGACCAAGGAGATAGCAGAAAGTGAACAACAAAAGGAAGAAATGATCAAGTTGATCATTGAGAAGAATGTAAAAATAAATACCATGAAGGAGGAAATTGAGAAATTGCTTAAGGAAAAAGATAAATTTACATAGTTAGCTATAGCTCCCATTACAACTATTCCTACTAAAGTGTCCAGAACAACATGGGAATTGACATCAGCCACAACAGAATCTACATAACCAACTTGAGGTATGAATAAATTCTTAGAGGAGCTGACTCACCAGAAACAAGAAAATGAAAGGCTTCACAAGAAGTTGAAGAATGTGGAGGTTCAGAAGATAAAAAAATGACACTCTTTGTGTTGAAGAAATGCAGAAGACCCACAGGTTGACTAGAAGGATAGAAGAGTTGAAAAGTGAGTTATTAATGGATCAAACCTTGGCCCAAGCCAAGGAGAGAATTTGGACAGATATTAGTCAGGCCATAACCTGAAGTATGGCTCCATTTAGATCTTCTTTTAGCAAGAGGAACTTATAAACAAATGTCAAATAACTATTGATGAAGTTAAAGAACTTCTTAAGGACAAACCAAGTGAAGCTACAAACATGATCAGAGTTCTTAATTCAAAAACCAAATCCGAGTTGCAACAGATTGAGATTCTGGATAGAACATAAACCATTTTGGAGATCAAGAAGGTTTTGCAGAACAATATCATTAAATACATTGGCCGACCTAATTTCTCACATCTTTCTTCAATAACCTAGATATATATACCCTAAAACCCAGCTCATGGATACATCATTGATTCAAGATTATCTATTGTCGCGTCCCCTGATGATGGACTCACTTGGTAGTCCGAAACGTTGGGTTCACAAAACTCCTCAACAGGTTATTCCTCCTCTATCTAAAACCATCTTCACCTGTATGGACTCCCTATTTAACAATATCATTATGACTCAGTTAGAGACGAAGTGCCAAACCTTGAATACTTTGTTCAAAGATTTCATTTTAATTTTAATTTACTCAATCGGAGAGGACTACCAGGATTAGTGGCCCCAAATGACAGGTTGATCAGTTTGGAGGAATATTGTCAAAATACTTATACAATAACAACTTATAAAGCAAGTTTTGCAGGTACAAAGGGTCATATTACAAGAAAAAAAATGTTAGAGGCTTTAGATTTTGACTTGACAATTAAGCAAGAGATTAAACACATTTTTGTAAATAAGCCCACTTTTGAGAAATACACTGAGATTGATGAAGTTTACAGGAAATTGGAAAATCTTTCTATACCAAGTGAAGACAAATGGGATCACTTGTGTGAAGTTATCGAGTATATTTCTTCAACAACTGACAGATAGTTGGGCAGCACTTTTGGGGACCACATCATCAACAGATTCCTAAAGGATAGTGCCAGCACTTAGTAGTTTTAAAATTCCTATAATTTTGTACTATTTTTGTATTTTTGTTTGAAAAATATATAGAACAACTTTTATTTTGTATAAATAACTCCTCCTTCGAGTTATTAAGGGTTGAACCCTTCGATGAGCTTTGAGAATGGAATTGTAACTGAGCTAGAGATTTGCTTCAAGTTAATGGAAGTATTCTGAATTTGCCTACTATAGTTTGTCTCCTAGTAAGTTTTTCTTGTGTGCTTATTTCATTATGTATTTATTCATGTATTCAAGTCTTTATGCAGAGATCTGGGTAAGATCATTATGAGTATCAGTCAGTCTTAAATCCCCTATGAAGTTATAAACAATAATTAAGGACTAGTTTATAAGACTATCTGTTATTAGAAACTCCTCTATATCAATTAATTGTCACACCCATCTACATTCATTTAAATATATTTTATTCTACAGAAAACATTGTTTGCCTATATTCTTTTCTTATAACCAATCAAATATTCTGTCTGAATATTTAGCAAGTTATATTTCATCAAGACTCTGCTATTCACCCAATTTAAATCAATTAACTATTTTAGACAAATATCAGCTCGTTCATCCAACTTAGTAATTGTTAAGGCTTAAGCACCTGTTTTCAAATTATTCATAACATTGGTCATCCAAAAACTTTAAAAACAAACAAAAAATTTTAGATGCTTTGGCATGACTAACTAACCTAGAGTCATCTCAGAGGACAACACCCTTCTTTTCTACATTTTTTATATACCTTTACAAATTTTCCAATAGATTTAGATCTTCCTCTAAATTTAGATCTCCCACTTAAGGAATTATTTTTATTTCTATTCTAGAAGTGTCCTCTTATAAACAAGGCATCTATGTTATGACTTTCCATGTTTTTCCATCTCATCTCGTCTAATGACAAGGATGAGTCTATGTCATCGAAACTTAAAGTAGTTGCATTACTACCTATGGAAAAAACCAAACTATCCCGTGATTTTGATAAAGAACAAAACAAATTGATATACTTATGTTCATATACAATATTAATATCAACATATAATATTTGACTTCCCATATTATTGAAGACATTCAAATGGTTTATCACTGAGTCTCCATCCTTCATTCGTAGGTTACACAATTGTTTTCATGCAAACAATTTGTTCACTAGGGACTTAGACTAATACAAAGCCCCTAACTTGTTCCACAACCTTTATTATAGCTTCTCATAAAATATTCAATAATAAAAAATATGGGAGACACCACCGTATTTTTCTCTCTTCCTTTCAATCCAACTTTTTCTATTCTTTCGTCAAATCCCCCCTTGATGCAATACCCAAATCCACAACAATCCACTAATATTTTTCCACTAACAAATCTTCCATTTTGAGTTTCCATAGATCGAAATTCTCCCCATTGAATTTATTAATCTATATCGTTGAAATGATTTCCATCTCCTTTCATCATAAATTTGACTTTACAGATCTTCCACTATAACAAGGTCTATTACATGTTGAAGCCAAACCCCTTAGCCATAAAATGTCCTCTTGAAGCCAAGATTTATCTGATACCAAATGTAGGTTTTAACCTTGTATAATTAACTATTGAAAACATTTTCTTAGTAAGAAAACAAAAAATATGTGATGGAACACACACATGTTAACATAAATATTTTATCTTGGAACCCAAACCAAGATAACCAGAAAGAATTTTTTTATGTATTCATTTTTATAGTATTACGATACAATATGTATATCCAAAAAAATCTAAAATCCCACAATCCATTTTCCCTCAATTATAATACAACCATAGTTCCTTAATTAGAATTACAATACCATTGGTTGAACCACCATGTGCCCCAAAACCGTTAAAAGTGAAAATCATGTGGTAAAAAATGCAAAAAATGAAAATAAAAAGCCACCAAAAAAAAAAAAGATTTCCACAAAACCCCAGTGCACCTAATGCAATGTACAACACATGGAAGTAGTCTTACAAAAAGTATAACACATACATGACAAAAAGAGGGGATGGGGAGAAAGGGTGGGAGTTGGGGGTGGGGGGGGAGAGAGAGGGAGATAAGGTGGGGAGGGGATATGAGGAGGAGGAGGAGAGAAGCAAGGAGAGAGGAGAGAGATGGGGGAGAGGGTAGAGGTGGGAGGGAGAGAGGGGTTGAGGGTGATACATATAGGTGCTAAGGAGGGGGAGAGATGAGGTGGGTAGAGAGAGAAGTAAAGAGATAAGGGAGGAGATATGGGGAGGAGAAAAGGAAATATTGATATAGTGAGAGAGAGGTAGAGAGGGGGAGATATTAAGCGAGTGTGTGTGTATGTGAGAGAGAGAGAGAGAGAGAGAGAGAGAGAGAGAGAGAGAGAGAGTGGCAGAATCAAAGAGAAGGGGGATGGGGGAGAGAGTGAGAGAGAAGATGGGGGGGATAAAGAGAAAAAGAGAGGTGTGGAAGAGAGATAGAGAGAGGGAGAGAGGATAGGAGGGATGGAGAGAGGTAGACAATGTGTGATATTTCGTGGGATGGGGGTAGTGAGGTAGGGAGAAATAGAGAGAGATGAAGGTATTAAGGGATGGAGGGGGAGAGAGAAAGGGAGGGATAGGGAGGGAGGGAGAGTGAAGAATATGGAGAGAGAGGAGGGAAGAGTAAATGTGGTAGAGATATATAGATATGGAGGGAGAAAGAGAGAGGTAAAGAGTGTGGTATAGAGAGAGAGGGAGATATGGGGGAGAGGGGTAGATAAGGATACATCAAGTGAGTGAGTGAGAAGTGAGAAAGAAGGAGGAAGAGAGAGAGGGGGAGGGAGATACATCAAGTCATTGATAAATTGAGTAAGAGAGAGAAATAGGGAAGGAGTGAGGGATGGAGAGAAAGAGAGAAAAAGGGAGATCTAAAGAAGGGGAGTGAGTGAGGAAGAGAGAGTGAGTGAGAGAGGGGGGTACATAGTGAGGGAGAGAGAGGAATAGATATTGGGAGGGCGAGAGAAAAAATACACACACACAGAGGAAGTGATCCAAATTTATGAAAGGAATGAAATGATATAAAAATTTATAACCAAAATACATAGATACAGTAAAACTTGACTTCTGTTAATAAATGGAAAATGTTGAAATTATATAAATGTAGAATGAAATCAAACTAGGTCAAATGGTAGTAGTTTATCTTTGAGAAGAGATGTGACAACTATGTACCTTTGCTAAATAGTTTTTAAATGAGGGTCATAAGCCTTTTTATCATAAAAAAGTAATGAGAAACCATCAACATCCAAAAACCTAATCATAGGAGATGAAGTGCCAAAAGGCTTATGGGCCCTGGTGGGGTAAGTTGGAACATCAACTTCACAATATCATAACATCGACATACGATCTATGTTAAGAATACATGATAGCTTGTTGGAATTGTGTATTTCATAAATAAATTCCAACTGCACCCAACGTTTTGTAATTTTTTATTCCCGTTTCCCCCAAACATGCCATTGAGGGCCTCAAAATGGCTCCAGAAGTTCAGGACCTAAAAAATTGTAGAAAGCTTCTAAAATAGAAAATTTTATTGGGAGCTAGTGGAATAGGTGTGTGGACACTAATATCCACTAATATTAGGAAGGGGGTAGAGAGGGAGGGAGAGAGTTAAGGAGAGAGAGGATGGGGAGAGTATGGAGGAGAAAGAAGGAGAGAAATAAGGAAAGAACGAGATAGGGAGGGGGTAGAGAGGGGGATGTAATGATCAATCGAGAGAGAGAGAGAGAGAGAGAGAGAGAGAGAGAGTACAAATTGAGAGGGAGGGATGGGGAAGATGAGGAATTAGAGAGAGATAGGGAGACAGAGGGAAAAATAGTTGAAGGAGAGAGGAAGCGGGGGAGAGAAACACAAAGTAAGAGGGAGGGATAGAGAGGGAATTATAGATAGGGAGAGGGGGGGAAAGAGAGAGCGAAGGGGGGGGGCGCGTAGGGGGATAAGGGGGAGAGAGGTGGGGGAAGAGGGAATGTGAGAGAGAGGGATTGAAGAGGGAATATGAGAGAGAGAGGTGGGTGGAGAGGGAGAGGGATGTAGAGAGAGAGAGAGGAAGAGAGGGAGGCGGGAAGGGATATAGATGGAGAGTATTGGGTGAGGTAGGGAGGGAGAAGGAAAGGGAAAGTGGGGGGATTAAGATAGGGAGGCAATGAGAGAATTAAAGTGAGGGAATGGGAATAAGGTGGAGATAAAGGAAGAGAGAGTAAGTGGGGCATAGATAGAGATATAAAGAAATTAAAGGGTGGGGAGGAGAGAGAGAGAGAGACAGGGGTGAAGATGGGGTAAAGAGAGAGTGATATAAAGACATAGTGGTTGGAGAGAGAAGGAAATAGAGGTGGAGAGAGAGAGAGAGAGAGAGAGAGAGAGAGAGATGCCAAAGTTTCCTTCATTGACCATGTTCCAAGTAGTGATACTCATGCCCATAACTAAAAATATTTTAATGGTTTCCATATACCAGCTAGAAGGGAGATGATAATCATAATACCTGCTCCATTTTTCTCCCTTGACCATGCCTAATGCCCCACAACCCATAACTAGTGCTCCAAAAATTCTAATGATTTCCATATTCCAACTAAGAGGGAGAATGCCTAAGAGATGCCATCTATGGTGGTTTGAGGACTCATTGGCAGTTTTTTATCCCTATAAAATACATTTTAGGTCTACTTAGCAAGTTTCATCACTTGACCCTAGTCCAAGCCTTAATACCAATACCTACTTCTCCAAAAACCCTAATGGTTTCAATATTCCCATTAACAAGTAAATGAATCACTTTAAAGGTCATGCATGTGGGTTCAAGGTGTTGTTCATGGTTTTGGATGCAATAGTTGAAGGTGTTCTTTGTTGATTTGGCCTATGTTTGGGGATTTTAATTCCACTAAGTGGTTTTAAATAATAGGTATGTGTCTCAGGGTTGGGTGTGTGTTATATACTTTACATGGGAATCTCATGTACAATACATATGCACCAAGGGAATTGCAAGGGGAATCAACTAGGCCCCTTGTCCTAGGTTCTTACCCTCGACGAAATTTTTTGGGATGTTCCTTCGAGGTTTAAAACTTATTAGGAACAAGCAACATTACTAGAATACATGTTTTTTTTTTTCATTTTATGTTTTATGAATGGGAGTGAGAACTCTAGCATACATGTTCCCTAATTTGGTTTCTTTATATTTAAGTTTGGAGTGATAAACTTGGTTATTTGGACTACAAATAGATTAAAACATCCAATTTTCTAAATACCTCTGAATAACTCTATGTTTGACTTATTTTTGTATAGGTGACACAAATTGGATGTCCATGAAACTATAGTCATGTATACAGTTAACCATGCAAATTATATATATCTATAGATATATATATATATATATATATATATATATATATATATATATATATATATATATATATATATATATAGATATATATATATATATATATATATATATATATATATATATATATATATATATATATATATATATTTGTGTTGACATACATCTTTTTTTTCCAAGGAAAATCAAGGTAGATCCACTCAAGGGAGATCATATCCTGCTAGCCAAACTAATTAGAGCCTAACCTTGAGGGCATTAAGGAGAATTGGCCACGTGGCCTCCCAATGGCGAGGTGCTTTAGCAAGGGGACCTTGACCAATAGAGCTAACTCTTAGGGCTTGTTAACCTCGACCTTTGTCCTGACAATGAGTCTTGGTATAGACTAGAAACATTGACATTCAAAATGAATACTGTGGAATTTTCCACATCTCAGATTCAAAATCAACCCCACAGAAATCTGCAAACCCTAATATATCCTAATCCTAGAATACATTCATCTTTTATTGCTACTATAACTTTTCATCAACTTAACCATATTTAAAATAAGATGTATCATCTAAAATAATTGTTCAGTAATCATTTTTAAAATAAGACCTATAATTTTAAAAATAAAAATTATTAGATAGTGTTAAGAACTTGGTAATGACTTTTTTGTACTATAAAATTAATATTATAAATTTTGAAAACTCCTCTTAAACAATTGGTGTATCCTCTGAGGATGGACTCACTTGGAAGTCAACTTAACCATATTTAAAATAGGATGTATCACCTAAAATAATTGTTCGGTAATCATTTTTAAAATAGGACCTATAATTTTAAAAATAAAAATTATTAGATAGTGTTAAGAACTTGGTAGTGACTTTTTCATACTATAAAATTAATATTATAAATTTTGAAAACTCCTCTTAAACAATTGGTGTATCCTCTGAGGATGGACTCACTTGGAAGTTCGAAATGTTGGGTTAAATAAACTCTATAAATAGGTTATTCCTCTCTTATCTATAAAATATTCCCACATTTAGCTATTGTATTTTTTATATATTTACAATTAAAAAAAGTATATATATATATATATATATATATATATATATATATGTTAAATAGAATTTTCATAAACCTATAATCTTTTTACACTATATTCAAATTTATTGTAGTGAATCACTCCAAATAAGAAACACCCCACATATATAGATATATAATGATAATGTAAACATGATAAGAAAACCACAATTAACATACTACTACCCTCTCTCTTTTTATATATAGGTAGGTAAGGACCCTCTCTCTCTCTCTCTCTCTCTCTCTCTCTATATATATATATATATATAAAATCACTCGAAACCACCCACCCACACACACATATATAATGTAAACATCATAAAAAAAACATACTACTACCCTCTCTCTTTGTATATATATATATATATATATATATATATATATATATATATAGATATAGATATATATATATATATAAGTCCTTATTTTTTTTCTATATATAGGTAGGTAAGGACCCTCTCATGCCACTTTCTCTTTCTATATATATAGGTAGGTAGTTAGGGTGGTTTTTGCGCCCAAAGGTGCTCTAGAGACAGTATAGGTTACATGTGTAGATGTAATGTAAATATGTAAACAATTTTAAATGCCGGTCCAACTAAAAAATAAAAAATATTAAAAGTGATATCCGGGATGAGTGTAACAAATAATAATAAAAAGTTAAAAGTAAACCTAGTATCGAGGATGAATGTAAACATTTAAAAGTTGGCTCAATTAATAATAAAAAGTTAAAGTAATAAAAATAATAAAATTCAATTTTTTATATTTCGATTTTGTTATTAACTTTTGAATCATCTTTGTTACAATACCATGGGTCAATACCATGGCTTAGTAATACCACATGCACAAAAACTATAACCTATTTCACAACCAAAATATTTTATAACAATACTAGATTCTTAACTATGGATATCCATCCCCACTTTACCACAGATATTATTAACGTCTAAAAAATAGACTTTGTTACAATACCATGGGCCAATATGATAACTTATCAATACCACATGCATTAAAAACACAACTCATTTCACAATCAAAATATTTTATAATAATATGAAAATATTCTTAACTATGGATATTGATCCCCACCTTACCATGGATATTATTAACTTGTAAATAGGCGTTGTTACAATACCATGGATATTATTAACTTGTAACTAGGCTTTGTTACAATACCATGGCTTATCAATACCACATTCCCAAAAAACATGTCGTAGTCTAAGAAGACCGCCTTTTTGCCCTGAAAGTAGTGGAAATTCTGGCTATATTTTGAGAAAATCCAATAAGAATTTTTGTAAATCCAAGTTATAGTTGTTAAACTTCAAAATTTTAGGTGCCCTATACTTTTTGATGGTGTTGAATCCATTTCCACCATCAAAAATATGATTCAAGCACTACCTCTACAAGATTTTTTGAAATTTTTTTGCCTGGCCACTTTTGGTCGTGCAAGCAATTCCTCTGCCTCCCTAGATGGCTCCAAAAAACATAACTTATTTCACAATCAAATATTTTATAACAATATGACAAGATTCTTATCCATCGATATTGACCCCCACTTTTGCCATTGATATTTGTGAATAGGCTTTGTTACAATGGCCAAAAACTCGAAACTTATTTCACAATCTAAATATTTTATAACAATATGATATGGCAAGGTTCTTAACCATGGATATTATTAACTTGTAAATAGGTTTTGTTACAATACCATGGGCCATGGCTTATCAATACCACATGCCCAACACACACCATGGGCCATGGCTTATCAATACCACATGCCCAACACCCATAACTTATTTCAAAATAAAAATATCTTATTTTTATTTTCTTTTATAACATTTTTTTAATTGAATCTAAAATGAAAGAGTTATAATAATTACTTTTGAGATATATCCTCATGACTACTAAAAATATTCCCATAGAAATTAAATTAAGGTTTTAATAAAGTTAAAAAATACATGAAATTTATATAATATAAATAATATTATTAAAATCCAGTATAGATCCATCCTAACTAAGGATTTAAGCGATGAGAGCAAGCAAAGTGAATAACCATAATAGAAGAAAGAGAGTGCATTGTTTTTTTGAGTATTTCATTATTGTATTTTAGTTGACATGATTGATCCAAAATATAGGTTCAGTAGCTTACAACCAATTAAGTTTTTTTTTAATTTAGGTACTTTCTTAAATACAATACAATGGGATCAAGTTTAAGAGAGAGAGGGGGAGGGGGGTGAGGAGAGAGGAGGAAAGAATAGAGCTCGAGAGAGAAAGGGGGAGAAGGGAGAGATGGAGAGAGAGTGAGGGAGAGGGGAGAGGAGGAAGACAAGTAAGAGGAGAGGAGAGAGATAGGGAGAGAAGGGGAAAAGAGGGAGGGAGGCACAAAGATGGATGGGAGGGAGAGATGGAGAGAGGGACAAAGATAGTAACAAAGTTGGAGAGAGAGAGAGAGAGAGAAGAGAGAGAGAGGGAGACACAAAGATGGAGGGGAGAGAGAGAAGGAGACAAGGAGGGAGATAGTGACAGAGTTGAAGAGAAGGGAGAAAGAGAGAGAGATATGGGGTGGATGATGGGGGGAGAGACAAAGCTAGATGGGAGAGAAAGGGAGAGAGTACTCAAGAGAGAGAAGGAGAGGGAGTTGGAGTTGGAGGGGAAGAGAGAGGGAGGGAAGAAGAAATACATAGAGGGAGAAAGGTGGCAAGGGAGAGGGAGTGACAAGGGAGCAATGGAGAGAGAGTGAGAGAGCGAGGTGGGAGAGAAAGAGAGAGTACTCAAGAGAGAGAAGGAGAGGGCGTTGGAGTTGGAGGGAGCGAGAGAGGGAGGGAAGAAGAAATACATAGAGGGAGAAAGGTGGAGAGAGAGAGGGAGTGACAAGGGAGCAATGGAGAGAGAGTGAGAGAGGAGAGCGGGAGGGAAGAGAGAGAAAGAAAAGGGGAAGAGAGAGATAGACAAAAGGGGCGAGAGATAGATAGAATGTGTATGTTTGGGGAGTGAGATAGAGAGGGGGAAATAAGAAAGAGACACATAGATACAAATATAGATATCATATAATTTTATATAACCAGCGTAGATCCATCTCAACCCCGAATCTATCAAGCATTAAGAGGGATCAAATCTCTCGAAGTGCAGTACTTTCCTCAAATTCCGCACTCAAAAAATAGATTTACACCTCGAGAGATTAGATCCCTCTAAACGTTTGATAGATCCAAAATTATAATAAATCTACACTGGTATATATATATATATATATATAACATTGCAAAAATAATCTTAATTCTTCAAACATACAACTGTATTATATATATAAACATTGCCACGGAAAAGTCTTATTTTTTCAAACATCAAACATAATATCCCTATTAAAAGCAATTTTATTACGGACCTCTATGGACATTTTTATTCCAGATTGCTACGCAAGCTGCATCCCAACATTGCACATTGGCATAGAGAAATCTTAATTCTTCAAGCTTCACACAAAAAGGATTTATGTATTAAAAGCAATTTTAGTACGGACCTATATGGACATTTTTATTCCACATTGCTACGCAAGCTGCATCCCAAAACAAAGCACAGCATACTCTGTTGCAGGTGTTAAGCTCCATTCTATTCGTATTACTCTCTTTTTGTTAGCGGTTAGAACTAATTTTAGAAGCGTATGTGATTTTAATATAGGATTTTTAAAATCTTAATTTAATTATTAAATTGTGATTTTATTATCTATATTTTAAAATAGTTTTTTTAAAATTTTAATTTAATTATCAATAATAATTAAGTAGATAAGTAGATAGTAAGGATTAATTTTTATAAAATATTTTAATAGTATGTATAAATAAAATGTTGGGATTTATTTTCAAAGCAATTATGTATTTTTTCCTTTTCTAATTAAATTCATTAAATAAAATATGTGCTATGAATCAGTGTCATATGAAAAGAGTTAATGGTTTTTTAGACATGGTATTGATAAACCATGATATTGGCTCATGGTATTGTAACAAAGCCAATTTATAGAAAAAGAATATCTATGATATAGCGGGGTTGAATCTGTTAGGTTTCTTAGAGGTTGTTGAGATATTCTCTCAACCTCTCTCTTGAAGATTGGAAATAGTTGGATCTAACTCCAACTATATAAATGTAATAAATTTGAGTTTGAAAATAAAGGAAACTAGTGTATGGTGTGTAATTAAAAATTCTCTCCAGGAACTAGAGCATGTAGCTATCGGTTTAACTCCCTAAGGGGACAGGTGTCTTGGTCTTTGTGTGAGATTTTATGTGTGAATATTTGTTGTGTCCCTCTGTGGATTGTGAATTGCTGCACTTTCTTCATATGTGCAAGAAGATGATAATTCGTTTCTTCTTCAGGCTTTAAGAAAGGTTTTTGTTGTATTTTTTGTAATGATAAAGGTTGAATTGTTGATTTTACATAGAAATCTCAAAAGAACCAAGATGGTAATGTTGCTACAATAGCAAGGGGCGATTTTGATCTAGAGAGTCTTTTGCAAGCCATTGTCTCTGTTAAGGAACAAGATAGGTTGGTTGTTGAAATGATGATATATACGATCTTTAAACTTCATCAACATATAGGTGTTACTGTGAAAAAGAAAAGAGTTCACAAAACTTATTACCAAGGACTACCATCAATGGTAATCACCTACGCTCAAAAGAAATTTGCAAGCATTTTTTGGCAACAAAATGAAAGAGTTACAACATTCTCGACCGTTAATGAGTAACAATGTACATTCAAGTCAACAATCAAGCTAGTATGATGTGGATTTTGTTGCTAGAGACTTCAGTGCTGCTTCAAGTGAAGGTGGTGTTCTTGTGCCCCTACTATAATGTCGACAGGGTACTTGTGCAGAGCTCCATATGAAATAGTGCTATGGTTGTGACTATGGAAAATTATATGTATGCAAAATGCAAACCATTGTGTAGTTGTAAAGCTATGTTTTTCTAGGGGCATTATTCATTGAGATGCTTGCTCTCTTCTTCTAACGACCGATAAAATATAGCAGTTTAATACTAGATTTAACATCAATAGCATTTTCAGGGAACAAATTGTCAATGCTAAACCATGGTATGGTTAATATGTGTTTTCAAGAAGAGGAAGTGACCTTGATCATTTCTTGCAAAGTAGTAGTGTTTTCATCGAGAACTATAATGAGCACCATTGTGGTTTAATGGGAAGTATGAAGGGTCAATTTGTTTTCCAGCCAAGAATTTTAGCAAACTATAAGCAAAATGTGTGTTTCTTGCATAATATTTCAATTTATTTTGGTTTGTAAAACATGAAGAACCAATCATTGAACAAAGTAACATAATTTAATTTGGTGGTTCTTGACGTTCTTCGGTGCCTCAAGATTTGACATCATTAATTTGATTATGACTACAATTTGTTATAAGTTGGTGATACTTATTATTTGTAACATACATGCTTATCCCTAGTCCCAAATAAGGGTAGTAGGAGGCAGTTACTAAACTGACCTGAGCTCTAGTGTCCCGTTATGGAAATGGGGTCTAAAATTTTCAACCTTTTTCAACTTTCTCATAACCTAAAATAGATGACTCTGTTGTGTTTGTCTCATTGAGACCTTTCCAACAACATAAATTTTGTCTCAATCCAACTCCTAGATCAAAAGATATGGCCATCCAAAGATTTTCATATGAGAATGCCGCATCATATTGACCTACCACGTGGCACCCACATGGCTACCCCAATTGTCTACCATGTCACCACCCATATGGTAATTCCACACAGTTTTTGACCCATTCATACTGGGGTCATGTGTTAATACCCTTTCGGTGTTCCACATGGACCAACCCACACACGCGCACGCACACACATATAATATTTATTCAAACGAACATGGGTGTGGGATTGCTAAGGCCACGTAACCCTAGGGCTTAAAGCCCAGGAGTTCTACCATGTCCTCCAGTCAAAATCGCTAGGGTCCAGGGTTCTGGGGTGATGTCATATATCATCATGCCCTCCACATGGCTTGGGTCCCACATAAATATTGAACCCTTGGAATTATATGTTTTTCACATTATATGCCATTCGGAGTTTTCCATCTTGAAGCACCAATGCTCAATCTCTGACCCCACCCACCACGTTGTCCCAACATTTTGACCCTAGAAGGATTTTCCCAGCCTCCCATTGAATTCTTCATGGTATCAAACCTCTGGGGAATGTGGATGGCTATACAATGCTTCGATCAAATTGTCAATCCAAATGCCTTTTTCCTTTATGCTTAGACATGGCTCCTAGTCATAAGGTGCTTAAGTTGCATGTTTTTTCACACTTCTATGGGCACGAACTTCTAACCCTTGTAACATAAATGCCTATGTATATAATGCAGTGTTTCCACCCTTGACATTTAACCATTAATTCACTATGGGAGCCTTTTCCCCAGTTGGGTAGCATATTCCATAATACATATAGGAGCATATTAAGTCTTTTTAGGGCTACCCTTCCTAAGCTTCAATTACATGAGCTTTGTCAAGACTCGTCACACGGTCATGACCATTAGGCCACTACACACACACACACACATATATATGACTACCACTCTATCTCTTTTGAGCATTTTAATAAAACTCCAACTAGTCTCGACCATATATCTGTATATGCATAAACTAAACACAGGTTAGTCCTGGACACATAAATACACACACATATATATAACATTTCCTCCTAAGATCATGGGTAAACACTAGCCTTCTATCCAAGTTATTTTAGTGCAAGCATCCATTGAATTGACAAAAATATGTCTATCTCCTCTGTACACGACCATATAACTCAATTCAAAGATCATGACGAACACAAGAGCAACCCACTCCTAAATATTGACTTAAGCAATTATCAAATTTGTTTCCAACAAATAATAACAATACAGATAGCATAAACAAGCATTAATATATCAGCCTTCAGGGATCAACCATCCCTCGTCATTTGCACAACATTCAACATGATTTATTCACATAGGGATTTTAACATTCCTCAATAGTAACATAGACACTAAGCTTGCACATTACCTTATGCAAAATCCCAAGCCTTCCTACGCTCATAAGATTAGAAACATAACTTATTAGAACTTCTTTTAATAGGGTATATTCATTACATATTTACCCATCTCTTCAATGTTTAGACATTCAGACTATAGTTCTTGTTAAACACACTTGGAATGTAGACAAAAAATAGGATAAATCATTAGTTTCAATTCTATTCACAAAGATATATATTTATACAATTTTCCATGACCATTGGATTCATCTTCCAAGGTATCTTGGACTCTAATGACTGTTGACATTCGACCACACCAACCCTTAGCGGATTAGGTGTCCAACATTCCCCCCCTTAGTCTGAAGGGGTATATAAGAGTCTAAGAAGAGGGCTATAACACAAGTTTGCAATAATGCATGAGAACAATAGGTTGAATGAGCTCTCTAAAATGATGATATGAGGTGGGAGAACTCAAGGTCTCAATTGGTGGTGGTTTAAGGATGACCACCTGTTAGACTCAGTATTTGCATACTGCCATTAGTGATTAAAACACCTCTTTTCATATCATATTAGGGTCCCATTCAGAAATTTTTGTCATTCCACCTAGGTCCTCATTCAAAAATTTACTCACTGATGGTAGACCTAGTAAAAAAACCTCACTCTCCCTCAAAAATCAATACTTGTTGGCCCACTTTCATGTCTTATTGGGCATACATCAATCATAAAATCTTATTTCACCATGTCTTTATGTTAGTCAAGTCACCATGAAGTCTGCTCATTCAAGGCCCCATTAGGTCACTAGGTTTCATTTTCCAAGGTTCAATAATACAACATTTCTAATCTAAAAATGAGATCTTAGATTAATATTAAGGTATTACAGACTCATGTGCAGGATTTTCCTATATTTCTTAGTGCAACGAATCAAAAAGATTGCGAATAATATAGATAATGAGCAGTTAAAGAAACATAACAAACACACACACATAACGCAACAAATAATCAAGGAGTTAACCCAAAACTCTTGGGCTACGTCTCCTGGTCCAACTTTCAGTGGTGACCTCTCTATTATGTCTTCAAGAGTAGAGTTTTTACAAATGTGAGCTCAAATTGAATCTCAAAAAAATAGGAACAAACAACAGGGTTTTGCTTGAATCCCTCAAGTCATTTTGAGTACACAGACTCTCCTTCTCACTCTCTATCTCTGTTTTCTCTCTATCTTAGCACTGCCTGCCTCTGTCTCTAACACTGAGTGGCTTTTAAGCCTATCGGCGCTTGTCTATTCATTTTCCCTTTCGGCTCTCTAGCTCCCAGCTTCTTTCTATTCAAATCCCCTCTGAGCGTTAAACAATCATTGCAAAACTCCTTCAGGTATGGTGGCCACCTATTTTGCAACAGAAAGGACCACTGGCACATTGAAATCCCAAAAATATCATTTCTCTGTTTACACAGAGAAATACATAAAAAAACGCTGAAGAAAACCGCCTAAATGCCTCTTATCAGACTTCAAATAATATTAATTCCACCTTATAATCCTATTGGGTCCACCTTTGGGTCGCTATCGCATGCCCACCGTTGATCTGTGTGATCTTTGATCCAAAGATTGATATTCATTTCGAGTGGCTTATGCGTACAGAGATTACCCGCCCGAAAAGGCGGTTTTCTCTCTCTGACACCAAGCCATGTGTCGGCCAGTGGATGGGATAGGGCGGAAACGCGTCCAATACACCTGAGGCCCACCCGAAATCCCACTCATTATGGAACTTAAATAAGATAAAAATGCATGTATAATCCTTTCAGGTCCGTTTTATCGCTCCGGGCACATTTCCTTTGTATTTCGTTTATTTAACGAAAATGCCAAAATACATAGAAAAACCCTTTTCACTAGAACTCAATATATATCTATATATATATATATATATATATATATATATATATAGATATATATATATAGATATAGATATAGATATATATTCGCATCCATAAACCCTTTCGGATCCAACTATCACAAGTCGCATGTTCGTATCGGCCCCGCTCCTTTGTATCACTGCGATGCGATATTGCAATGTGATATATTGCAATCGCATATTGCCAAACCTTTGGGCCGCGGGTTAAGTCCTTCCTTGTGTGTATATTAGCGATGCGATAGCGCGAGTAGATCTGGACCATTGATCTGTGCACTTGATCAACGACCCTCATTTAATCGCATTGATTGCTATCGCGATTTCCATAAGTCCGCCTTCAATAGACTCCGCTTGCTACCTCCAATTGTGATATGTCGATTAGATCTGGACCGTTGATCGGCCAGATCCAACGGCTCCTATGCAATGTTGCTTAAGCCTCTGATTAACGTTGTTTTTGCCATTTCTCCATGTTTTTCCCATGCAATATTGTTTTCGACCATTTGTGAAGGTTTTTGCTTTGCGATAGTGTTTAAGTATATAAAGACTTAGAGGGTTTTAGGATCCATTTTGGATCACGCCTTCCCACTGAAAAGCTTATGGACCACCAAAAGTGGGTTTTTAGGCATCGATCAAGTGAGGATACAACTTCCTCACTTGTCCAATTTCTATCCATCATGCACTGCTTGGTTTTGAACCTTTGAGTCTGATTCTCAGGTACTCAACATCCCCTCATCGCGTAGTTCTCACCTTCCTGTCTAGAATTGTGTCTTCCTACAACTCATTGAGATATTCAGGCAATAGATCATCAATAGAAGGAAACTGACTTTGCTCTTTGGGATCTTCAATCAATGAAGGTTCATACAGTCTCAAGTTCTCTGCATTAACGACTAAATAGATATGCATATAAGCTGGAAAATCAAGGCGAAAAGCGTTTTCACCAATTTTATCAGGTACCTTGAAAGGCCCATACCTTATTGGTTTCAGCTTCTTACCTTCACTTTGCATTCTGTCTTTGCTGATGTACAGCCAAACTTGATCACCAACTTGGAAACTATGCTCAATTCGATGCTTGTCATGCCTTGCCTTGTACTTGGCCTGGCTTCTTTCTAGTTGTTCCTGCACTGCCTGGTGAATTTCTTGGATCTATTCAATGAACTTGGTTGCTTTGTCCACATCACTGTGTCCATCAACTGCTATGTCTTTACCAAAGAAAAAATCTAAGGGAGACATTGGTATAAAACCAAAACAATTCTCAAAAGGAGATCTCTGAGTAGAAGAGTGCTTGGCACAGTTGTAAGCATGTTGCACATAACACAAATGTTCATCCCAAAGCTTGGGATGCTTGTTGCAATAGCCTCTGAGCAACTGGATCACTATCCTATTGACCACCTCTGTTTGACCATCCGTTTGTGGATGAAATGCTATGCTCTTCTTCAATATGGTGTCCATCAACTCCCATAGACTTGACCAAAACTTCCCAACAAATCGGGAATCTCGATCAGATACAATAGAAGTAGGTAACCCAAAATGAACCCATACATGCTGAAAGAACAACTTCGTTGTTTGTTCAGCTGTAGCTTGCTTGTTAGAAGGTATCAAAATACACATTTTGTTGAATCTATCCACAATAACATACAAATAATCATGACCTTTTCTAGATTTTGGCAATCCCCCAACAAAGTCCATGGAAACACTTTCCCAAGGACGAGAATGAACTAGAAGTGGAGTGTACAAGCCTAATTTTCTATTACTAGGCTTGCT
The DNA here is from genome assembly GCA_031772625.1 of Pinus tabuliformis. NCBI lineage: Eukaryota > Viridiplantae > Streptophyta > Pinopsida > Pinales > Pinaceae > Pinus > Pinus tabuliformis. The sequence continues at coordinate 1,601,762,242 of CM062820.1, forward strand.
TTTAGCACAAATAGTACACCCTTTAATATATCTAGAAAGTGTTTCATGCATTCTTGGCCAATAAAAAAACCTTTGCAACTGTGTAACTATTTTACTTACACCAAAATGACCTGATATGAGAGAAGTATGTGCTTCTCAGATTATGTTAACTCTTTTAGTTTGTGGAATGCATAATTTCCCAAATGATATAAGAGTTGGTCCTTAACATAATAATCCAATTCTTCTACTTGCTTTCCATGACTTAAAGTTGCATATACATATTTAAAATCTACATCTTGAGCATATTGTTCCATGTAACTTTCATGCATTATTGAGTTATGCTTAAGTATAGTAGATGCATTTATGATTGGTCTTGATAGCATATTTGTAACCTTATTGTGGATGCCTTTCTTATATCTGATGACAAGATGAAATTGTTGTAGAAAACCCATCCACCTATAATTTCTTGATTGCTGCAATTTAGTTTGTGAGTGCAAATATTGAAGTGTTTGATGATCTGTATGTATGATTGTTTCTTTGCCCATTAGGTAATGTTTCCACTTTTTCACACTCTGTACTAATGCATACAATTATTTTTCATATGTGGGATAATTAACTAATGCAAAAGTAAATGTATCAAAATGATAGCATATGGGTTTACCGTGTTGCATCAACACTGCTCCCATGGCATAGTCACTGGCATCTGTTTCAATCTCAAATGGTCGTTGAAGATGTGGCAGTGCTAGTATTGGTGCTGTACTAATTTTTTCTTTTAAGGTGTCGAAGGCTTTTTGTTTTTTGCCTCCCCACTGAAACACCTTGTTCAATAATGTTAAAGCATGTAATGGAGCTGCAATCAAAGAAAAGTTAGCAATAAAATTTCTCCAATATTGTGCTGCTCTTAGGAAACTCCTAACTTCTGTAGCAGATTTTGGTTTAAGCCAGTTCACAATGACTTCAACCTTAGAGGTATCTATCTTCAATTCACCACCCTCTACAATATGACCCAAATAATTTAAAGATGTTTTGCCAAATTCACATTTTGATAACTTCACATAGAGATTTTCTCTTTTCAAAACATCTAAAGTCTGCTTTACATGCTTCAAATGGTCTTCCCATGTTTTACTGAAAACAAGAATGTCATCTAAATATACAATTACAAAATCATCAATAAAAGGTCTGAGTACATCATTCATAACTCTCATGAAAGTGGTAGGAGCATTAGTTAAGCCAAAAGGCATAACTAGCCATTCATACAGCCCTTGCTTTGTCTTGAAAGCAGTCTTCCATGCATCTTGTTCTGCAACTCTGACCTGATGATAGCCACTACACAAGTCTAACTTGGAAAAGTAAACTGCTTCTTTCAACTGATCTAATAGATCATCAATGCAAGGAAGAGGATAATGATTCTTGATCATTATTTTATTCAGTGCTCTATAATCAATGCACATCCTCCATGAACCATCTTTCTTTCTCACTAGTACGATTGGAGATCCACATGGTGATGTGCTTGGTCTTATGAACCCTTTATCGAGCAGCTCCTGTACTTTCTTCTTGATCTCTGCATTCTCTAAAGTGGATAACCTATACATTCCGATGTTAGGTAATGGAGCATCTTGCTGCAAATGAATATCATGTACTATTTCCCTTTTGGGTGGCATACCTTTAGGTTCTTGAAATAGGATATCATATTCTAAAACAACTTTAACTAAATCAGCTTTCTGTTTAGCATCACAACCTTCAAATACATTGGTTTTATCAGGGTTCTTTTCCTTTACAACCATTAGTAAAAATTGGTTGCATGAATTTACAATTCTTTTCATCTGCCCTGAGTTTATGAGAGAATAGTTATTTTTGAGTTTATGAGCTCTTACAATATATTCTATTCCATCTTTAGTGAGTTGATACTTATTTTCAGCTCTATAGAAAACAACTTTTCTATCATACAAGTAAGGACTTCATAAAACAATACCACATATATCCAAGGGAACTATATCTAACTCAAGCTCATCTACAAATGTTGACCCAATAGCAAACCTAAGTTTACATTGTCTTGTCACTTGTAGCTTTGCTTTATCACATACCCAACCTAATGGATATGGCTTCTTGTGAGGTGTTGTTAGTAATCTCAACTTCTTTACAATTGTTTCAGAAATCAAGTTTACTTGTGATCCACTATCAAATAAAGTATCAATATTTCGGTGCTTGGAAATAACTCTAATATGAAAAAGCTCATGTCTTTTCATCTCATTATCTTCATTATCAATAGATTTTGTAGAATTACTTGTAGATGCTTTAGAATTTTTACCTTTTATACCTGTGGTTGTGACTGTTGTTTCATCACTTGAGTCTGACCCCAAGTCTTTTTGAATAGCAGCAGCAGTCTTCTTCTTCTTACCACAGAACTTCTTAGGTTTTAACTCTGGATGCAAAGACCAACAGTGTGCATCATCATGTCCATCCTTCTTGCAATGAGTGCATGAAAGTTTTTCCTTCTATACAACATTTGTCTTCCTCTCCTTCCATTTTAGCTTCTTCTTTTCCTTGTTCTTGCTTGCAGAGGGTTTTGATGATCCCCCAACCTCTGAGTTCACATTCTTACCTCTAGCTTCTAGATGTGTAGCTTGAACTGATACATCATCTAGGGTAATGGGATTAAACATGAGAATAGTGTGCTTCAAATAGCTATGCAAACCACCTATATACTTCAACAAAGTTTCAGGTGAGTCTAAAGATATGCCTAGAGTTAAAGCTCTTTTTCTAAATTCCTGGGTATAACTTTGTACACTTTGGCCCTTTAATTGGTGAAGAGTTTGCCAACTCATCATTTCTTGCTGCATATAAGCTAGAGGATAGAATTGTTTTTTTGATGGCAGAAACAAATTCATTCTAGGTAGAAATAATTTTACCATGTCTCTTCAGATCAGCTTGTGTCTTGCCTTCCCACCACACTAGTGCAGTTCCTCCAAGGCGAAGGCTAGCCAGCTGAATCTTTCTCCTTTCTGAATCAATGTTTTGCACCCTGCAATATACATCAATCTGTCTAATCCAGTTATCTAGATTTTCTACATTTAGTTCTCCATCATAAATTGGAAAATCAAACTTTACATCTAATTTAATCAAAGAAGTTTTTTTCTTTTTATTTTCAGGGCTAGGAGATGAGGGTGATGAAGGTGATGGTGGAAGAGATGATGGAGGCGGCTCTTCCCTTTTCCCTATTCCACCTGGAGGGGCAACTAGAGAAGGTTCCTCTGCTCCTTTGCCTTGTTTGGGTGTTGAAGTGCTTTCACCTCGACCCTTCTTAAATTCCTGATACATCTCTTCCACCATGGCTCGCATGGCCATAAAACTATCCATGAACTGAGATTCTGATTCCAATGGAGTTTCTTCTACCATTCTCCTCCGAGAATAGACTCTTCCAATCTCTAGATTAGACTCAACAAGTTTTCCTTCTCCTAGTTTGATCTTTGACCTAGTTAGCATTCAAATCCAGCACAAGTTTGTCTAACCTTAACAAAACCAAAAGCCAAAAGCTCTGATACCACTTGATCTGAAAATGAGACATTAGATTAATATTAAGGTATTACAGACTCATGTGCAGGATTTGGCTATATTACTTAGTTCAACAGATCAAAAAGAATGTGAATAATATAGACAATGAGCAGTTAAAGAAACATAACAGACACACAGACATAACACAACAAATAATCAAGGAGTTCACCCAAAACTCTTGGGCTACATCTCTTGGTCCAGCTTTCAGTGGTGACCTCTCTATTATGTCTTCAAGAGCAGAGTTTTTACAAATGTGAGCTCAAATTGAGTCTCAACACAATAGGAACAAACAACAGGGTTTTTCTTGAATCCCTGAAGTCTTTCTGAGTACACAAACTCTCTCTCTCGCTCTGTATCTCTATTTTCTCTCTATCTCGGCATTGCCTGCCTCTTTCTCTGACACAGAGTGGATTTTAAGCCTATCGAAACTTATAAGTTCGTTTTCCCTTTCGGCTCTCTGGCTCCCGGCCTCTGTCCATTCAAATCCCCTCTAAGTGTTAAACAATCATTATAAAATGCCTTCAAGTATGGTGGCCACCTGTTTTGCAACAGAAAGGACCACTGGCGCGTTGAAATCCCAAAAATATCGTTTCTCTATTTACATAGAGAAATACACAGAAGACGCTGAAAAAAACCTCCTAAACACCTCTTATTGGACTTCAAATAATATTAATTCCGCCTTATAATCCTATCGGGTCCGCCTTTGGGTCACTATCGCATGCCCATCGTTGATCTATGTGATCTTTGATCCAATGGTTGATATTCATTTCAGGTGGCTTATGTGTATGGAGATTACCCACCCAAAAATGCGGTTTTCTCTCTCTTACGCCAAGCCATGTGTCAGCTAGTGGATGGGATCGGGCGGAGCCTGTCCAATACCACTTACCACCTGAAGCCCGCCCGAAATCCCGCTCATTACGGAACTTAAATAAGATAAAACTACATGTATAATCCTTTCGGTTTCGTTTTATTGCTTCGAGCACATTTCCTTTTTATTTCGTTTATTTAACGAAAATGCGAAAATACATAGAAAAACCATTTTTACCGGAACTCAAAATATATATATTCGCATCCATAAACCCTTTCAGGTTTAGCTATCACAAGTCGCATGTTTGTATCAGCCTCACTCCTTTTTATCGCTGCGATGCGATATATCACAATCGCATATCGCCGAACCTTTGGGCCACAGGTTAATTCCTTCCCTGTGTGTATATTAGCAATGTGATAGCGCAAGTAGATCTAGACTATTGATCTGCGCGCTTGATCAACGGCCCTCATTTAATTGTGATTTCCATAAGACCGCCTCTGATAGACTCTGCCTGCTGCCTCCGATTACGATATGCCGATTACATCTGGACCATTGATCAGCCAGATCCAACGGCTCCTGTGCAATGTTGCTTAAGCCTCTAATTAACTCTGTTTTTTCCATTTCTCCATGTTTTTCCCGTGCGATAGTGTTGTTCGCCATTTGTGAAGCTTTTTCCTTTGTGATAGTGTTTAAGTATATAAAGACTTAGAGGGTTTTAGGATCCATTTTGGATCAATTTCACTACATAAGGCCAATAAAAGCATGAGAGTGAAAAAAATAATATCCCTTTTTCATTTAAAGAGGATTTGAAAACATGTAACCATGGTTGCCAAAGTCAAATTTTGATTTCAAGTAAAAAGTTTCATTCCAGATTGTAATTTTATTCCAAAAACAGAAATGTAATTTAATTTTTATATTTATGTAATTTTATGTTCACTATATGTAATAAGTATTGTTCCTAAGCTGCCATCTCAAATTCTATATTCCAACTTCATCAAAGAAAATTAAAATGTAAAGAGTGCCAAACTCCAACATCATCAATCTGCAAAGAAGAAAATCAAAGTGTAAAGGGTAATTAGAAAAGTTTTCAAAGGTGAATTGAAACATTAGAAAGTGGGTTTTAAAATAAAAAAATCAAATTCACTCAAGTATAAGAGCCTTCATAGCATCAAATTCAACTTCATTTGTCTCCTACCATCATTGAGAAAACTCCAAGAGAGCATTTTTCAAGTTCCTGGGCGAAATTGAAAAAACAGAGCAAGCATTGCGCGTTTTCCAAAGGGAGGGCGCACTTGCTTCTGGCACTATGCACTTGATTCTAGCACTACTCACCTTCCAAAGAGAGGGCGCACTTGCTTTTGGCGTTACATACCTGTCAAAGAGAGGGCGCACTTGCTTGTGGCACTGCTCACTTGCCCAAAAAAGCCAGAAATTCTTCCAAACTTTGACAAATTGCCTCCAAAGCTTCAACAACGTTGTCTTCAACCTCTAGCAAGTGAGTAACAGTTAAATGGATCATTCTTCTTCCTCCTACAGTCATTCCTTATGGTGTTTTGAAATTTTCATTAAAGATGTGGTCTTTTACTCATTTCAAACCCTAGTGTCTCCCTCAAATCACCATTGCACTCTCAATTCCAAAATTGCATTCCCCTACACTTTCATACCCTTCCCTCATTACAATTCCCTTTACCTAAACCCTTTATCCCAATACCCTAAGGCCTAGGTGCTACAATTACCTAGGCTCCCAACCCCTAACCTGTAAATAATTTCCCCATCCTAAATTCCATCATATTACTACTCCCTGTCCCCTTCCCCATTTCATAAATCCCTAGCACCATCTCCTTCAATTTCCCTTTCCCATTCCTTATTCCTAAAAACCACATTCCACAAACATCATATCTCCATAGGGTTTTGACATTAATACACCATGGCAGAAGAAGAAAATAGACCATACAATGAGGGAGAAGAAACAGAGGTGAAGAGACCACACAAAGGGGGGAGAATACTTAGAATTTAGCCAACAAATATCAGGGAACTCTTGGCATCTCCTATGGCTATGACATGTTTCAAAAATGTTGTCTGTTATGAATTCTATGAGCAAATTCAAAAAGTCCAACACCATCCCATGTTGACCAGACTTTTCATATCTAACCTCCATGACAACCAAGTTACTCTAGTTGGTTTCACTTTTACTATATCCACTGCCATTGTGTCAGCTGCCACCGAGATCCCAAATGTTGGGGAGAAATGGTTCAAGCAAAGTGAATTGGAGGAACATTACTATGATCCTTTCATAAAACCAAGGTACAAGAATGAGAAAAAGAGGTTTTTTCCTTTTTCTTACCTACTGGACAGATATGCCCCAATGATGAAGATTATCATGAAATACTTTTCATGCGAAGGTAGATTTTCTAGACTTTACACCTATCACATCCGGCTCTTAATGCATTTCACTACGGTAAATATACTCAACATACCCTAATAACTTTTCCGAAGCATTGATTAGATGGTATTTATTGTCCAGGATAGAGAGTATGAGCATCAAATGAGAAGTCTTTTCCAACATCCCCTCACCAAAATCATAGTCCTCTATCATCTCAAAGAACTAAACATTGCATGGAGTACCTTCATAGCCAATCATATATTCATTGATCCATCTCTTTAGAATGTTAAAAATGTGCCTTCATCATCTCATCCTTCTACATCCATTCCTCCATCTCAGCCCACAAAGCATGCATCATCATTAGATCAGTCTCCTTCACCATCACCTTTTCATCATGACATTGGATCAACTAGCAAGATTGAGGTTAGTAAGCCTAAGAGGGATAATGTGGCTGAGGTTGAGCCAGGCAAGAACATATTAGAGAGGTCATAGGCAGGTGTTTGACCCATAGATTGTGGTAGGGGCCCTGCCTTCTTCACCAACAAAGTAGGCACACAAAGGCAAAGAAAAGATGACAGAAGCAGAGGTTCAAGCATAGATCAAACATGAGGAGGTAGACCTCCATGAGACAGAGCATGATTTTGACCTTGTTGAAATAGATGAGAATGATGTCAATGAGGACACTAGAATTTTCATCAAGGAAAAGGATGCACTCATCAGGAAACTCCAGACCAACTTAGAGAGGTCCGAATATATTATTTCATATTATGAGAAAGAAAACCATTCACTTCAAGCCAAGCATGATATAATGGAGATTCAGCTCATCAATTCAAAATGAGAAGAAATGAAAGCCAAGGCATTGTTTGATGAGGCCTATGAAATGTATGGTGAACCTGAACCTAAACAAGAACCAGAAAGCAGACCTAGGACTAGAGGGCTGAAAAGAGCTCTAGAACTAGAAAGACAAAAGGAGGTTGAGCTTGCAAATCGACTCACATGGAATGAACAATTTTCTATCATGATTAATGAGAACTGGGAGCATTGGCTTGACAAGATAAACTGGTATTTAGATAAGCTCCTAGTCAAGGCCAATAAAGACAATGACATACAAAGGAGAATGACAAAGTATTATTGCAGAAGAAACCAAATAGCAAGGTCAAAGCTCAAGGCATCACATGCAAAGATTAAAGCCCTAACTCACCAAGAAAAGAAAAATAAACTTGATATACTTGCAAAGGCTTCACTCCAAGCCTAGCCACACCATCATCAGCCACTTCACCAATTTTGAAGCATTTTGGCTCATTTTTTGCAAGTTCTCTCTTTTTCTATGTGTTCCTGGACAACGCTATATCAGCAACATGGTCAAACGCGCAACACCCACTTTTTTGAGCCACTTCTTGAGCAAATGAAGACCTCTAGTGGATGCAAAATGACCAACACATCTAAGAAAACCACTTTTCCAACCTTAGTTTTCAAAACTAGTAGGTAAAAAGGGAAAAAAACCAAGCAAAAAATCATGTTTCTACCTCAATTTTGGCCTAGGTGTTGTGCACTGAGCAGTTTTTGGGAAAATGAAGTTTTGAGGGGTCAAATCAGCTTCATTTTCAAAATTGGAGGCATATTCAGAAAGTATACTTTAATGGATTTCCAACAAGACATATTGAGCCTTATTTTGACACCTACAACTCAGTCAAAATCAGCCTGCAACAAGGAGGGTGCACTTGACATTGTGAGGGTGCACTTGGCAGAAAAATGGCGCACTTGACCATTTGCTGATATTTTTGAATTTTCACTATAATTTTGACTTTCATCTCAGAAAATTATGTTTTCACCTATGTAATTGAGGATGGTAAATGTAATAGTGATGGGGATAAGTTACCTAGGGGTAGATTCATCAAGTAAAAGTTGTCATCAAGACAAATGAATCAGTTTCAATGTAATTAGGGAGGAGTCACTTAGAGCTCCCTATACTCTAGGTATCAGTTTAGATTTTTGTGGATCTATTCCTCAACTCAAGGATTCAACTCCCAAGGATGAGATAAGGTTTTTTGGATGTCTATATCATTCCTTTCTTCACACTTAGAATAGGTTGGACTCAGTTGGATGTTGTAGTATTGATCAGAGACACTATTGTATCATAATTTGGCCAGTTTTAATAGATGAGTTGTAGCTATTTCTTTGGGATACATGTGGTATGAATGTTTAGCATTGTTTCTTCTCTATTATCATTTGTATGAAATTTTTGTAAGTTCACAAACCATTTCATGTTTGTTATATGATAATTTTCAAGTTGATAGGCAGAATACATGTTTGCTCATGCTCTGTTTTGGGAAAGTTATCATAATTTGTCCATTTTTTCTTTAGTTTAGGAAGAATACATCTCCTATGCTCTTCCTAACTCCTCATCAATCTTAAACCATCTCACCAAATCACCTTTTAAGTGTTAAGTCTTCTGCCTATCTTGCCCCTTTGAACGTCTGCAATCATATCTTATTTGCCCTAACCTAGCTTCTTTGACCTAATCGTCATCCAAAAACCCCATCAAATCAAATCAAAACAACCTCTGCACTTTATGCCTAGCCTAAAACCCTAGTCCATCCAACCCTCTTAGCTGTGATTCTTTGGAGAGAGTCCTCTCTGGCTTGCTAGGGCTAGCTACCAAGTCAAAAGGTTGGCCTATGGTTACCTCAACTAGACTCTTCCTCAGCCTTGGAGATCTGAAGGAGTGATAACACCACCAACACTAGAATGCTTAGTGTATTTTTTGGAACTCTTCCAAATATGGCAAGAAGCTATAGTCTTTTGCTAGAGGAGGTGCTCCTAATTTTTGTGAAAAGGGAGACCATTGGGTCTCAACCTAGAATGCTCAGTGTGATTCCCAAAACTCTTCCAAATATGGAAAGACGATGAATTCTTTTACTAGAGGAAGTGTTCCTTAATGCTTTGAAGAGGGAGACCATCAACCTGGAAAAGGGAGGTCTTCAATCTACAGAACAATTGGAGAACCTCAACTTGAAAAGGGAGGTCCAACCTACAGTGGTTTAAGGAAGGCCACTAACCAAAGGCATGTTGAAGGCTTCTCTATCTCTGGATACAACTCTAAAGTTGGGTAATCATTGTCTCTAACTGTAGGCTCCAGTATCAGGTTAAGGTCGTGGCTCAGGCTTGCTTGATGTATCTTTGAAGCTTGTAGATGACCATCAATTCCCCCTATTAGGTACAAGGTGAGAAGATGAAGAGGTATCAACTGCAAGACTTTTCAATACTCGAGAACGAATTCTGTGATATGATCAAAATATCTTCTTGGTTGTAGAAGCCCATTGCCAAGAAGCGATCCATCCAAGGTGAATCTTTTTTTTGTAGGAGGCTTGTTTCTGAAGCATTTTTTTGAATGATCAATGTGCTAAACACAATTCTTACAAGGATGAAAATCAAAACTATGATCTTTCACATGGCCAACTAATTCGAATGGAAAATGGCATCAACCCATGGTATTCATCCACCCATGGTATTCGTCCACCCATGTTATTCATCCACCCATGGAATTTACCCATGGTATTGTAAGTGACATCCAGCCAAGGTATTTATCCACCCATGGTATTCATTCGCCCATGGAATTTACCTATGGTATTGTAACTGAAAAATGCTATAAGTAACAAGTATCATTTTGTAAAAAGACAGATTGTCGACCACAATGCAGCTTTTATAGTTATTATTTGTTTTAATAAAAAGTTTCTTTGTGGTTTTGTGTATTGGGCGTTGTCCTATTTGTCTTTTGGCAATTCAAATTTTCAGATCCTGCGGGCCTTCCCCCCAAGATCCATTTCAATATTTTAGAGCTTAGGGGCCTCCCCCCAAGATCTAGATCAGTGGTATCAGAGCTAGGTTACGATTCCATGGGAATGAGGGTTTGATTCATATTTTTGTTTCAAATTTTTGCATCAATATTCAACAAACTTCAGGCACATGTTGCACAAAGAATTGTCTTGGCCAAGTGAGAATAATTTTTCTTTTTTCATTTTTGAAGGAATTGTTTTTGGGTGACGAGTTTTTAGATCAGATCTAAAACTTTTGGTGCACAATTTACAAAAATAAATAATATATATTGATTCCTTGTGAAAAAATACCCAAATTCAGAAACATAATCGGCTGAATCGGAGTCCGGATGAGGGAGATATCGTTGATTTAAAATCAAATATGTTGTAGAAATTTTTCTGACGGCAACTGGTGGACGACAACTCTCCTATAAATTTTTTCCATTTTTGTGCATAAGTTCAGAAGAATTATTGCATGTCTGAACTCCTCTTGAAAAATCACTAAATTTAAAAAAAATGGGTTGAATCAAAGTTCGGATGTGGGAGATATCGCTGATTTAAACTTAGTTATTTTTTTTCAGAACTTTTGTGATGGCGAAACAATTGCAGCGTGAATCTACGATTCTAGAGTGTCCAGATAAGGATTTCCAATGCATGGGAAGATGTAGAATGGTCATTCTAGTTCCAAAAACAGGTTATAATAAAGATTATGAGTTATATTGACCGCGTTATGTCCATTTTAAATATGGAGCAGCATTTGAAACAGGTTCCCTTTGGAGACGTGCCCTCCCACCTCGCTTTAGTAGGCACCTACTTCACATTCATTAGTTTCAGCATGGCAACATTTAGCTTGGGTTCTTTGGAGATGTGCCCTCCCACCCTAGGCTATGTAGGCACCTGCTACTTCATCGACAATCAACATCACGATTATGGGTCAACCACACAAAATCCTTATCATTGAAGTCCATTTGCTAGGCCACACGTTGTTAGTATCACAATTGGTCACAAGCATTACATGGTATCTCTATCCTTTGATCTTAGTTTGTCATGTTTATGGGCCATCCAAAAACCCACACTTCATCGAAGTCCATTTTCTAGGCCACACACTGTCAGTATCACAGTTGGTCACAAGCATTATAGGGTATCTCTATCCCCGGATCTTCGTTCACCATGGTTATGGGTCATCCACAAACCCACACTTCATCGAAGTCCATTTGCTAGGCCACACACTGTCAATATCACAGTTCTTCACAATCATTATAGGGTATCTATCCTTGGATCTTCGTTCATCATGGTTATGGGTTAACCACATAAAACCCTTCTCTTAAGTGGCTCTTCATATTCAACAAAGGCTTCCGAGGAGGGAACTTCATGCAATGGGGACCATTTCTTCTTAAGGAGGGAAGAATGATTTGAAAGAATGGAATCAAATCTGGGTATTCAATATACTCACACCATCCAATTTACCCATGGTATTGTAAGTGGCATCCACCCATGGTATTCATTCACCCATGGAATTTACCTGTGGTATTGTAACTGAAAAAGGCTATAAGTAACAAGTCACATTTTGTAAAAGGACAGATTGTCCACCACAATGTAGCTTTTACAGTTATTCTCTATTTTAACAAAAAGTTTCTTTGTGGTTTTGTTTATTGGGCGTTCTTTTGGCAATTCAATTTTTCAAATCTTGGGGGCCTTCCCCCCACGATCCATTTTGGTTTTTTGGAGACGTTCCCTCCCACCCCAGGCTATGTAGGCACCTGCTACTTCATCAACAATCAACATCATGACTATGGGTCAACCGCACAAGATCCTTGTCATCGAAGT